>OY735206.1:4574470-4914470 GCA_963457665.1 Thysanoteuthis rhombus | reverse complement strand
TCAATCCTGACGCTATAACAACATTAAAAACATTGAAATAAACCGAAGAAATGTTTCAAATATTTGTTATTGCATTGAAAAACATGAAAAGAAGAAACTGTTCAAAATCAAAATTGTTTATGCAACTTTTGATAGCATTTGGCAACATTTGTTACTGTAATGAAGATTATTGTTTCTGATTGTTTTTTTAAAGCCGTTACGACATCAGAAAGAGACTCTGGAAATGGACACTGACTGATTTTCTTGAGCCTTGTTACATTTTCATTTGTATCCAAGATGTTTATTTATATGTGTTCTCCATATGTTATAGGTTATAACTCAAGGCTCACAATATAAAGAAAAATTTTCTTATGCCACACTTTTTTTCGATTTAAAGAATTGATTTTTTGGAAAGGACCATATTGTGTGGTGTGTTATATAGAAAAAAAGTATTCGTTTATGGTGACGCTTTCACTTTTAGTTAAAATTAAGTACAAAAGCTCTGAACACACGTGTTCACTTGCTCATTTTCTGAGGCGTTGTTAGCTTTTCACTCTTCTCTAGCTCAAAACGCCTATCTTCCTCTTTTCTTCGCGATCGTATCAATGTTTTCCTTTATGTATTCCCGTCTTTCAGTCTTGTATTGTTATAAATGTCTATGCATTAAACACACGCTTCAATCATTCGTCAAAATACTCGTATGTGTCTTCTTTACACTCCTTCGTGCTCTGTTTAATCTCTGTGTATACGGTCTTACTTGGTGTGCGTACATTCCACGCTGTCATGGCGACTATCGTTCTCCCCTCCTCCTTCAACATTTCCACTAACGTCCCCAATCCGGAGTATAAAATAAATGATACCTTTTTTCCTCCCTCTCTCTCTCTCTCTCTCTCTCTCTCTCTCTCTCTCTCTCTCTCTCTCTCTTACGAATGCTATTAATCTATCCAAATTTGATCTGAATGAAAAACTTCTTGGCATTCATAGAACTGTCGACTTTCATCGCAGTTAAAAATTCAATTGATATTAATAACCAAGCGCTATAATTTATTATTTATTCATAAGATTCTATCGATTATTTTCTGTAATTACGAATATAAAATGAAGCATATCTTCTAATTTCTGTTGCATTTTGTTGTTTTAATTTCAGTTCCTCATTAACTTTCGTGATATACAGTCGTTTTATTTTCCTCTGCAAAGATTTCCATTGTTTGTAGCGTGGCTCGACCAACGGCCAAGAATTTCTTCTCTCTTTTTTTCTTAGCGACTCATTCATTGTGCTTTGAATTGAAAATGAGTTTAACACTCTCATGCCCATATGATGCACACGTGCCTCTTGTGCTTGGCCTCTGACGCATATGCACATCTATTCCACAGTCTCATTTAAGACAATAGACACAGCTTTGGCAACGTGCAAGACACATGTTCGGCAGCGGGCGCGCTTTTTTTGTCGTGCTGTGTTTAGTGCTATCAAAGGTAGTTCATTTTTTTTGTGTGTTCATCTACATTGTACAGTCGCTCTTATTATACCGTCAACCAAAACTGTCAATATAGATTTCTCCAGTTTTTAAGTTGTTCTGGCTGGCTGGCTATGTATGTATCAAGCGTACAGGCTGCACCAATGGAGCTAGAAGACTGAAAGATCTACTCTTTATTGAGTTCTGAAAATCGTTTTTATCATGTTTTAAAAATCACCCCACCCTGAAATGCGTTCCGAATGGGGGTCAAATTCCCAATGTAAGTTTTTGCTAAATTGATCACCTTTTGAGCCTATGTTCACATTCGTTTTTTGAGAATTCAGACTTCTTTATTGATACTGCTCAACAACTGTGCGGTTTAACTCTGATTTATTCATTGATCAACCTGTTTCCATTTTTTTAATTGATCACCCTCAACTTGGCATGATGCAAAAAAAAAACGTTGGTCAGATGACAGTTTCTATTGAGTATTGAACCAGACCTGTTTCAGTTACTTGTTGCTTGGAACAAACTTAATATCTCTCTCTCTCTCTCTCTCTCTCTCTCTCTCTCTCTCTCTCTCTCTCTCTCTCTCTCTCTCTCTCAGTCTCCGAACACAATTTTCTTTACGAAAAAAAAAAATAGAATTCTGAAAGTTTTCAATGGAAAATAAAAAAAACTCTCATCTTTAAAATTCAGTTTCTAAAACGGCATAATGAAAAACGGACATAAAATTTCGCGCTGTATATTAAAAGTGACATTTTAAACGAGAAAAAGATTGAAACATGGGAATTTATTTGACAGGGAAAAAAATTCTACACTTTTTTTTATATTTCCCTCAAGCAAAAATGGAGTAGCAAGATTTTTTTTTTCTGGCAGCAAATTATTCTTTATCCTCGATCACCACTGTTTACTCACCGACGTAGATCGACGGCCTTAGTAGTGTTGCGATAAAAAGCAAAACAAAATTAAGATGAAGGTAAAAAGTAGACAACAATGAATAATGGTGTTAGAAAAAAAAATTTCTGCTCGGAAATTTATGTTTATCGAACTGTTCAGTTTTATAATTTTATATTTCTGTTTGTCCAGCCTCGTGAATGAAATAGTTATGTATTTCCCGATGATAATTAGAAATTATCTTGAATTCCTTGCATTCTTCTTTCATTGTCATTATTCTCCATTTATTTCTTCCATTTCTTGCTTCTTTTTCTGAATCTCTCCTGGGTCGTCTGCTAAGTCTCTTTCAAACGCTCTTTTGCCTTCTTAACTAAAAGACTCTTTCTCTTTTAGGGAACAGTCAACCAAAACAGTCAACATCGGTTTCCTCTGTTTTTAAGTGAATTTGGCTGGCTATTTACGTATCCCGTGTACAAGCTGCACCAATGGAGCTAGAAGGCTGGAATTTGAGCATTTACGCATTAGTATGTTTAGAAAAAACGTTTTTTGTCGTTTTTATTTGTTGTTGTTTTTTCTTTTTCAAAGTTTCCCCACTGAATGAGCTTATTGCTAAATTGGTCCCTTTACGCTTTTGTGAAAATTTGGACACTTTAAAGATCCAACAGAAGACGAGAGAAGTAACTGATCGATTGATCATACTTTTTACCAATTTTTTAATTGATCACCCCAGAACGCTGACAAAAAATACCTTCTCATTCTTGTTCCTGCTTTTGTTCTTGTTTTTCTTGTTTTTCTTTTTTTCTTTTTATTCTCTTTTCTTTTTTTCTCCTTTTTTCTTTTTTCTTTTTTCTTCTCCTTCTTCTTCTTCCTATTTTTCTACCTATTTCTCAATTATATCCTCTGACATATCCTTTTTCATTCACTTTTTCAAACTCTTTATCAACGTCTTTCATCTTCATCACCATTTTCTTTTTCTCCAGACATTCTTTCTTTTCTTTTTTTTCGTTTTCTCTTCTAAATCATTCATCTCTTTATCCTTCCTTTTTTTCTCATTATCATTTGGGTTCTTCTTCTCCTTCTGACGAAAGAAGAAAGCAAGACAGCTCTGATTAGTCTCTCCATAGAAACCGTCGTGTTACCAACATTTTTTGACAGCATGCCGTGTTGGAGTGATAAATCTAAAAAATAGAGAAAAAGGTGATCAATGAATAAGTTACTTTGCTTGACTTTTGTTGGATTACTAAAGAGTCCAAATTGGACAGTGATCGCTAAAAAGCTCTGAATTTTAAAAATAACCAGTTGCCAGACACTAATTAAGGGGTCAATTTAGCATAAACTTACATTGCAAATTGATCCTTCGCACTTATAGCCCATTTAAGGGGAGATTTTCATATGAACAAAACAAATCGTCTTTTTTCTATACATAGTAAAAAAGTTCAGCCCTCTGGCTCCTTTGATGCAGCCAATATGCATGATGCATGCACACATACATAGCAAGCCGGCTAGACCAACTTGAAAACTGAAAAAAAACCCATGTTGACAACTTCACTGACAGTTCTGGTTGATGGTTTCTAATTTCATCTTAGCAGTGATGCTGTTTACCTCTGCCAACGAAGTTTGGAGATATATATATATTCATTCGTTTCTGTTTATCTGTCAACACAATATCCCCAAAAGTTCTCAATGATTTTCGATGACATTTTTGGAAGCGTGTTCAGTCGGCTGAGGCAGATTCGTTTTTCGTTTTTGTTTTTTTGATTGGGAGTTATTTTTCATTTGTTGCGTTAAGGCAATAGCCTGAAATATGGAAAATAAAAATTCACACGATTACCCCCTGCATCGTAGCTATGTATTTTTTATTCAATTTTTATTCAGTGTATGGCGTTAGATAATTCATGCACTCTCCAAGTGCTTCCTAGTTTGTTTTTTTAATTTTTCATCTCTCTTTCAGTGCGAAGTAAGTCGACAGCTCTCTGACTGCCGAAAGGTTTTCGGTTCAAACCAAATTTGAATAGGTTGAAGCGTTCATAAGAAAAAAAAAGGATTGAGCGAGTGGGTTGAAAAAGACGAATATTCTTTCTTTTTTACGTCACGTTATGGCTTATAATTCTTTTTTTTCAAATCACTCCTCGAAATAGACGGATAGAAAAGAAAATCAGAAAATAGAGAGAAAGAAAGAAAACAGATTATACTGTGTTTATAACTGATGTATACATTTCATATATATATATATATATATATATATATATATATATATATATATATATATATATATTGGAAAGTGAATTCGCTACACAAACACGTTTATGTTTCTGTCCTGTTTGGGCCTATTGAGGCGAATGCTTATGTATCCATAATCTATATATGATCCATAATCATTCGTCTGAAGGAACATAAACATGTTTGTGTAGCGAATTTACGTTATAGTATATTTCCAAACCAACTTAAAACTTACAGTTTAGCGTAAACCGTATCGATCACTCTATGAAATAAATCCATCACATATCAGGCAT
This sequence comes from Thysanoteuthis rhombus, assembly GCA_963457665.1. NCBI lineage: Eukaryota > Metazoa > Mollusca > Cephalopoda > Oegopsida > Thysanoteuthidae > Thysanoteuthis > Thysanoteuthis major. The sequence continues at coordinate 4,909,627 of OY735206.1, read as the reverse complement.
TCAGACGTTGCTTATATTGTTATCTTGCAAACCTTATTTGTAATATATATATATATATATATATATATATATATATATATATATATATATATATATATATATATATATACAACCTTTTCACTTTTCAATGAATTACATTGCATTTCAGACAATATTTTTATTTTTGATGCAAAGAATTTTTTTTGTTTCAGACATTTTGATCGGAATTAGCTTGAAAAAATCAATTGAAAACGGTTTTATTACAAAATCAAATGTTTACAAATATTGCAAAACGCTGTCAAAAATTGAACAACTTTGTATGTTGATCCTTCTTTCTTTCTTTTCCTTTCCTTCTTTCTCTTCTTCGCTGTCTTCTTTTTTTTTTTTTATTTACCTCTCCTCTCTCGCGAAAAATAAGAAAGAAACTCCATCTTACCGAAGCCATTGTTGTCCCTGTAGCCTCGCAGCCATTGCAACCAAGCGGGCATTCAATCTGTAATTTTCCCACCGATTTGTGGACAAAAGCCAAAGAGTTACGGAATTAAAAGAGCTTAGAAAGTTTGGGGTTTGTTTTTTTTTGTTTTTACGAATCTTTGTGTTGGCAATCTGTCGTCATAAATTCTCCTTCATTTTTTTTTCTTCTTCTTTCGAGCCAGTCGGTAAATCCATTAAGAAGAACAATAACTGTCAATATATAAACCGGGAGAGATAAATTGATCATTCGACCGAGACCGAAAACGTTCTCAAGGAATATGGAGGGGTCTGGTTAGTCTCTCAATAGAAACTGTCACGTGACTGATGTCTTTTGGATGCATGCTTCGTAAAACGTTCTCAAGGAATATGGAGGGGTCTGGTTAGTCTCTCAATAGAAACTGTCACGTGACTGATGTCTTTTGGACGCATGCTTCGTCCCAGTGATCAATTTAAAAAATGGAAAGAAAGGGGTGATCAATGAATAAATTAGCGCTCTCGTCACGTATTAGGCAGTGATATTTGAAATTAAAAAAGCAAAAGACAAGCGTGAATTTTGCCGGACGCAAACTAAGGAACAATTTAGCGTAAACTCACATTGCAAATGGCCCCTTACTGGAAACCTATTCAGAGAGGAGATTGAAAAAAAAACAAAGAAAAATGTTTTTTCTAGACATTTTAAGGAGTAATGCTTGAATTTTCAGCCATCAAGCTCAATTGGTGCAGCCTCATACACTTATAGCTACCCAGTCAGCCAAAACAGCTTAAACACTGGAGAAAGCCACATTGGCAGTTTTCGAGATAGTTTAGGTTAACTATTTGTAATATGAATTGAATTTTTCAACCTGTAATCCTGTCAGTGGCGTAACCAGAATATTTGGGGGAATGAGGACTGTGCTCCCTCAGGGGGACTCTTTAACATTTGGTGAGATTATATGGAAAGTAAAGCAGTCGTAAGGCCCCCTCTGATTGTTTGTTGAGTTACGTTGAAACTGCACCGCTGATTCTCAACCCCGTTTTAGTTGGAGGTCAATTATCAATGCAAGTTTATGCGAAATTGGTCCCTTAGTTTGTGCCCAGCAGCATTCACGTTTGCTTTCTGAAGTGATTACCACTCAATGGAACGTAAGAGAATTAACTTATTCATTGATCGCCTCTTTTTTACGATTTTTGATTGATCGCCCCCAACACAGTATGCTGCCAGAATTCGTTGGACATGTAAAGGTTTCAATTGAGTGACTAACCAAACCTGTTTGTATGATAGTGGAAAAGTGGTGTGAAGTGAACTTTTGGAAAGCGAGGTAGAAGTGTACATTGAGGTCGAGATATGAAGTATTGTTGTCAAATCTGGATTGACCACCATAAGCAAAGTGTAAATCTTAGATTAGAAATTGTTATCAAGAAAATATTCAATAAAAACTCTTTTGGTAAATGAGAAAGCACCCAGGGAGCGCATACCTCTGCCAACGCCATTTTATCTAATGGCTCCTAACACAACATGCTGCCAAAAGACATTGGTCACATGACGGTTCCTATTGATCGACTAATTAGACCTGTTTGATATTGTTGTGGTTCGTTTACAAGTCTGTATTATTGTAGTTTGTTAGGGTACAATCTTTTACAAGTTTATATTAATTGTGTTTTGTACAGTTACATTCATTGACAAGTTTGTATTAATTGTGGTTTGTTCAGCTACATTCATTGACAAGTTTGTATTAATTGTAGTTTGTTCAGGTACATTTGTCAACAAGTTTTTTATTAGTTTTGGTTTGTTTTTTATACATTCGTCTACAAATTTGTTCGGGGTACATTCGTTTGTAATTGCCAGATGCGAGTTTTCTTCCTACGTAGTCTAATTGGAGGAATGAATAGTGTTGGCTGTCTGTATTGGATTCGGTTATAATCATATTTTGATTCATCCGTCTGGTAAATAGTGTTCAGAATAATAAGATGTTGTTTATAGTTAAAGGTAATTGTAATGACAGGTAGGTAGATAGGGTGTAGAGAGATACGGATTAAAAAGGAATTGATAGATAGATAGATAGATAGATTGATAGATTTGTGTTGTATAAATAATAAATGAAAGATTTATCGTGCAAATGTATCTATTTATTAGAATGAAATAGGTCCAAACGTATTCGTAACATACATTTTCGTCGATATGTAAAACTTGTCAGTTTGGCCTAATCGGTAAGAGAGCAGCCCGTGGGGGGGTTGTTTCATATATCGGTTTGGTTTTGAGTGACAGGACAGAGCATAAGTGAAGAGTTTACTCGTCTGAATCAAGTGAAGATTGTTATTGTTGCTGCAGGGCAAAACAAAGTCTACTCCAGCCTCTTATTTGGACTGGAGTTTGATAGAGAAAAAAAAAGTTCTGGACTAAATCCTTTCTTTAAAATATTTGTAAGTTGCCATCATAGTCAATAACTTAACAACCGTAGCGTTAAGATTCGAAGTCATGTTAAAACATTCCATCGAAGAATAAATATGATCAGAATAAATTCTGTTTATGACATCACTGGCATTTACTACTGGAAAAGATCTAAAATAGAGGGTTTTTCTTTTTTTCAAATCATCCAGAAACATCTGGATTCTCCAGAATCTAGATATTAATAATAATTCCGTGAGAATAAGGCTCTAAATAGGTCTAAAAAGTTTTTTTCCAAAAAATCTTCCTAAAAAATATATAGAATGGATCTAGTGGAGTACTGATGCCAATTTTCAAGGCTGTAGACAAAACAGTATGGCCAGGAACGCTAGAACAAACAAACGGGCGAACAAACACAGAAAACCTAAACACACACATATAAAAAAAAGGATAGAATCCTCCGCCATCTTTGATGGCTACGGTTCTCCAATTCCTCCATCAAATCGAACGCTTTTTAATTGTTAAATGTTATCATATACATACGCAGTGAATTTAGCAAAGAATATGGAACACCCGCGAAATGCAAGAAGTATGTATCCTATCGTCATCACCGTCAGCTTTTTAGCATCATTCGTTGTTTATAGACCTTCCTCAAGATTCACCTGACTTCCTCGATCATGGGAGCCACGGAGTCAGTACTTCTTTCTGAGCTTGTCCTGTTCATCACGCCATCTCATTTTTTGCCGATCACTATTCCCCATAGTCACCTATGGAACTGAAACATGGAACCTACCCAAGAGACAGACTCGCAAACTGAGGAGCATGCACCGCGCACATGAGAGAATCATGCTGAACCTCACATGGAGAGATCACAAGACAGCACAGTATATCAGAAAGAAAACAGGGATCAGAGACATCATAGAATCTATTAGAAAACTTAAATGGCAATGGGCTGGTCATGTTGCGAGAATAACAGACAACCGATGGACATTACGAATCACAACATCCCCACAGACAAAATACAAGATGGAGACATAAACTGGACAAATTTAGAAAATACTGGCTCCGCGACGCCCACGATAGAGAAGTTTGGCGAATCATGGGGAAGGTCTATGTCCAACTACAGACGTTAAAAGACTGATGATTTCCCATATAGTGAGTCTTGATGTCCAACAGTTGTCTGACATTCTGTAAAATGTAGTATCCTTAAAGAAAGAGACTCTTTCCTATTGGTCTCCTTCTTTATCATTTGATATTTCATTTTACACCTGAAGAAGGCCGTAGAATGAGTGACAGAAACGTTGTTTCAGTACCAAAGATGGGGAGAAAAGATTTTATCCGAGCAAAAATTGGTATGTTAATGACTTTTCTCAAAATTATTGACAAAATTTACAGACTGCGTAGAGAAGTGGGAAGGGTGCTGGGGTACCAAAAGAAGTGCTTTGTGCAAGGACCAAGGCGCCATTGCCCGACATATGCTATTTTATTAATATTAAATGGCTAGAAGATAATAATGCCATATCAGAACTTTATGACTTATTGATTTAATCTTACTAAGTAAAGTCTGGTCTAAGGACAAGTTTCGTGGAACACATACGGAGGAATTGGTTATCGACTTTGTAGTCAATTGCTTGCAAGATCAGAACTCTTTTTAGTGGTAAAGTTACGGCCAAATTGTGTTTGATACATCACTCCTTTTAGAATCACCAAAATTAAGTAACGTCGAGTATGGTCGGTACCAAGATGAGTGACTTAAGTTGCTGAGGTCATGTAGAGAGTGTCCTTTGGCGATCCGGTTAATCTTCCAAATGAGGTGACTTTTCATTAACGAAAACTGAAACCCCTGGATCTGAACCCTCTGACTGGCAGCTAACGAAATAGATTTCGTCTAGGTGAATAATCCCTCTTGTATGTTCCTTGATACATCATTACATTACCTGCAACAAGGACAGTAAGAACAATCTTCACCAGAGGATTTAACTCTCTACTGTTTATCTATAACATTTCGTTAAATCAACAATTCCTACCTTGATTTGTAATCACGACCAATTGATTGGAAGGTGGCTCTCTTACTAACTGAGCTAAACAGATAAGTCTTGTATTTCTACGAATTTATTTATCTTATATGTAATTTTTTTAAAAAGTTACAGTAATCATCTTCAATAGGAATGGAGATAAGGATGGAGTTTGACCATGTAGCAACCAGGGTTGTTTAATTTTTTTGTCTGTTCCTAGGTATAAAGTGTTATGTTCTAATTGATCATGTCTAAAAAGTATCGTTGCCAAGGCAGTGATAATTTGAAAACTACTTATTCCCAATTGGATAAAGGGCAAATCTGCACATTTTTAATCACACAAAGTAAGGAAAACGAAGCAAAGTTTGAACGAAATAATAGCCATTTTTTGATACTTTTCACTCGTAAGTAATCAGAAAATAATACACACTATGCAAAAATTGCGTTGCACAATGTTATACGTTGTATCTTCTTGGATTTTTTTTAAAGATTTTTTTTCCAGAGAAAAATATAGAAAACGGCTGTTATTGCTACCAAACTTTGCTTTTGTGATGGGACATTGATAATTTGGAATCTACTCATTTCCAATTTCGACAATGGACCAATTTGAACATAAAGTGGTGGTAATAATAGCCATTTTCTATCCTTTTTTTTTTCACATATAAGCAATGAGAAAATAACACTCACTACTCAGGAACAAAAATCATGTTGCACGTTATCCAGCGAGATCTCTGGTCAGTCTTCCGTATTCGTCAACGTGGGTGTCAATATGAGTAAGTGTTCTAGAGTCTTTTTATGACAGGACACGGGAAAAGAAAGAATAAACAGATCTGGTTATTAGTCACACAATAGAGACCGTCTTGTGGCCAACGTCTTCTGGCTGCATGCCGTGTTTGGGGTGATCAATTTTTCTTTAAAAAAAAGGAAAAAGGTATGATCAATAAATTGGTTACTCCTCTCAGTGATCACTGAAAATATGTACGAATTCCCCACCCCCACGCGCCAAAAAAAAGCATGAACACTGCCGGGTAGAAGCTGAGGGACCATTTTAGGATAAACTGACCTTGTGAATTGAACCTCCACGAAAAAACCTATTTTTGGAGGATTTCTTTTTCAAACCGTTTCTTCTAGACATAGACCTCTAGCTCCACGGGTGCAGCTTGTACGTGTAGCACATACATAGATAGCCTGCCATCCAACCAGACCCGCTTCAAAACTGAAGAACCTATGATGATGTTGACAGTTTCGGTTGATGGTTTCTAATTATTCAAAAAAGCTTTCCTGCCTACTGATTCAATGATGTCGACAAAGTTTTGTAAATAATGGATGTTCAAGTTATTTGCCTGGAAAAGTGGTTTCCTAATAGATATAGCTTCGGGCGAAAAATAAAAGATATGACGGAAGACAAGTATATTCTTGGGAACCTTTCGTCGAAAAGTGATTTAAAAATGCTGCATGGTTTCATTTGTATGGCTCATGTACTTGCGCCGTCAAATTTGACAGCGTTTCTCTATAATTGATTTCTGTCAGTATGCACCGAGATAACTCAACAACTGGCCATTGCACGGAGTTGATACTTGCCAAGCAAGCAGCCTGTAGGGCATTGCAGTGTCGAGTTTTTTCGATCACTAGTTCCCAAGAAATCTTATAGACATAAATGAAAGATTACAGATTATAAATCTTTCATCTAAAATTAAAGATTTAGATTTAGATATGAAATGGCTAAATTGACAACAATTCTGTTGTTCTGTACGACTGGTGGATATTATTTTACATTATAATTATGGTAGGTTGCTCTACACAATGCATAGCCCGACCTCTTCCTAACATGCACTTTTGAAACAGGAACTGCTCTAGTACATGAAATTTATATTTTATACCAACTATGAAAATGGAATGAATTAGTCGTTTGATGAACGAAATTTCTATATCAGCATACTGATACGTGCACTCACTTCTCCTTCTTTCATTCCCTTGGGGTGTTACAGACAATAATAGAAATACAAATACACGCCTGTGTGTCATCTACCTCCTAGAATGTACTAAATTCGAATTGCAATGTATAGGTTAATCTGAGTGGCAATTTAACATCAAACTTAATAAATATGATCATAGAATTAAATCATCCAAACATCCCAACCTACTCCCAGTAGAACAGCTTTTCTGCGCCCCAGAACGGATGCTAAATTTACTATCACCGAAAAGATTTTTGTTTCAAATCACACTTCCCGACACGACTAAAATGAGGTTACGTAGATTAATGAACTTGAAACTCTCTCTCTCTCTCCCTCCCTCCCTCTCTCTCCCTCCCTCCCTCTCTCTCTCCTAAGTCAACATTGAACTTAACAACCCCAAGTAAACCTGGCTCCTATTCCCCTCACTTCAAATTACACTTAACTTACCAATTCACTATCTTTATACTTGCTCGTAATATTATACTTGTATTCCTAATCATAAATATACACCTACTATCGTATCCCATCCTACAACTCCTGGACGTTAATATACCTCAAAATATATATTATCTTATTTTCCACTATAGCTCTTCCTATACAATCTGAACTCTCCGTTTACATAAATTTAATGTTACTAACTAATCATATCCATTCTGAACCTCACTTATGAGTATATATAAATAATTGAGAATGTCACACTTAGTTATCTAAACCCCTATCAATTGAAAGCTATGTGTTGTTAATTGTACTTGTTCTATTCAGAACAGTGACTCTTCAAAAAATCTATAATGAAGTTACTTAATATGTATTTCCCAACTAATACTCGATCATACATGACAAGGACCCCCTCTAACTTATATCTCATTACCTTGATTATTACTATTGCTACTGACAGCTGAGTTATTCCTGAGTTTATTCAACACTTATTGCCTGGGCTCAAAGGAGGTGTGGGTGGCCTAATCGTTGGCATAGAGAATGGAATCAGTGAACCGAGTTCAAACTCTGGCTTGGACAGTTTGCGACCACTTTACACTAATGCACTTGGGAAATGTATGAATCCACTTCTTCCCTAAGCTATGGATAAATAGGACAGTTAGAGCCCTTTATTCCTGGAAGGCAGTTTATCTTGGGCGTTGGGCTAGCACACCTGCCCGGTAGAAAGTATGTCTTCACATGAACTCCAGTCAAACTGATGTCATGTGCATGAAATATGCAGAGGACAAAGACATAGCATTCAAAATCGGAAACGCAAAGTTGAAGATAGTAGATCACAGCATTTATCTAGAACAACGAATTTCCATGGAATCTTCAAAAGGAGAAAAAATCAAACGAAGAATCATCCTAGCATGGGAAACTTTCTGCTGAACAAGCTCAAACTTAAAGAACATGAAAGTTTCATTGGTTTAAAAAAGGAGGATGTTCAACCGATATATCCTCATGATAGTCACATATGGAGCTGAAAATGGAACCCAACCAAAAGACTGGCCCTTAAACTGAGAACCATGCAACAAGCACGCGAAAAGATCATGCTTAATGTCACATAGAGAGACCATAAGACTGCGCAGTATATTAGAGGAAAAAAACAGGAATCGAGATATCATAGAACCCGTCAAAAAAACTCAAATGGCAATGGGCTGGTGATGTTGCAAGACAGTTGGACAACTGCTGGATATCGTGATCCACAACGTAGATTTCCAGAGATCTTATGCGAAATTGTGGTCGGAGAAAAATAGAATGACGCGACGATTCAGACAAGTTCAGAAAATAATGATCCTGGCGAAATTTAGCGGAGGTTTTTGTCCAACGACGGACGTTAAAAGGCTTCAGCTACTGCTGATGATGATGCTATCAATACTGACCAACCAGATTAAGCAGAACTTCTGTGATCAGGCAACTGTGACAGTCTAAGACAGGGATTTCGGAATTAAGGTTTTATATTAGTAGCGGTTGTCTGGGAGAACCCCAACGACTCCCAGGTTAGGGAATGATTATGATAATAAAGAGTTCCCTCGCTATTTAAAGTGGATCATTCCTATAAAAGCTTCTTCTAGACCGAAATAGCGTAAAACTAGGAAGCAATTACTATTAATTTGGATAGGAAGACATTTTTATCATTCCCAGATCCCAAAAATTGTGATGATAGTATGTTAGACTGAGTTAGAGTAGTTGAAGGTAAGTTGAAGGGGACGAGATGAAGGAGAGAAAGAACGAGAGGTTGCACTGCCTCTATATTGGCTATTTTTCTCTGTTTGCTTTTTTGTGTGAAAGTGGCGTAAAGCGAAATTTTGAAAAGCGGGAGATGACTGAATATTGACTTTGGAATAAGCGGTATTGTAATCAGATATGGATTAACCAAAATGAACAAAATGTAAATCTTGAAGGAAAAATCTTTATCGAAAAATCTTTGCGAAAAACCCATTTGGTGAACTAAAAAACACCCAGAGAGCGCATACCTCTGTCAACAACATACAATAACTAAAATCTTAATTAAAATCGATTCATAAATTGTTTCGATGCAGGGTAGGGGGGCAACTGGGTTTCTATTTTCCATATTGCTAGCCATTGTTTAACCCTTATTAATATATGAAAAGGTATCGCTCAAATGGATTTCTGGATCCACCCCAAAAAATACTCAATTATTCCTTAGCCTGTAGTTCAACATTGCAAAAAAAATCATGGAGAACTTTTGGAAATATTGTGTGGACGGATAGACTGACGGACATAAGTGACTAATACATTGAATGTAGACAGTATCCTATACATTTCAAAAAGTCCATTTTAACATCCTTGTACAGCTTCAAAATTAGTTGAATTTGAACCATGTATCAAAAATATAAAAATGATGAAAATATTGGAACATTTTAACATAGAAAGGTTATGTGAAATATCAGAAATCTCTAGACCGAATCTCTCTTTTCTTCTCCTTCTTTTTTGTTTCAATGTATCTGATACTTTTTGACCCCTGTGTACCAATTCAAACTTATTTGGCAAATGAGGAAAAAAAGTTCACGAAAAACTTTCCTCGTAGACCTTGTATAATCAAAAGAGCCGTCGAATATGGTCGTCCAAACAACCTCCTCATCACTTTGATAGTTTGTCGTCTCCAACGTTAACCCACGCGCATGCTCAGTCCGTTGCCAGACGATAACATCTGCAACGCCATTCCTAACACTGCACCATGTTTTTGTTTGATTCTTTTCGATTGAGGGAATTGGGCAGGTGTGTCACGATCTTTGAATGTCAGCCAGACTTTTTCCGGTCCTTACAGATATAGATGGATGTCTTTTTCTACACATGTCTTTTTCTTATTTTCAATCAGCGCAGAATAAATATTGCGTGTGTGATACGTGGGAGGTGAAGACGTCACTCACGTTATCCAGCCATTCGTCTCCTTTGACAACTGTAGCGTCTTCTATTTTGTTTTGGTTATTTTTTTTCTTTCCACTGACATATAAGAAAAAGATATAGATATTATACATATCTATATTCATATTTGTCAATGTATACTTGCGTAGATTCACACACACACACACATAGACATAGATAGATAGATAGATAGATATACTAGCATAGTGTTCTTTAAATTGATGGAATTAATATTTACGTATGAATCAGCACTTTTGCCAAAAATCAGAGTATCTATACAGGTCAAAACATAGCTCCCAGCATTTCTACCTAGGGTCAGTGTAGTATATGTGTGCTCATTGAGTGCACACGCATATATATATATATATATATATATAGAGAGAGAGAGAGAGAGAGAGATGGAGAGAAATGGGTGTATGATTCCACAGAAATAATTATAAATGCGCTATATTACTTTGAAACTCAATTTGAAATTATCTACCTTCATCACATGTTCAATGTATCATTTGGCTTAGACAGTGTAAATAGAATAAACAATCAAAGAAAATGGGGATGCTGCATGAATCGAACTTGTGACCGATACGAAGCCGCTTCAATGTAACGTTGCTCTAACAATTGAGCTGAACAGCCACCTGTAATGCAAGGGCCAAAATTATTGCTTTATCTCTGAATTCTCATCTGTTCATTCACTGTCTATATTATCTCTGTTTGTTTCTTATCGCAGATAATTACGTTATTAAAAGGTGAATATATAATCCGACAGAAATGATTATAAATGCGTTATATTACTTTGAATCTGTATTTGAAATGATCTTTTGAGTTAAAGCAATCGGGTGGGGGCATTTGCATTACCGTCGGCTGTTAAGCTCAATGGTAAGAGCAACGCTACGCTAAAACAGATACCCTATCGATCGCAGGTCAGATTCCTGTAGCTTCTCCATTTTCTTTAATTGCTTGTTCGATAATAAATGATATAATGCATTTATGTTGTATAAATATAAGTAGATAGGTAAGTAATACAACGCATTTGTAACACACAAGCATATATATAACGGACATAACACACACACATACACACACACACACACACACATATATATATATATATATATATATATATATATATATATATATATATCCTGCCTCATGGAACTGGATGGTATAGTGGATTACTCATAGCCACACTGAAGAGTTGTAATACAACGAAACTGCTGTCTGTGGATGACACAATATATATATATATATATATATATATATATATATATATATATATATATATATAATCAAAGTATAATACTTCAGTATCGTTGAATGTGTGTATCCAAATAGTACACGTACTGTAGACATAGATAATTAGAGAAACAAAAAGGAAAAGAGTGAAATAGGATTATTCCGATATAAGGATTTAGGCAAGATATTGTATTGAAACTGTCAGAGCAATAAAAAGTGAAACAAAGATGACGGAACTTTAATACATCTGCCTTGTCCATTACGGCATCGTACAGAACGTGAGCTGGGCGCTATTTTTTTAAACTTCCTTTTCTTTTTCAACATTATTTCTGCTGACGCTGCAATGGCAAAGCATGTAAAATAAATCTTCCTAAATGTCATAATACTTTTATATTGTAGGTTTTCTATATCCAAATCATACACACACGTACTCAACAAATACATTCACACACAAATAGTACGGTTCTTTTTCATCTGCATCGCTACATCGTGGCAGATTGCTGTGTTGATGTTTTTAAATTTTCAAGCGATTAAATGTTTTTCAATGCTTACTTTTTCTTTTTTAAAAACGTTCTTTTCTCACGTGGCTCCACCACGTCAGGCAGTTTGTTCGTTTTCCATCATCTTGTTCAATTTTTTCTCTTTCTTTCTCTCTTTCTCTCTTTCTCTATGTATAGTATCTTCTTCAACATAGCGTTGCTCTTACTAACACATAACTGATGCGTTGAAATAAACAAATAGAGGAGATTTAGACCGTGAGTAAGCAAAAAATGAGAATTTCGAGTTCAAACAGTTATTTTGGGCTTTGCACAACCAACAGCTGTTTAGCTCAATGATAAGAGCCACATATATATATTATCATTAATATTATTATCATTTGCATTTCCATACTAGTTGTCTGGAGGTTACCGTTAGAGACTGAGTGAAATTAAGTCCCCCAGGTCTTCAGCCCTCCTCTCATCTCTCCCTCATCTATCACAGCAGTGCTGTGGTTCATACCTCCACCACCACCATTTAGGTGTTTTTTCCTTCCTCCTTTTCTCTTAGGTCACTGCTAACAGCTGTTATCGTAGATCTCATATTTATAGTATTTTCCTTAGTATTCATGCAGTCCCTAGCAGTACTGTGCTCAATCCTTCCTTTTATCTCCAGTTCCTCCAATATCGCCTTCAGTGTCTTTGGTAGGGTTCCGAGTGCACCTATTGTTACTGGCACTACCCTGACTTTCATGTTTCGCACCTTCTTCAGTTCTCTTGCCAGATCCTGGTATTTTTCCAGTTTTTCACTCTCTTTCCACTATGGTCTGCAGGTACGGCCACGTCTATTATTTGGCAGGTTTTCCTCTTCGTGTCCACCATTACTAGGTCCGGTCTTGAATTAGAAGAAATAGGTTGATTGCGTAAGTTGACATCTTGTAAAAGCAGACAGTCATAAAAGTGCTTTTTGTGGGAAATATGATTTTCAAGGGTTAAGGGTGTCTGTTTAGATATTTTAGTAATATTCAGAAAATGTTGTGCAATTATAAATGTTGTTGAAAAATCCAGTAAATAATATTTAAACATGTAAGACCAACACTTTGTGAAAAGATAGATGCCTGTCCCCTCGTCTATTAGTTTACCTGGGATTCCATCAGCATCATTTTACTGTATAGTTCCAGTAAGATTTTACAACTACTAAGATCATCCCGTTAAAAAATATAACGGGCCCTTCTAGTTGAGAAAGAATTTGGGGAAGTTGAGAAAGAAGGAAAGGAAAAGAGGGTCGGGCAGAATTTGGTTGTCTTCAAGATTCGAAGGGTTTGTCACGTTGCCAAATACCCGGGGATTTGATGGTTATCCTACAATTTTACCTGGGATGTGATTGGTCAGAGGGTATTACCTATTGTTGCTAAGGCCTCTACTGAGATTTTGGTTGGCTGAATATAGCAGTAACAGAAAGTCATGGTTAGCTAGGAATTCTGAGAAAAGATATTTTTCTATGTCAGTTTGACCTACAGATGTATTAGGAGGAGGCTATTATGGACATTAGGAGAGACTCCGCTGTCGTCTTCCCCCTGTTGTCTGATTATCAGTGATTTTTAGAAAAACAATATAGTCCTTCAAATATGAATTTTAAATATTCATATATTTTAGATAAGATGGTTATGTAACTTTATTGAGAGTGATTGCACGCAATGTCAATTTTCAATTCACTGCGCAGAATCTAAACTGCAGTCAACCACCAGTGATCACCGCCAGATAAGTAATAATGGCGCGCAATCGTCGCCTCACAAGTGGTGCCGTGACCAGGATGTTGAATCGGCGACTTGGGACGGATCGAACCTGAAGATGTTACCGTGGAAGGAACAACGTGAACCAAAACCAATCATTTGAAGATTATATTACCTGCAATGAAAAGAAACAAGGGAAAAAAAGAGAAAAACCTTAGACACATGCGACAAATAGTCAGGACATACACATTCACTTGTATTCATTTGCAGGGAGAGATTTTTATGAGAGAAAAAAAGAAAAGAAAAAGAAAGGACGCCAGATACACTTAATGAGATAAAAAGGAAAGAGCTGGAGAAGAAACACACACACACTCACACACACAAACGCACCGAGAATTTGAGAATCGAACTCAACTTCGAGCGAAAGAGATAGAAGAGAAAAAAACGAAGAAACAATGACCTTCGAAGGCAAAAAAGTTTTTAAAAAAGAATTGAAACTCACCAGTGGCGTGTGATGTTTTGTATCACGGGTGTGCTCCGAATCAACTATTTTAGTGTCCGTAAAAGCGATGGAGAATAAAAGCCTTTTCGGTACAATGTAGGGGAGGTGGACCCAATTGCATATTGTAAAGTATCATACCCTCTCTCATTCGATATTACAAATAGCGAACGAATAAAAAAAATTAAAAAAAGATTATTTTTAAAGGGAGAATCAATGAAAAATCTTTTGTGGTTCAAAATTTCAAAATCCCCATATTTAGTGGGATGCAGAGTAAAACATAAAAGAAGAGAGTGAAAAGGTTTTTTAATTCATTTTTAGACTAAATCCTTAAAAGTTTTCTTCCAACTGGCACTCATCAGAGGACGACTCGTCAAAAAATGTTTAAATATTCGGTGTAAAACTAATTTGAACAACTTCGAAAAATGCCGTTTAAAACGGCAAACAAGCTTGTTTATTAATTGATTGATGCTTAAATTTTTAATAGAAAGATATACCTCTTCAAATATCATGGTAGTGATACTTTTAGAACATTTGTTTGGATTTTCGAACGTACTAATAAATGTTTATGATAGAAATATGCTGGGCCTCACAGGGAGAGACCACAAGACAGCACAGTATATCCGGAAGAGGACAGGAGTCAGGGATATCATAGAATCGATTAAAAATCTCAAATGGCAGTGGACTGGCCATGTTGTAAGAATGGCGGACAACCGATGGACATCGCTACTCACGACATGGATTCCCAGAGATCACATGCGTAACCGAGACCGACAGAATATTAGATGGAGAGACGAGCTAGACAAATTCAGAAAGTACTGGATCTACGACGCCCACGATAGAGAAGTGTGGCGAATCCTGGGGAAGGTCTATGTCCAACGACGGACGTTGAAAGAATGATGATGATGATGATGATGATGATGATGATGATGATGATGATGATGATGATGATGATGATGATGATGATCCAAAAAAAATCATACCGAGGCTCTAAAAATTCAATTCAAACCTCAAAATATTTCAGGAGCCATCGTATGATTTCGAGCGTGCTTTACATTTTTAGCTATAAAGTTTGTGGAAATGAAAAATAGAATAATTTAGCCACTTTTAGCCACCAAGGAAGGCAGCTTCTTTTTTTTTATGTTTATGAAAATTTACTCCCGTGCGTGCAAGTTTTATCATATTCTATCTAGTAAAGAGACTGGGTAACTGAGCGGAAACAACACGCAAGACATTATTATTGTACATGATTTATACTGTCCAGCATACTTCATGTTTTGTCCTTTTGGGTTGGGCTGCAGGATTATGGGCGGGAGTAGAAAATTAGTATATATATATATATATATATATATATATATATATATATATATATATATATATATATATATATATATATATATATATTGTAGATTTGTATATAATACGTACATTTATATAGTTGGTGGTTGGGAATAGCATAATTCGTATTAGTTTGTTTGTGCGTGTATGAAAATTGGTTTGAAGAAAAAGTTTGAGTTTTGGGTAAAAAAACGCGACAGCGTGGGATTCATTGGGGGGGACTGACAGAGAGGGGCAGAGAAACGTGTAATCGTCCCTACCCGCTCCTGGGTCAACAATGTCCTGTAGCCAATATCATACAGAATAACAAGCAAGAGAGGCGAGTTTTGGTAGTAGTCAGTCAGTGACCCCTCATTATTGCCAACATGGATCTTTTTTCCCCATGACGGTCTAGATGGGTCTTTCCATTGATTTTTCCTACGTTGGAAATTGTTATTTATATGTCGGATGTAATTCTCGATGTCTAAATATTTTAGATGATTCCTGTATTTTATTTTAAACTATGATGTTTGGTTCTAAAGAAAGATACAAATGCATGATTCAGAGATCGTTTCCGAAGTCTCGTCGCGGCATAGTGGTAAGCGGACGCTACGATAAAGTTCATTCACACCCGTGGCCTTGTGTCATACTGTGCTAAGCTTGGAGGATATGTTTATAACAGATGTCAGTTTTCGAGGTGTCATAATTTAGATAATGTTTCAAGTTTATTTAGTTTATAGTAATCAAACATGTCGGAAATGAACATACAACGATCAAAATCGAAAAAGGCAAAGCTGAAGAGAGTAGACTGCTACATCTACCTAGGAGAGCGAATCTCCAAGAAGAAGAAATCAAGCGAAGGTCACTCTACGATAGCAAGTATTTGGCAGAGCAAGCTCAACCTTCAAAAACAAGAAGATCCCATTAATCCTGAAAAGAAGGGTGTACAACCAATGCATCCTCCCAATAGTCACCTATGGAGCTAGAACATGGAATCTTGCCAAAAGATTGACTTTCAAAAAGAGAACTATGCAACGTGCACATGAGAGAATTATGCAAAATCACATGTAGAGATTAAAAGACAACTCAGTATGTCAGGGAAAAACATAAACCTTTAGAAAACTCAAATGGCAATGGGCTGACCATGTTGCAAGAATGGCAGACAACCAATGGACATCATGATTCACAACAGTGATCCCCTGAGATCAAATGCGGAACCAACACCTACAGAATATAAGATAGCGAGACAAACAAGATGGGTTCAGAAAATATTGGCTCCGCGATGCCCACGATAGAGATGTGGTGAATCCTGGGGAAGGTCAACGAAGAATGATAAAAAAAAAATGATGAGGAGGATGAATATAATAAGTAATTTTTTTGATATATTTATTAGTGAGACTGTAGAGGGTCGCAACACTTTTTTGCATTTCACCCACTTACTCAGACTGACCATTCGTTTTTATATTAAACTCACATCTGTCTGCTAATTACCCATAACATTTACAGATTATTACATGTGACAGATCGTTCACAATATTTATTTGAATGGAAGAAGTCAGACGTTACGACTGACCCCGACCCTTGAGACAATTGCAAAGCTTATCAGGGGTTGTTCTCAACAGATTAAAAATACATTTAAATTTCACCAGTGAACGTCTGCTTTCCGTCTCAATGAGCATAGTATTCTGAAGATATGTATCGTTTTATAATAACATCATAATACTACTTATTAGTGTGCAATAATATACTAATATTTAATAATGCATAATAATATTGTAGTATTATTTATTTATTCATTTACCATGTAACAGTTAATGAGTTTTGTTTGTTTATGCCTATAACCTGGGCCCACCTTGAGTCAATGTGCAGATGTTACAGGTGATATTCAATCTCTCCATATTTCAGGGTTAGGAAGGAAGAAGGTGGCAATTCTCAATGCAACAAATTATCATTAAACATTTATTTATTGTTAAAAACTGAAACCGTTCAAAAACTAACTTTAGTCACACTCCAGGAAATGAAAACGACGACAATGGGTTTACTGAAAGGCAATCAGGCATCCAAAAATGACACAGCTTTTAAAAAACGTGTTGCCTTTAAAAAAAACTTGTTGCTTTTAAAAACTTGTTGCAAATGTCCCCAACCCTATCACCCATGATAGAACACGATGTGTTAGCTGGACACCCCGACTTTGACATATGCTAACCATGTCACTTAGAAGTTAACAAAACAATGATTCAAACTAAGTAAGTTTTAATCAATTTATGCAGTCAGGAAAATATGACAAAAATACTGCTCATGAAAGAAATTACTTTCACCCTTCCAAAACCCGATTTTTTTCAATAAATGGGTCTTCTATCCTCCCAGTGGGGCAGTTTAACAGCGTATGTGCAATATGGATGTCATCACTCTACCATGTTTCTAATTTGAGTCCAACCGGCCACAGTCAACCCAGATGTTTCAGATTCAGTTTGTTGATTATATATAAAGTGTTTCCTGGATATTTTTATGTGTACCTGGAGAATGTGGATGTTTAAGACGTCTTTTCTACTCTATTCTGGATGACGATTTGGAAATAAATTTGGCAATGCTGGTAGTGAAGGCAGTCACTGTCCCACCCCAACACCAGCTAATCTTAGCAATTCTTATTGTTAGTAAATAAGCAGGAAGTGAAATGAAATATGTTCTTTCGTTCGATTATTGTCTGAAATATAAATTCGAAAAGAAATTGCCAAAATGTACCAGATTTTCCGAGCATAGTACCAAGCGTACTGCAGGGATTCAAAAGTACCAATTGGGTATGAACCTTCTAAAAGTGGCAGCTGTGAAGAATAGGATTGCTGCACAGCAATGGGGGTTGTGCTAGAGGGTTATGCCCTGATCAGCTTTTGAGTTAAGGGCCTGGACATGGTGTGGGTCGCAAACCGTACAAATGATTCCTTTGAAATGGTGCATAAGACATAAGGAAGGGCTGGACCTGAGTATGCTTTTTTATACAATTTTTTCGATCATTGGAAGTAATTATAAGTAATATTTTCTCCTTTTGAACCAAGGATTGGTCCTGTACTACTAAGAAGCCAGGATGCGTATGCTCTGACCCTGGACTTGAAATAAGTAGTGGTCTTCTTTAACGCCTGGCAACAGGGGAAAATGGTCCCTTGAATGGATTTTTGAGTTTCTGTCTTGTTAGTGTTTTTTTTTTACTAATGACGCAATTCAAGAAGAAGAGAGGAAGGGAAGAATTCGATTTTCATTCTCAGGGTTTGCTACGCAGCCAAATACCTGGAGACTTGGTGGTTGTCCTAGAATTAGACCTGGGGGTATGATTAGTCAGAGGTTATTACCTATTGTTGCTGGAACCTCTGTGCGGATTTTGGTTGGCTGAATATAGCAGTAATAGAAAATCTCGGTTGGCTAGGAATTCTGAGAAAAAAAAAAATTCCGAATTACTAGGACCCAGGACCTTCCAAGCAGCCAGACGTGCTTTCTACCAGCCCCCTTCTGGATGGGGACACTAGCATTAGGAAACTACTGTTTATTATACTGTCATCTTTCTCAGTCGCCTGACTACCAGCTTCAAATATGAATTGATAAAGTTCATATCTTTTTGACAAGATTGTTGTGTGACTTCATTGTGCGTAATTGCACGCAATGTCAAACCTCAATTCACAGGAAATAACAGACCATCGACAAGAGC
Organism: Thysanoteuthis rhombus; assembly: GCA_963457665.1. Taxonomy (NCBI): domain Eukaryota; kingdom Metazoa; phylum Mollusca; class Cephalopoda; order Oegopsida; family Thysanoteuthidae; genus Thysanoteuthis; species Thysanoteuthis major. The sequence goes on along the minus strand of OY735206.1, from coordinate 4,890,521 downwards.
GCAGAATCTGAAAGAATTCAACCACCCATGATCACGGCCAGATAAGATAAGTAAATGATGGTGTGCATCTGTCGTGTCACTCCTTGGAAACCATATTTTCAGCAAACTAACCCACTTGCGTATTTCGCATCTGCTTCGTTTTTATGTCTGTTTACTTTTGTGGCTGGCGTCTTCCACCATCATTTCTTGCATCATTTTTTTTTCTGTTTGGGGGAGATAAACGCTCGATTTTGTTCTTTTAATTTTTTTTTCCTGGCAGTTCCAGAAAACAGTTCATGAAACAAATTGTGCTGTGTATAATTACTTTGGAAACAATCATCTATAATTTAACTCATGTAATTTATCTTCTTGAAAATATCCAGAGGATATAATTTGATGGATTTGGTTTCGCTTTTTATCACCGAATGTCCATCAAAAATTGAGAAAAAATATTTCACGTAATTTGTTCTCTTCTCAGAGGCACAAAAAAAATCATCTTTAAAAAAAATTTAATGAAACAAAAGCAGGTTTCATTAGTCAATAAATGGAAACCTTCGTGTGAACAACGTCTTTGGTATCAAGCCATGTTGAGGGTGAGCAATTGAGTTACTTCTTTCACATTTTGCTGATCAGTGATCACTAAATAAATCTGACCCCCCCCCAAAAAAAAAACAAATGTAGTTCTTACTGGACAGAAACTAGGTGATCGATTTTGTATGATCTTACATTGAAAATTGAGCCCCCTCTAAAGACTAATTTTGGAGGTGGTATTTTCAAAAAAGGAATTCTATCCATAACAAGGAGTAGATGTTTAAGTTTTCTGTCCTCTAACTCCATGATACATACATACATACATACATAGCCAGACTAACTTGATAACTGAGGAAACCTATGTTAACAGTTTTATTGACAGTTTTGCTTGATAGTTTCTAACATTTGCAGGAATGACATATTTCTAATGAAAGTAAGAGAAATTAAAATAATCATCACCAGTATTTCAATTGCTGCTTTGTAAAAATCTCCCACCACCTGAACCTCTGACGACTCAACCTAATATACCAGTATCATATATTATAATTGCTGCTCTGTAGGAATAAATATAACTATATTTGAAAACATATGTGTGTGCGTGCAATGTGATTACTCAACAACTGGCCATCGTGTGAAGTTGACAATCGTCAGGTATATTAACACATGGGGCAGTGCAGTACCGAGTTTGAAGTTGTTTGAATCGGCGGTTCTCAAGAAATCAGATAAAAATGAATTAAAAGAACTGAAGACAATACATCTTTCATGGTTTCGATGAATTACCTCCCTTGAGTTCCACTCTTTAGAATTAAAATTGAAACGATTCAATCAAAAAATTACGATTATTTTTTATGGGTACTCGATATCGTCTCAATTTCTTTTATTCAGATTTCTGACTTCTGTCTTAATATATGAAAAATATTTCTCAAAGAAATATTCTTTGATCAACGTCAAAATTTGATCAATTTTACCTGAAGTCTTCAACACACTTCCACAAAATGTCATTGGAGTTCATTGAGAACTTTCAGAAATATTGCATTGACAAACGGGAAAACATGATCACTCATTCCTGGATCCACCGCCAAATTTGATCAATCCTACCTTAGCTCATATCTCGCCATTCAACGAAATTTCATTGAAATTCTTTTAGAACTTTTGGAGATATTGTGTGTACAAACACGAACGAATACATATATATATATACATATGAACAAAAAGATATCTCTCAATCAGAAAATAATTCCTGGATCCATCCCAAAATTTCATTGATTCCTCCTTAGCCCATTGTCTACTACTCTACAAAATTGTCATGGAAATTCATCGAGAACTTTGGGAGATATCCGTTGGCAGATATAAACATCAAAGTGCCAATTAGGTTCCGGAAGTGTAAGCGTATCGAGAAAACAGATCTCTCTCCGTCTTTCCCGATCTTTCCCTGGCGCTTATCTTTAAAGGAAAAAAAGGATGCAAAAAACTGTCAGGGAGAAGCAAAAAAAGAATCATAAGAGTAAATTTAAGTGGGTAGTAATATTGTTTAGACATTTTTTTGGTTCTTCTTTCTCTCTTGGTTTTAGAAACCGTGAACCAAAACTGTCACAAAAATGTCACAAAAACTGTCAAAATTGGTTTTATACAGTTTTCAAGGTGGTCTGGCTGGCTGTGGATGTATGTAGCATGCGTACAGGCTGCATCAAAGGAGCTATAGGGTTGAAACTTTGAACATTTACTCCTTATTGTGTCTGGAAATAATAGTTCACTGTTTTTATTTTTCGTAATTCTTTCTCAAAATGGTTTTTCAGTGGAGGTTCAATTTACAATGTAATTTTATGCTAATTCGCTCCCTTAGTTAGTGCCTGGCAGCGTTTACATATTTTTAATTCAGACTTTTTAATGGCAGTTGTCTAACGAAAAGGCGAGAAGAGTAACTCATTCCGCTTTTTCAAGTTTTCTAATTCATCACCCCCAACATACTGCCGATTGATTTTGGTCACGTAAAGGTTTCTATTGAATGACTAATTTTTTCCACTCTCTTTTGTTTTATCTCTATTTCCTGCTTCTATTCCCTTTTAGTGCTAATGAAAAGAACCTGTTATCTTCGGAAGGGTAAAAAAAAAATGGGATTTTCAAACAATACCATCCTAAGTGCGGATAGATGATTATCAAAATGTTTTCTCAGAAACTGTTAAACCTTATCTTACAGATAAGCGAAGACATACGAGACGATCACTGTGGGCCCCAGTGCTAAAGTGCTTACCTCCAGATCGATCACCAAGTCTTACCAAACACTGTAAGAATGGTTCCCAGTATCCCTCCACTAAGACATCCAACACAAGGTTTGGGGTTGAGGAACCTCTCTCCCAGGCTAAGGGGCTAGGGTCAAGCAACGTTGAACCTGATCAGTACCAAGTAAAAAATCAGTTTGGTCTAAAATCACGATTGTTCACACAGTATCTCCAAAAGTTCTCAATCAATGTCAATGACATTTTGTTAAATGGTGGGTCAATTTGGAGGGGGGCGTCCAGGAATTTTTTCGATTGAGAGGGGAAAATCCAGGATCCGTCTCAAAATTTGATTTTAAAAATATCTTTCAATCGACAAAAATCCCAGGATATACCCCGTTATTTCATTAATTCTTCTTTAGTGTATAGCTCACCATTCGACAAAATGTAATTGAAATTCATTGAGTCCTTTTATGGTTTGGATAAAAGTGATTGAGACGATTTTGTTCTTTGTTGTTTCTGGGTGTCTTTGTGTATATGATATAGAGTTATAACAGGGTATTATCGTTACTCGAGATGAATCCAGGTCTCACAACCACCAGTCCCGAAGCCAGTCATCTTGATTACGATCTCTCAAAAAAGTCGATCGTAAAAAAGAGTGTAATCGACTACTTGAAGATTGTTGTATCCATCAACAGCTGTGTCAGATAAAAAAATTTTTCTATAATGGCATTTTGTCTGAATTCCTCGGGATGTATGGGAAAATGTGTCTGTTTGTCTCTCTATTTTGTTTACGCCAAAAGCTATATCATTTTCTATCTTCTCGATGCCCGGGTTAATGTTCGGACTCGAGGTAATTGATCTTACTGAAAAGTTTCCATATTTCAGAAGTAACACCTCGATATTCTTAATATGTGTAGGAGTCAAAAAAACATGACAGACCGAATAACAGACGTGAGCTCGAGCCAGGACTAAACCAAATATAGCCGACAACGAAATCAGTGGATATAACAAAAGGGTTATTTTCTCCAAGGCGTTTGCCAAAAGTTGTGAAATCGTCGGCTCATCATCCGAGCAGAAGAAATTATCGAAATCGATGATCGGAAACAAGACGATTGACAATAAATAATATTGAACAGTTGCCCATGGGGATAATTTTGAATAGTGCAAGCAGAAACGTTTCATAATTGCTTAAATCAGAAATTTCCAAAATGGGGTTCTGCCACCTTGGAGGTGCTGAAAGAATCAGGATTTGAAGGCAAGGGAGATAGGAAGAAGGAGGCTGTTCGAAGACAAGGGATGGTGAGGACACAAAAGGCAAAGAATACAAATCGATACCTTCTATTTTTGAAGTCGACGGTCTGACTTTACAGTATAGCTGTTTAAAGTTAAAATAAATCCGGCTCTTTGACTTGAAGAATTCTAAAATTATTCAAATATTTTTTCAATAAATTCAGATTATCAATTTTTCATTTATAAATATAAATTGATACATATTCATATGTAAATTTATGAATATGTTTTTAATAAATCTAAATTATCTTTCAAATTTTCGACCGGTTTTACTGATGAAATATATATCTTTAAACAAGAGGCGTAAAAACTATGGCCGCAGGCTAAATCTGGCCCACGGCTAACTCTCATCTGCTATGACTTCGCAAACATTTCTCTTTTGTTTTCCTTCTCCATCTTTGGTTAGCGAACGATATTTTTTGTTAATCTAGAATTGATGAATAGAGATGGAGTCTCATTTTTGTAATGACTTCAATCGATCCAACGTTTTAAAGCTAAAAATACTTGAACATTACTCATTCCTGTTGTTTTACTGATATACATAAAATTTGAACAACATTTTAACAATATTTGTCCCCACCCCAGGAGTGAATATCAATCTTATACATCGGTTTGTTTTTAGCGTGCCGGTACAGCTAAACAGTGAAAAGTTTACTTGTCTGAAATAGGTGAGGATAGTTGTTATTGTTGTGGTCGTTGTGGGGCAAAGTAAAGTCTTCAATAGCCTTCAATTTGGAGTGGGTAGTGATGATGAAAGTACTGGACTAAATTCTTTGTGAAAAATATTGCAACTCGCCATCACAATTATTGATTAAATCACCGTAACGTCAAAATTTGAAGTCATGAAAAAATTTTCATAGAAGAATAAATATGGTCAGAATAAATTCTATTCATGACATCACTGGCGTTTTCCGAAGGAAAACATCTAAAATAGAGTCTCAGAAAACATCTAGAATCTGGAGCATCAACATGTTATTAATCCAATGTTGGATATGGACCTTCCCTATTAACCAGACCTCTCTAACATGGGCATCGCGGAGTCAATACTTTCTGAACTTGTCTTGTTCGTCACGTCATATTTCGCCGACTACATTTCGCTTATGATCTATGGGAATCCACGCTGTAAGCTCCCAAAAAGGTCAAAAAAGCTTCTTTTTTTTTAACAAAAAATCACAAACGAATATTTTTAGAAAGGGTCTAGTGGAGTACACGCCAATTTTCTAATCTGTAGACCAAAAAGTATGGCCAGGAGCACTGGAACACACAAACACAAGCAAACACACAAAAAGGGTAGAACCCTTTTGCCATCTCTGATGGCAACGGTTGTTCAATGCTTCTATAGACTTTGCCATTGCTCACAAACTGACCTTATTTTTCTACCGGAGCAAGAACAAGACCAATAAGGAAAACCCTAACCAAAGTTACAAGTGTGAACTGATGTGTAAAATTCACATTCCTCTACCATAATTTAAACACACGACCAGAAGGCTGTCTTGCTGAGTGAGCAAAGTGTACATGTCTTCGGTTTCAACAAAAATGCATCATGGATATACGCACGGTTTTATTTCATTCTAATGAATAAATACATTCATAGAAAAAAAAACCTTTTTTTTCAAATTTTCATTCACTATATATTCAATACAAAAGTTGCAATAATCATCTTCTGCCGGAATAGAAGGGGGAGTGGTGTTTGACCCTGTGGCCAGTCAGTTTCATTTTTACTCCCTTCGGCTCATAAAGCATGAAATTACTCCTAACCCAGTCTACCTCCATAAAAGTTTACCGACCCTGCTCTAAACAGGGGCGATGGGTCGAATAAGTTCCGGAAACACTGGTTCGAATCGATTCAATTGTCCAATCAAATCACTTTGCAAGCGGTAACCAGGAATTCGATTTGAGTAAGACTTTGCGGTTAATGGGTTCACTCAAAAGCTGAATTGTGTTACGAAAACGGCATCGTTTCACCAAAAGAGTAGGCGGGTAAGTATAGAAGTGATTCTCGTTCTTCGACAAACGAAACGGAGACAAGAATAGACAAATCTGTATTTAATAAGAGCGAATATTTGATTTCAGCGTCTAACTTTCCGGAACTGAGTCTTGCTTAACATAATATAACGGATAACAAATGAAATTCGTGTTTAAACGTCTAGAAAAGGGCTTTCCAAAGGGTGTGCCGCGACACCAACAATCCTTCGATATGTCACGAAATAGAGTAAAATCTATTTTTTTAGAATAAATATTTTTATTTCATCTCTTTTACTTTGAGCGGCATTCTTAATTATTTGGTTTGGCTAACAGAACTTGAGTAATGCTTGGCAAGAAATTTCATTTTTAAAAAGTGTGTCGCCAAAGCAAAAAGTTTGGGAAAGCTCTCGACTAAAACTTTTTAATACTTTCTTGTGCAAACATGACAGAATAATAAAATTTACTGCCGTTTAAATTACGTCTGGCAACGAAATCAGAAGAGGCATGTTTGCCTGTCTGTCAACACAGTATCTCTAAAAGTTCTTAATGAATTCCAATGATATTTTATGTGAGGGTGGGCCAAGGGATTGGGAATATCTGATCGAATTTCGCAATGAATACAGGAGTTTTTCCACGTAAGAGATATATTTTCACATATTAAAGATAATCCACCGAAATATGGATCTGTTTTCTGTCTGTCTATAGAATATCTGCAAAGGTTCTAAATGAGTTTCAACGAAATTTTGTCGAAGGGTGGACGATGTGCTATGATAGATAGGGGCGTTCCCATCACTCAAAAATGGTGATGATCGTATGTTAGGCTGAGTCGTTGCAGATTGGGATGATGGCAGGACCTGGAGACTGAGTTATGGGAAAGAGAGGATGAGCTGCTTTCATAATGCATTGGTTAAAAATAAACGCTAAACGCTATTTTCGCTTTTCACTTTTTTTTCGTAAAAGCGAAAAAGTAGCATTAAGCGAACTTTCGAAAAACGGGGTATACTCGTATTAGATTTCAACACTGTGTATTCTTGGTTCCCCGGAAACCCATTCCCAGGGTATGCTCTTAAATCTCTTGAATTAATTAGGCATCAAATACCAGTCAAGCTTTTTTTTGTGGAACCAACAGAAGGTTTATTTAAATCTCGACCAATCAAATTCTATGATATTCCCTCTACTCTCACCCAATTAGACATGATCTCTCCCAATTAGCTCGGTGACTTTAGTTTCTGGTTTTTATAAATCCAGCAAAAATAGTTATCATACCAGTCTGAAGATAGCGACCTTTTGTTTGTTGGTCATATATAGTTGTCGGTTCGTTGGTTCATATTGAGATGATTCATAACTGAATTTATAGGAATATATATCGCAGCCAATGTCATTATTTAGATTAATTTTGAAAGTATTTATATTTTTTAAAGTGGGTATTTTCTCACTGAAACTCTTACACAAACTGGAGACTCCTGTAGATCCTCGTACTTGAAGACATTGTGTGTATCTCTGTGTACGCGCTGCGATTACAGGATAACTGAGCATTGTACAAAGTACAGATATATTAAAGAGTTATAGATTTGAATTTAGATATAAAATATCTAAATAGGCATCACCGAAAAAAAGTAACCAAAATACTTTGAAGCCGTTGTTGTGTGTCATAAAATTCTCCTGTCATTTTGTACAACGAACCGGAAATCATTTTATATGACAATCATAGCAGACTGCTCCACGTACCATAAAGTCTGACCCCTTCTAAACTTGCACCTTTGGAACGAGCCTTGACTACAATTGAATAAATCTCTGTGTGTGTGTCTACATTTCTGTACGTATTCACATCGATTACCCGATACATGGGCAATACTCAAGAGACGTGACCGAAATACTTTTAAGCCGTACTTTCGTACGACGGACGGGGAATTATTTCACATGACAATTTTGGCTGTCTCTTTCACAAGCTCTAAATCCAGACCCTTCAACCATGCACCTTTGGGACGGGCGCTGCCCTGTTTTGAAGAACTGTGGGCGTAAAAGGATAAACACCGAGAATTCAAGGGAGGTAACTGTCGAATACAGCTTGGAAATATTGTATTTATTGCCGCTCACCAACCATGATTCTAGATTAACTTGATTTCAATACGTTCTGATTTAGAGCTTTCAAGTTAATAAAAATGAGGCACTATTTCGTCGTAGAGGCTGATCAACTACTTGGTTTTTATTCAATGGTTGGACATCGCCTGGCAACGAAAATAGGACATAAAATTCTCCCGTCGTTCGTTTTCTTACGTATCATGAGAAACTGTCAACCGAAACTGTCACCCAAACGATCAAAATAGGTTTCTTCAGTTTTCAAGTTATTCAGGTTGGCTATGTATGTATGTATGTATGTATGTATGCATGTATGTGTGTATGTATGTATGTGTATGCATGTATGTGTGTATGTATGTATGTATGTATATATGTGTATGTATGTATGTGTATATGTATATATGTATGTGTGTATGTATGTATGTATACATGTATGTATCACGTGTACAGGCAGGATAATGGGAGCTAGAGGACTGAAAATCTGATCATTTATATCTTATTGTGTCTAGAAAAGAAATTTGTGCTTTTCATCCCCCTCCCCTGAAAAGGTTTTTAGTAGGGGGGTCATTTTTCAATGTAAGTTCATGCTAAATCATTCTCTAAGTTTATGTCCGGCAGCATTCACGTTTGTATTTCGTTTTGTTTTTTGCTGTTGTTTTTTGTTTTTTTTTTAAATTGGGCTTTTTTTTAGTGATCATTGTCCAACAAAAAGTGAGAGAAGTAACTTATTTATTGATTATCACTTTTTTCCCAATTTATTTATTGATCACCCCTAACACAGCATGTCACGAAAGGACCTCGGTTACGTAACGGTTACTACTGAGTGACTAATCAGTGCTGTTCTTCGTTTTCTCTTTTGCTTTTCATTCAAGAAAGCCTAACACGTATATCTTTGCGTTCGCACTGGTTTTATGGATCATGAAAGCTCAAGTTTTTATTAGCTGCTTTCTATTGTTACGATTATCTGCTCTTCAATTTCAGTCACAATAGGTAGGAGACTGATTTATCTTCTCTGACGTCTGACATTTCTGTACATATATATTTACACATCATATATATATATATATATATATATATATATATATATATATATATATATATATATATAAATATATATATATATATATATATATATACATATATATATACATATATATAATATATATATATATATATATATATATATATATATATATATATATATATATATATATATATATATTAGTTTCTTTCTGTTTCATCAGCGCATAGCGCCAGGAACATTTTTTGTCTTCATCTCTCTCTCTCTCTCTCTCTCTCTCTCTCTCTCTCTCTCTCTCTCTCTCTCTCTCTCTCTCTCTCTCTCTCTCTCTCTCTATTAGAAGCCATCGACCAAAACTATCACTAAAACTGTAAAAATAGGTTTCTCTAGTTTTTCAGTTGGTTTGGCTGGCTGACTGCCTGGCTGACTGCCTGGCACTGTACAGTAAAACGTCGATATACCAGAAATGTCGGGCGCCGAAGCCGAAAGCCCGTTAAATGTGATCTGAGAAAGGCCATTTTTCTAACTTATTTTAAGCTCTTTCCAAATCTAAATCCAAATATTCTGATTCAAAAGTGACCTTAACACAATATGGAATACAACTTTATTGAATTATAATACAAAACAAGTTGGTGACGTTAGCAAAAAAAAAGCATCCAGCTTTAGTTGTTTGTCACTTTGATATTGTTGGCCTAAAATCTTTATAATAAGGGACAATTTTTCAATTAACTAATTTCTCGGTCACATCCAAATAGGCACTCTTTCTCTCAACTTCTGTATCAGTTGATGCAATTTTGAATTGTAATGGGTGCGAAATTATTTAATGAATTAAAGTAAACGTTCAGAAATCCCAAATGATAACAGGATGACGAAGTTAAAACAAAGCAACCAGCATTTGATACATTTTTTGTATTTTTTTTTTCAATTTTTATTACATGAAGTATTATAAATCATTATAAATCGAAAAATGGACCGGCCAAAACGTTGTGGTAATAACACAAGCAACACGGGGTTCAGTCGCCCGAAGAACTCTTTGAATGTTAATGACCCTTCTCAAAACTACAGACGCCTGTATTTATTTGGTACCGAGTGGTACTCTGAATAATCACACTACGATTCGGTACTCTGAATCAGTGAGTGAGTCATCCGTTCTCGATACTGAATTTAGTTTCAACGTAATGGTTGTCAGTGACTATCAAATCTCTCACTTTCTCGTAAGCGACGTGATTCTCGTAGAACCTTTATGATATGTGAGACGCACCCATCGTTTTTGTACGCATTAAAATGTATAATAGTAAAGGCAGTTGGCAGATGATATCAGCAGGGATATTGATTGCTATGAAGTCACCTAACTATCAAACTCAACTCCCAATTCTATTCTGACTGAAGGTGATGACTGCAAAAGATGGTAAGAGAGCCATCTTCCAATCACTCAGTTGTGATTTCAAGTCTTGGTAGGGAAATGACAATGATATTGATATATATATATATATATATAAAAATATATATATATATATATATATATATATATATATATATATATATATATATATATATATATATATATATAGCATTGGTTTATCGTGATTTGATAGGAAACAGTGGAGAGTTAACTCAACTAAATTTGGTGTAGATTGTCATTGTTGTTCTTGTTATGGGAGAAAACTAAGTCCACTATACCTTGGACTGGAGATTGAAAATAGATAGATAGATAGATAGATAGATAGATAGATAGATCTCTTTCTACTCTTCAGTCGTAGGAGGCAGAGAGATTGGTGATTTAAGGAGGCTATTTCGAACTCCTGCTTACCAAGAGTGCTGTTTGCTCAGTTGTTCAGATAGATAGATTGATACAAAAGAGAAAATGAAAAGAAACAAATATCATGTCATCAATGTTTATGTTCAAGATCTCGATGGAGACCAATATCCATAGCATTTTGTTTCTTTATCCTTCAGTTCCTTCGTAATGCAGGTTCAACTATGAAAAGAGAGAGAGGAAAGTGACCTGCGTTACGAAGCTATACGTATCAATAAACAACAATAAAGCAATGAAAAACACTCAAGTTGTGAAAACTGTGTAGCTCTTACTCACTAGGCTCTATAGCAGGGGTGGCTGAACCACGGCTCGCGAGCCACATTTGACTCTTAGACATTAAATGTGCACCTCGTGGAAATATGTTGGTTGGGTTCCTTTCCTCAATTCAATAAATGCAAAAGGTAGCAAAAAATAATCAAGCATAATTATTTTTTACCGGATACGAACTGCAATTCCATTGGATTGAAACATAAATTCAATGTCCATGGTTAGAAAAAATACTCAACTGTATTGATCCTAATACATGATTTATTATAGTTAAAGAAATCATCGGTTAGTATTTTGAAACCATCTGAGATATATATATATATATATATATACATGGTACATTTTAATTCACACTCACACAACACACACCACTGATGATGGGAAGAATCCCGAAACATGTATGGACTATTGACATATAAGGATTAATAAACCTTACCACCAAAAACTTCACTCCCGAGTCTGTCTCACTCTCTAAAGTACACATTATATATATATATATATATATATATATATATATATATATATATATATATATATATATATATATATATAGCCAGAGATTACTATGACTTGTACAAATTAACAGTTTAGAAGACTACATACATGAATAACTATTATTATGTATTAGTTAATATTCATATAAGCTTTTAGAAATAAAATATTCATGTAGCAAGAAAAACGTGGGTATATTTTGTATTTTATGTGGCTCTCAGATATCTCAAGTTCATTGTTTGCAGCTCTTGGATTGGGAAAGTTTTGCCATCCCTTCTCTATAGGAAATACACATCTTGCCTCTTCATTTCCTCGTGTCGGTGGCGGTGCTAGGTGCAATTGGTACCCCAGAAAATTGTTAAGATTACACCCTTAACTCTTGTAAAAGGTTTAAACAGTTATTTTTGGAATTGAAAGTTTTATTCTGATTTTGAATTTTTTTTTTAAATAAAATATTATTACGCATAAAATTTTCCTTTCAAGTGTATTAAAAACAAAAAAATAGACCAGTTTTAAAACTGAAGATAAATGGCGTCCATTGAGTCTTGTAAATTTTCTCAGAATGAAGTTGCTGTTTTCTAACTTCAACTTAGAAACTTTTCTTTCGAGACTCTGAAGCGGCAAACGAGTCAATTAACTAATTGGAAACAATTTTACGAGATATGTCGTTTTCTGCACTCAGAACAGAAAGGCCCCTTTTAACATTGTGCGACTAATATGATTTTAATCAATTTTAGTTCTCAGTTGCTACAGTCATAAAGAGTTTGTTTTTTTCAATAAATTTTGACTATTCTTTGCCTACGCACACAGTTTCATTCGCTTTTTATAACAACAGTGTAATCGAAAATAAAGAGTAATCCCACGGTGAGAATTGAACTCACGCCGTCTAGCCAGAGGGAGTCCAGTACATGCCTGCTTGATTTAACAATTCGGTCAAGGGGACTTCATAGTCAAGTAGAAGCCGATTTTACTCTTCAAACCTATTCGAAGGTTATTGATGTTTACATTTGAGACCTGGCTATATTTTGATGTAACGATATCTTTTGATTTTTTCAGATCTATTTTCATCAATCATGATTACGCTGTCAAATTGATACTGGAGAATTTCCGGCCACTTTGAAATTGTGATAAAAAACAACTGAAAATTAGGATGAAGGGAAAAAACAAGTCTTTATTGATAATAATGTTACAGTACTTTATCCAATGATAATTATAGATTTGAAAAAATAGAAATATAAGCTGTACAAACTTCTGAGAAACTAGCAGACAAGATCGATTTCACACAAATAATTGATTTGGTCAATTGTCTGGTAACTTCCTACTTTTATTATTGCCCCGTTTACTATTCAAATCATCATTGCTTTCATAACTTGAAAGTTTTGATTATTCAAGTTCATCGTTGTCAAAACTGTCCAAAATTTTGGGGTTCAGGACTTTGATATTTTTAGCAACGCATCGGAAAGATTCAAAACTTTCATGTAAACAAGAAAATAAAATGTCTAACACTCTAAAGAAACGTTCACTTTAAAACGCTTTTCACCGTTTCCAATTCTTTCGTATTGTCTTTCATCAAAGTGCTTTTTTTACCTGACGAATTCTCTTCTCTCGAGAGTTAGTTTCTACGCCCCTGTCTGAACCAGTAATGTAGCCGAAGTCTTGATCTCTTCAAAAGATTCTCGCAGCTATTTTGTGCACAATTACATTTCTCAAGTGGGTCCCAGCATTTATCATGTCGATGGACTTAGTCTGAAGGTATTAACTTAGAGAAGTTATGAACGGAAACATTTTGGAAAACATAGCAAGCATTATTATGAAATAAGAGTTTTGAAATTTACTTCAACCTTCTCGTCTACATTCCTTGATTTCAAAATTATTTTTTCTCATTTCAAGTAACCACTACTAATGTATTTAGTTGAGCCCCTCATATCAATTGAACTTTTACGTATATCAAAAGCTCGAAAGTGTAGATGTATTTACGTGTGAATAAAAACAATAATCAAGAAGAAAGTAACTATCAATATATATATATATATATATATATATACTTGATATTACTGACCACCTATAAAGCTCACTGAAATATCATTTCGAATGAATAAGATACACACCAAAGATATTTTATTTTAGTTCGCATATCACTTTCTTCAAACACAAACGATATATATATATAAATATATATATATACATATATATATATGTATATATGAATGCACACATATATATACGTATATATATATATATATGTACATACACACATATATACGTATACACACACATTCATATATATATATATATATATATATATATATATATACTTGATATTACTGAATACCTATAAAACTCTCTGAAATATTATTTCAAATGAATAAGATACGCACCAAAGATATTTTATTTTAGTTCGCGTATCACTTTCTTCAAACACAAACGATATATATATATATGAATATATATATATATACATATGAATATATATAGATATAGATAGATAGATATATATATATATATATATATATATATATATATATACATACACATATATATATATACGTATATATATATATATATATACATACACACATATATTCGTATACACACACATTCATATATATATATATATATATATATATATATATATATATATATATATATATATATATATATATATACTTGATATTACTGACCACCTATAAAGCTCACTGAAATATCATTTCGAATGAATAAGATACACACCAAAGATATTTTATTTTAGTTCGCATATCACTTTCTTCAAACACAAACGATATATATATATAAATATATATATATACATATATATATATGTATATATGAATGCACACATATATATACGTATATATATATATATGTACATACACACATATATACGTATACACACACATTCATATATATATATATATATATATATATATATATATATATATATATATATATATATATATAATGATTAGTAATTGACTCATCCACAGACAGCTGTTTTGTTTTATTATAACTCTTCAGTGTGGCTATATATATATATATATATATATATATATATATATATATATATATATATATATATATATATATATATATATATACTTGATATTACTGAATACCTATAAAACTCTCTGAAATATTATTTCAAATGAATAAGATACGCACCAAAGATATTTTATTTTAGTTCGCGTATCACTTTCTTCAAACACAAACGATACATATATATATGAATATATATATATATACATATGAATATATATAGATATAGATAGATAGATATATATATATATATATATATATATATATACATACACATATATATATATACGTATATATATATATATATATATATACATACACACATATATTCGTATACACACACATTCATATATATATATATATATATATATATATATATATATATATATATATATATATATATATATATATATATATAATGATTAGTAATTGACTCATCCACAGACAGCTGTTTTGTTGTATTATAACTCTTCAGTGTGGCTATATATATATATATATATATATATATATATATATATATATATATATATATATATATATAGAGGGGGGTATTTTACTTGTGCGTTCACTGCAGTTGTAACTGTTCATACATATTTCAATAAATACTTCGGTGAGAATACAGATGGTTCAGAGAAATAAATTTCTTTTTCTGATATGAGATATCACTCTATGTTCCAAATAATTATTAGGAAAAGAAGGCTATATGTTGGAGCAAGTAAATCATTATTTTATCCATCAGAAATCCTACACAAAAACTCAAATCAATAAAAGTTCGGTGATTTCATGTTAAAGCGATTACTTGGAAATAGCAAGAGGTGTATCATACAAATAAAGTTTATATTCTTGAAAAACATTGAAAGTTTCGATTATTTCATTCATATCATCCATGAAAAATAAATTTATAACTATCCCTTGAAAAAAAGCAAGATGAATCATATAGCAATAAATAGCATCGCCATTTTGAAATGATAAATATGATATTGAATCGACTTGTCAAAACAGCAGTGTTGTAGCATCATTCTAGCACAAAGTATATACGATCTTTAAACACATTTGTTCATTTAGATTCTCCTGTTATATTTTACTCTAATTATGGAAAATATGTCACTATTAACAGAAATAAAATGAGTAGGTTCATTGGATAAGTGAATTACCATAGCCCGTGCGTGTACCAGAACTAATTACTTAAAAAATGTGCAAAATTATCGTCCAGAAATAGATCTTTTTATTTGAAATTATCTTTAAAAAATACCAACACAAGATTTGGGCATTGTCGATCCCAAGATGACTCCAGAGACCCAAAAAGACAATAACTGAAGAAAAAAAAAGAAGTTTCTAGGTGTTTTCTAGTGGCGTTCTCGTGCAAATTTTCATGGTTGTAGCCCCCGAACTTTGACCAGTAGTACCTGGACGGATACTTAATGGATCGCAGCTTATTTCCTGGATCGATCTGTTTCCAGTGGCTTTGTCAGCGAGAGTCCTGTCTGCATCATCTCTGATTCTATACCGTGACCCTTTCCCTTTACGCCCTCTGCTGTTCTTCTCTCCACTTTTCCAAGCACTTCTCACCGAGCTCTTTGCGGTCTCTCCGAACCCTGATATATATATATATAGTTCCTGATTCTTTTGTCCTGTCAAAGTTGATTAAGATTGAATTCCCCATTCACATCCACTTGAGACTTATCTGCCCCATGAAATTCTATCTCCATCTAGAATTCAGAATCAGATATCCCATCCTTAAGACGTTACAAAGATTCGAAGGCCTATTGGAAACCGTGAACCAAAACTGTCACCAAAACTGTATGTTTACATGTTGGTCTGGCTGGTTATGTATGTATCACGCGTACAAGCTGCAACAATGGAGTTAAAGGGCTGAAAATTTAAGCATTTACTCCTTATCATGTTTTTTTTTTGTTTTGTTTTTGTTTTTTTTGTTTTTTTTTTCTATTCTCCAATAGGTTATAATGGGAGTGGAGTTAAGTTTGAAATTTAAGATTTTGCTGTGTCTGTTAGCATTGTTGTTAGTTTTTTCTTGAAAATTCGGACTTTTTAATGATCCAACAAAACGCTAGAGAAGTAACTTATTCATTGATCACCCCTTTTTCCAATCTTTTCATTGATCCCCCCAACACAACATGCTGCCAAACGACGTTGGCCATGTGACTATTTAGTGACTTACTATATAATGATATATCATTTGAATTAATGTACGTATACATATGCAATGAATTATGTAATATTTGCATTAATACATATATATATATATATATATATATATATATATATATATATATATATATATATATACTGAGGCTTTTGATATTAATCTAAACTAACAACCAAATCATATCAACAGGAGGAGGTAGTATTTGATCCATATGCCGGGGAGTTATGATGGAACTGCAGTATTGTTTTTAATTTCCCGAAACCGTGCCATGGTGAGCAACTTGGGTAAATCCAGATAGATTCACTTATAACTTTCGAGTATATGCAGAAACAAGTAAGCGAATTTACCAAATGTAAAGAATATGATGAACTGTGATTCTGTTCTTTGTTTATTCTGTTTAAGAGACCAAATCACGAAAAAAAACTTTTGGGTTGAACCTCTCGTTGAGTAACAGAGAATAAGGAACACAGAGAAAACAATACAGGTCTGGTTGGTCTCTTTTTAAGAACCAGTACCAAACTGATGTCTTTTGTTCGCATGCCATGTTGGAGGTGATCAATTAAAATATTTGATAAAGGAATGATCAGTGGATGAGTCACTTCTCTCGCCTTTTGTTGGGCAGTGATCACAAAAAGTCCGAATTTTCATTTTCTTTTTTTTAAACACGAGCGTGAATTTTACCAGACACAAACTAAGGAACCATTTCGACATAAACTTACATTGTAAATTGAGCACTGTCCCCCCAGAAGAAAAATAACTTATTGGGGGTTTTCGAAAAGATATGAAGACGTATTTTCCAGACATAACAAGGAGTCAATGTCATATAGCTCCATTTTTTCAGGCTTTATGCGCGATATATACATTCATATACATCCAGTCAATCCTGTTTGAAAATTGAAGAAACCTATAAGATGGCAAGGCTTCGGCAGATCAAGCTCAACCTTCAAAAACATGACGATCCCATTAATCCTAAAAAGAAGAGTATACAACCAATCCATCTTCCCGACAGTCACTTATTGAGATGAAACATGGGACCTAATCAAGAGACAGACAAACAAACTGACAAGCATGCAACACGTGCATGAGAGAATCATGCCTGGCTCCGAGACGCCCATGATAGAGAAATGTGGCGGATTTTGAGGAAGGTCTATATCAAAAAACGGACGATAAAAAACTGATGATGATGATGATGATGATGATAGTTTTGGTTGGTGAGTCCTCATCTTGTCGGATAATCCAATGATGATAAGATAGGTTGATAGACACAGATTTTCCCCGCTATCAGAAATTTGAGGATTACTATTCAACCTTCCGAAAGCTGAAATGACGAAGAGAGAAGAAGCAATCACCATAAATTCATATAAGAAACTTCATCATCCTTTCAGCGTCTGTTGTTGGACATAAACCTTTCCCAAGATTCACCAGACCTTTGTACCATGATCATCCCCAAACCAATACTTTCCGAACTTTTCTGGTTCCTGGCATCATTTTATTTTCTGTCAGCCACAGTTTTGCATATGATCCCTGGTCGTGATGTCCAGTGGTTGTCTGACATTTTCACAACATGACCAGCCCATTGCCAGTTGAGTTCTCAGATGGATTCTATTGTATCTCCTGTTTTTCCTCTCATATACTGTGCTGCCTTGTGATCTCTCGCTGTAATGTTGAGCATGATTCTCTCCAGTGTACGTGGCAAGGTTCGCAGTTTGAAAGTCAATCTTTTTGTTAGGATCCATGTTTCAGCTCCATACGGACCCTCAAATAACTTTCTCCTTGGTCTGCCATTTTCACGCTAAGTATGACGACCCTCGAACTCCCTTAAAGATTTTCTGATGCCTTAAGGCACATCCTACTAATAGATGAACAAAATAACTCTTGATGAAGCAGTGATGCTCACTGACACAGTTCAAAGTTATTGCAGTTTGGGTTGTTTCGTAAAAGCAAAGTTGAATGAAGCAAACATTCGTAAACCGGGGCATAAGTCTATGTGCATCAATGCACGCATGCATTTTCAAACATTTGTTCACATTCTCGTTTTTTCAATTTTTTTCAACCTCGACGAAAGTTGTCAGCTCTATGAATGCCAAATGTTTTTCGTTTAGACGAAATTTGAATTGGTTAATAGCGTTCATAAGAAAGGAAGGAGAGAGAAGGGTGAAGAAAGAAGTTATTTTTTTTCTTTTACGTCACACTTCTTGATATGATTTTGTTTTAATCAATTCTCAGTGCTAGAAAAAAAGGAAAATACAAGGTAGAAGATAGACGAAGAGGAAATAGATTCCACAGTGTTTATGATTAATGCATACACTTCAAATCTATATATATATATATATATATATATATATATATATATATATATATATATATATATATATTACCTTTTTTTAATTTCCCGATAAATTACATTGCATTTCGGACAATATATTTTGTTTTGTTTTCTCTGCAACGATTATTCGTTTCTGTATGCAAAACTAGGGAAAGTTGACCACTACATCTACTTAAGACAACGAATTTCTATGAAACCCACAAAAGAAGGAGAAATTAAGTAAGGAATCACTCTTGAATGGCAAGCCTTTGGCAAAGCAAGCTCAAGAACAAGATGATCCCATTAATCCTAAAAAGAAGAGTATACGACCAATGCATCCCCCCGATAGTCACTTATGGAGCTGAAACATTGTGCCTAACCATGAGACAGACCTGCAAACTGAAAAGCATGCAACGTGTCCATGGGAGATTCACAAGACAGCACAGTATATCAGGAAGAAAACGAGACATCATAGAATCTATTTTAAAATGTTTGAATGGCAATGGGCAGGTCATGTTGCAAGAATGGCAGACAACTGCCAGACATCACGACTCACAATATGGATCAGCCAGAGATCGCATGCGAAACCCAGGCCGACAGAATACAAGATGGAGAGATGAACTAGACAAATTCAGAAAATACTGGCTCTGCGACGCCCATGATAGAGGAATGTGGCGGATCCAGAGGAAGGTTTATGACCAACGACAGACGATAAAAGACTGATGATGATGATGGAAACATAGTTTCATTACAGAAACATGTGGACATGTACCGTCAAAAATTGTGTTAAGGTTTTGAGCAAAGGCTTTTCTTTTTCTTGATTTCTTCTAAGAATACACACAAAATGATTTCGCATTCAAACGATGGAGTATCACGTTTTCGATTTCTTCTAAATATTGACTGCTGGAATCGGTTGGTGCATTTATAGGATCGTTTATTCCTACGCACAGAACATGATGCAGAGAAAAATATTCGCCTCTCATAAATTGCCTGCATCTAAAATAAGAACTCTGCTTCAGATCCGCCATCTTTTCCTGCTTGCATCTTCTTAAATACTACAATTACCTCTCCAGTGAAGTAAGGTAAGAATGGCTACTTCCTTTGCTATTACATTTTGGCAAACTGACATGGAAAATGCTAATCGCCCTGGTACAAGGAATAGAAAGTTGGGAAAATATTCGCAAACCATGAAAAAAACTGTTATTTAAGATATTCTCTAAAAAAAACAAGGAAAACTACGTAAAAATAAAAACTTACAGATAGTATTCTTGCTTTAGATTTGGCTCTTTGTGTGCAGAAAAAAATATATTCCCATATTTCCAGTTATTTGCATGAAACGCAGTATTCTACGATTGCAGTTGATGATCGGGTCCGGGTAATGACGTGTTTTCTTGTATCGCATTTATTGGTGAATCGATGGATTGGCTCATACCAGAGAGGAGGAAAGGGAAAAAGTGAGAAATAAAAAGAAAAGAATCGAAGGAAAAAAGAAAGGATAAAAAAGAGAAGGAAGCAACAAGAGAAACAGAAAAGTATATGGGTCTCCTTAAAATATACAAAAGACGACAGTTCTATAATTTTTTTTCTTTTTCTAGCTAAAGACTTGGAGTCCACCCGTGTTGGCAAACTTTCGACAGAACTAGCTCAGCATTCAAAAACAAAAATATTCAATTAGTTTAGAAAAGAATAGTCTATAACAAATATGTTCTCTCAATAGTCACTTGTGGACCTGGAACATGGAATCTAACCAAAATATTGGCTTGCAGACTAAGAAACAAGGAACATGCACAAGAGGGTCATGCTAAATATCACATAGAGAGATCACAAGACAACACATTGAATCAGAGGAAAAATAGGGGTCAGATACCGTAAAGTCCTTGGGAAAAATCAAGTAGCAATGGGCTGGCTATTTTGTATTGTCCGACAACTGCTGGACATCACAACTAATAGAAACCATATGCGAAATTGTGGCCGGCAAAAATCAAGATTATGTGACGATTAAGATAAGTTCAAAGGACTCTGGCGCCGTGACACACACGATCGTATGGTGTGACGAATATTAGGAGAGGCCTATATCCTATATTAGACGTTAAAAAATATGATGATAATTCTTATGGACTAGGAGGTAGAGAATAAATAAGAATGTCAAACAAACAATATATGTATTGAATCTCCACACTATCCAGCAGAGGCGTAGCAGAAAATTGCTCCAAAATTCAGTGAAATCTGTTAATGTAGGGTTTGTAGAAATGCTGTAGGTGAATGACCATTCATGAAACTTTCGCCCCTGCTCATCGAATTAACAATAAAATCTGATGAAATAACAAAAGAAATATTTTTAGCACTCAAAACAACGTTCAAATATTTCAGCTCTTGACCCAAGTTAAATCTGAAATTTTGAAAAGAAAATATACGTTGATGTAAAAAAGACATGAGCTTTTGTGGTTTTTATGCAAGTGATCCCCTTTGAATTCAAGGAATCTTGATTGTTTTGTGCTTGAAAAAATCACGTTGTTCGAATAATCGAACCAGCCAGTGATTGGTTCCAACATCGATGCAATACTATTAACCGGAATCCAATATATATATATATATATATATATATATATATATAGTAGATTCCGGTTAATAGTATATATATACCAAAATATTCAAGTTCAAAAATTAGATTTTTAACCATCCCGCCGTTGGTTAGGTCAGATCAGTTACTGTTACACAAGATAACACTCATGTTTTAATTTGTGAAGTAAAGAACTCTTTACCAATCGCTTTCGAGACCTGAACGCTTTTATCGGCTCTGTGACAAAGGACAGGTATCCCTTGCTTTCCAAATGTTCACTCCACGACATTTTCACTTTTAGGAGGAAAAGGTGAAAAGCGAAAATAGTGTCCCATTTTAGAAGCAACGTTCACCCTCTCTCGCTCTTTCCTAACCACCAATTGCTCCGCCTAACATCTCATTTTGGGGTCTGGGAACGTTCAAATTTTTTTCCCCATATAAATCAATGTTTATTGTTTCTTTGCCGAACCCCATTTCGGCTCACGAAAGTTTTTTTGTTGATTGTTATGGTTTTCTGCGTTAAATTCAAAACATGGACGGCGTGAACTGTTTTCGTTTTCAGTCGCGAAAATGCCATCGCGTTTGTGACCAGTTTGCAACATTTTTTTCTTCCGTAATTGACGGATAAAACCGTAGCCCTAAACACTAACCCCGAACGATAAGCCTAAACACTAAACCTAAACCTAACTTATATCCTTTATCATTATATTTAATGAAATTGTTCTGAATGATCACGTTTTCTGCTTTCATTTGAAAATACATTGTTATTCAACACACAGATAAGGTTAAAAGGCCGGAGAAAATTCCAAAATCTGTGAAGAAAAATGTCGTTCTGATGTCCCCGAGACAAACATAGTGCAGCGAAATCTAACGCAGAAATGTTTTGGATTTAACACGGAAAAGGTAACAATGCCTAACGAAAGGTTTTTATAGGAAAGCTTTACTTTCGAATAGGTGAGTATTTCCGGACACAGTGAAGCCCCACTTGCAAGCTATTGGTCAGTGGATTCGTTTTGGTCTCAAATGGCATCAGTAAGGTACTCAAGCAATGCGACAAGCTGGTCGATTAATCTGTCACTGGACACGTCGACTCTGAAGTCCAGGTAAGAAACTGTCAACCAAAACTGTCACCAAAACTGTTGGCAAAAGTTTCTTCAGTTTTCAAGTTGGTCTCGCTGGCTGCTCCGCTATATATTTATCTTGCGTACTGGCTGCACCAATGGAGCTATAGGGCTTAAATTTTGAACGTATACTCAACATGCCTAGAGAAGAACTTTTTTAGAAAAAAAATTTGAAAATTTCCCCTCTTAAAAAGGTCTTAGGGTGAAGGGCTTCAATTTACAATGTTGTGCTTTAGTTTATGCTAAAATGGTTCCTTATTTCGTGTCTGGTAGCATTCAAGCTTGTATTTTTTATGATAATTCGGACTTTTTTTTACATCTGATTATGTCTAGAAAAAGGTTTTGTTATATATAAATCCCCCACTAAATACGTTTGCAGAGTAAGTTCAGCTGCAACCACGCCTGTTCTATTTCTTTTGAATTTTTAGCGATCACTGCCCAACAAAATGTTCCTTATCCTGTGTCCGGTGCTAATCACGCTTGCATTTTTATGGAAGTTATTCATTGACCACTCTTTTTTTTTCTTCAAAATTTTCGAGTGATCACCTCCAACACAAGAATAGTTGGTCACGTGTTGGTTTTTAGTGAGCGACTAACCTGACCTGTTTTCATTTAATTTGATTTGTCGCTCGGCGTACTTCAGAGGACTTTCCCAGAAGACACGGAGATTTTATGGCGTACTTGTTGGCATTGCGATTCCTCGCGTCGAATTTGTAATTCAAGTGCTTCCTGGCTAGTTGGTCAGGAAACTCTTGAGAATTGAGCAGCCTGTTACATGCGAGGAGGACTACACCAGTCGAATGGGCTTGATCTTTGCATAGCTCTTAGTAAATGACACATGGATCAGAATCAAAATCATCCGAACAGGCTTGTATTTCTAACTCGACCTACTATATATATATATATATATATATATATATATATATATATATATATATATATATATATATATATATATATATATATATATATATATATATATATATATAGCAGCAGTAACCATTATAAGAGCATTGGTGTACAAAGACCTTTCCTATCTCCTACCATAACGAGAATGATTGCACTAACCTCAACCATATCTTTGCAGTAATCTTTGCTATCTCGATTCTTCAACTTGTATCTGGTGTTTTCCAACTGCGTTTATTGTCCTACAGGCACCAATCCGTTTGCCTTTTGCTCTCTCTCTCTCTTCCCCTCTCTCTCTCTCTCTCTCTCTCTATATATATATATATATATATATATATATATATATATGTGTGTGTGTGTGTGTGTGTGTGTGTGTGTGTGTGTGTATTGATAAATTGACTTATTCGTATCGACAGAATGAACGATGAATTGCGTAACTTATATAGAAACTTATTTGAGATGATCTCCTGTACGAGAGATAACTGCTGCATTGAGAGCAGTTATTTCGTCCTTTTCCTTATCAGAGGACTGTTTAGCACAACGATAAGTGCATCGATACGTTGTAGCCACACTATCGGTGGCAGGTTCGATTCCTGCTGCATCCCCCTTTTTTTTAATGTTTATTCTATTCAAGTTGTCTAAGTGTGTGATATATTGACCCTGTAACGACAGGGAATCATCTCAAATGAGTTTCTATATAATATAACGCAATTTATAATTCATATATATATATATATATATATGAAGATTTGTTCAATAATAAAATATATATGATTTGTTGTGTGTGTGTTGTACCAAAAGTATCCGATTGATAAAATGTATATACACTTATATTGCCTCAAAATTGACAGATTGTGGACTTATATACAAAATTAATAAAGTATTTATTCAAGATTTACCATCGGAATCATATGTACAAAAATTTGAAAAAAATATTTATTTCCCCAAAAAATTATTATTCCTAACAGATTATTTATTCAAAAAGAAATTATTTATCTCCAACGAAATTATCTATTGTCCACCCCAACCCAATATTGATTTCCAAAAATATTATTTATTTCCAAAATGTTGTTTGTTTGAAAAATATTTTACTTGAAAAAAAAAACATCAATGATTTTTTTTAAAAATGATTTATTTCCGAAACAAATATTTATTTTTAAAAAATTATTCATTTAAAAAAAAATCTAATACGACCATAGAATGTAAAATGATAATAGTCTTTCGATAAAAAAGCAACAAAAAAGATGAAAGATAAACTAGTCAGAAATACAGAGGAAACTTAAGGAGAGAAACTGAGTCGGACTTGAGGAGAGAAACTGAGTCGGACTGGGTCAGAACAAAGCCATAAGAGAATTCTATTAAGGCCAAGATAACTGAGCCACAAGAGAACTGCAAATGTCACCCATATATACTGATGGGGTGTAATTAAAAAGATGGAAAGGCGATGATCAATGAATAAGTAACTTCTCATCGCCTTTGTTGTGCAGCAACCATTAAAAAAACATGAATTCTCAAAAAAAACAAAAACAATCTGACACAAACCTGCAACCAATTTAGCATATACTTGCATTGCATATTGGACCCTTCACTAAAACACATTTTTGAGGGGGTTGGGTTTTGTTTTGTTTTTTCAAATCGTTCTGCAAAATTTCAGTATGTACGGAAAGGGCTGGATTAAGATTGGTTGAATAGATAGATAGATAAATAGATGTCAGAACACCTGAAAAATTTAAACCCAGAAATAGTGTTTAAACCGGTCTGCCGTGGGTAGCTTTGATTAATACAGACTGTGTGGAGATGAAGATGGGACAATCAAATAATTAGCGAGTGCAGCAAATTAGTACCGAAGAATTGCAAAACAGGCATGACTGGGTGGGAAAGGCGATCCACTAGGAACTGTACAAACGGCTACGTTTTGGTCATATAAATCAATGGTATATGTACAGACCAGAATCTGTCCTCGAGAATGACATTTAAAATCCTCAGAGACACAGAGATTCAGTCAGATCACCCAATACAGGCAAGGAGACCCGATCTTGTGGTGGTAAACAAGAAGGAAAGGACGAGTCAAATAGAAGATTCCATGCCCCAGCAGATCACAGGGTGAAGCTGAAAAGGGTGAAAAGTTAGAAAGGTACGTAATCCTTGCCAGGGAGCTGAATAAGTTGGGGAACATTTGGGTGACGGTGGTGGCAATTGTGGTCGGGGCCCTCAAAACGACCCCAAGAACTCGTCAAACAAGCTGGGGGAGCGAAGAATCTGGATAATAACTCAAACTATCCAAACGATATCACTGATGAATTCGGCAATAAAACTGGGTTGAGTCCTGGAGTATTGAAGAAACATGCTATCACTTTGTCTCCTGTGAAAACTGCCAGTCACGGCTGATGTGAAAACAAGGCAAAAATCGACAGAGCCCAGGCAAATCGCTAATGCCACTTCTGTGGAGAAAGGGGCGGTGCTCTAAACCCCATAATCTGTTAACAAGGTCAACAAGTCCAGAAAGAATACAAAAATAGACACAACAAGGTAGCAACAGCGATACACTAGGAATTAAGCCATCGACTGGGATTCAACCATACGGACAAATGGCATCAACACAAAGCGGAGACAGTCCGGGAGAATAGACACTAAAAATTACTCTAGGACTTTGACATCAATATTATCCAGCCCATCCAAGCGAGAAGACCAGACCTGGTAGTTGTGGTCAAGAGGAGAAGAATCTGACAAATAATAGACTTGGCTGTACTTGCAGATCATACAATAAATACGAAAGAGGGTGAAAAGCTCGGCAAATACCGGGACCTGGTAGGGAAACTGGAGAAGGTGCACTCAGAACCGTACCAAAAATACTGAAAACGAGATTGGCGGAACTGGAATCCCAATCCTTACTCTTAACTGGAGATAAGAGTAAGGATTGGGACAATGAAGACCACAGCACTACAGGGATCTTCCTGAATACTGAGACGAGTACCGGAATCTGCTGCATTCTCGGTGTATATAAAAGCCTGTTGGTTTTTCGAGCTGTTATAACATAGACAAAGCCAAAAATGAGGGGGGTATAAAAATACTACATTACATAAGTATTGGCAAGAGAAATCACGCAACGGTCAATGCCCCTTTTTGCATCAAACAAGCCGATGTCGATCAGAATAAGACTCATCAGTGGTTTCAAAGCTCAGGATTAAAGACCGAAACGGAGAGCTTCATACGGGCAGCTCACGACCAAAGCCTAAAAACACTAAAATACCAGGCTAACCTACTAAGAGAGGACACTGACCCTAAATATAGACTGTGATGACAAGATCCAAACAACTGTTCAGTCCTTGCAACAAATGAATACAAGATGAGACACGATAGAAATAGACAGTATTTACAGTGGATCATCTCCAACGCCTCATATGCTAAGAACTTGCATGGTATACAAACAGATAGAATAATAAATGCAAACTGGCCAAACAATATAATGGACGATTTTAAAAGAAAAAACATGTCTCCTAATAGATATGACAGTCCCAGCTGATAAGAAATAAATTTCACAGAGAATTCGAAAAAATCACAAAATATAAAGATCTTAAAATGAAAATTAGTAGAATGTGGCAACTCAGAACCAAAATAATACCCGTAGTTGTTGGAGCACTGGGATTACTCAATAAGAAGAGATCGTTGAATTGGTTGACAACATACATGGAAAGCCAAATGTATTTGAAATACAAAAAATACATTCTTGGTATTGTGAATGCATGTACTACATCTAGTACATCACTTTATGTATATGTGGGTTGTATTAAAAACCATTTCTTGCAAGAGCTGCCATAATTTGATAACAAAACTGAAGTCAAATCAAACAACGCCTTTTTTCTTAATTTCTAACGTTGTACTTATTATTATTATTATTATTATTATTATTATTATCCCGTCTGAGAACTGAAAATGGAAAAAGTTTTGCCTGAATCTTGACGGTTTCAATTTAAGACAGTTTTTCAATCTGACTTGAAGATGCCAAAATGTCCGTATTAAAAATGAAGTTTCTACTGGGGAATTTTTTTTTTTTTTTTTCAAGTTTCAATTACATTTCTGACTTTTATCCTGTTTATTTCCTGGTTTCAATATCAACATGGGAAAACACACACACACACACACATATATATATATATATATATATATATAAAGAGAAAGTCTGCTAATGCACTAAATTCAAGTATTTTTTTCTTTATCACTATGTTTGTTTCAGATACCAAGATCCTTTTCAAGTATCTTTTGAATTTTTTAGATGCTGATGTTGATTTTTTTTAACTGTGTAAGTCCGTTTTTGTTGGTCGTAAGAACTCATGTATTAGTTCGTACGTATGTATGGGCGAAAGTATTAGTTTGAATACGTGGTAGTTTTTTGGAAGACCGATATATATATATATATATATATATATATATATATATATATATATATATATATATATATATCAGGCTTTCAGAAAAGAGATAAAAGTTTTCTCTAAAGAAAAACCTGCGTACACACGCAATCGGCTCATAAATCTCTCAGTCTTGGGAAAATTAGTTTTACAAATCGATGATTACAAAATCAAATTGAACAAGTATAGCAAACTGGAAATGCGAAAATATATAAACAGAATATGATGCTCCCTCACAAATACAATGAATTTTTCACTACCACATAGTCAAGTTTTTACTTATTTCTGGATGCTCTATCGTTTGGCAAAAATGTTTTGTCCATTCCAGAGTAAGTAAGGGAATTGAGACCGGCTGATTTAGCATATGACTTGGTTCTATTTCTGTGATACGTAGTTCTTCAATTCAAAGAGTACAAACATGTTGCACACTTTACTACTGTATAATATATATATATATATATATATATATATATATGAAGATTTTCGGAGGGTTTTCGACGGGGGTATGAGCTTAGATGGGGGGCCCTGTACTCAGAATATCCCTCCGGCCTGCGCAATGAAGTTTCAAGGTGAGGAGAGACGCGCACACAGCTGACCCTACACCTTAAACCAAGGATTTGCATCCTATGGTCCACTGAACTGGTAGGTATAGGAAGTAAGCCCCTTAGTCATAGGTTTGACTGGAGTTTCCTTCTCCTGACAGATGCCTAAGCTTGCTGTTGGGGCCTTCCGCCCATTTGTACGACTATTCCGACAGTATCGCTAACATGGGTAGGTTAATCACAGGACATGAAAATGATTATGATAAAAGTTTTCGAAATGTAACACGTTTTTCTCGATCTTTCATTTCCACATTGTCAAAATACAATAGCTACATATATATATATATATATATATATATATATATATATATATATATGGTACACCCTTGCACACACATAAATGTATACTGGATGGGAAAATGGATAGTCTATAGCCACACTGAAGAGTTGCAATACAACGAAACAGCTGTCTGCGGATGACTCAATTATATATAAATCGATTAAATATATATATATCGATTAAATGTGTATATGTGATTTACAATAATGCTCAATTTTCGTTTCGCAATATTCAGCTCATCACATACACAATTTAATCAGCCCTTCAAATTATCTATATACAATAGAAAAATACTTTCACTTTGATTTTAAATGTGGCGATTGGATTCAGCAATTATTTACATTACAATTCATATTACATTGCTTTATCCAAGGTGTGTTTACTCGGATTGCATTACAAGTATCTGCTTTTGTCTTTCAACTGTTCTTCGAGCTTATTTTTCTTGATCTATTTGTTTGTTAAATTTGACAGTATTACTTGTTTTATTGATTTTTATCCTTAATTTATATTATTAGCTTGTTTTTTTTATCATTATTATTTTATTTCCTTTTTTTAGTTTTTTTCCTCTTTGTTTTTTGGTTGTTCTGGTGTTTAAAAAGTTTGTTATTAGATTACATTATTTTATTCTTCGCTTTACAGTTCTTCCTGTTGTATTTTTTAGCAAATTTTATAATTTGGTTATTTTTTTTCAAATTTTATCACGAGCTAGATTGTGTTTTTTCATTCATGTCTTATTTTTTTCATTATTTACGGTTGTTCTGGGGGATATCTATTGAGGTAGGTATTACATCTCAATTTTTTAGTCTTCAATGTTTTTTGAGTATGATTCTTCCTGTTTTGGCTCTTGACATCTATCTCTGACTTCGAATTAAGAAATTTGTCTCTATTCCTAAATTTTAGAATTTGCAGTTTTTTAAAGACACGGACTGCACCTCGAACTAAACTTTCTACACAAGTTTTTTGGGGTTTTTTTTTAAGTTTTCCATGCTATCGTTGAATTCTCCCTTTATCTTTGAGTTTTCAAAAATTAACGGAGAGTGAGGTGTTGTTTCTGTGATTTTTGAGACGAAAGAAGGAATTATGGTTAACTAGTCTCTTGGAATTTGATTTAGATATTCCAATTAAGATTTTAGAACCGTGCTTGCGTGTATTCTTGTGTAGTAAATTCAATTTCTGGGGTAGGGCAATTGTTCTGTAGCTTGCATTTTTTTTTTTTTTTTTTGAGTTCTCCACAATCACATTTTTCATCTAGATTTCTATTTCGGTTTTTTTTATTCATTATTTGATTTAAAATTTTATCATTGTGGTTATGGTTGATTCTTTCCATAGTATTCATGCAGCTTTATGACAATTTTGATGTCTGAGTTGAAAAATCCGTATAATTTACTGTTCGGTGGAAAGTATTTCTTACCTAGATCAAAGGAGGTTTTATCAACGTTGGTTATTGCTATCTCATCTAAATGGCGGATAAAGAAAATTATATTTCTTTTTCTAAGTCTTTTTTTTGCGTTTTTTTTTTGTTTTTGTTTTTGTTTTTGTTTCTAATTAAATTCTAGTTTATGTTTCAAAAATCCACTGTCTTCAGGAGCTCATTTGAATTTTGATCCTAAATTTTCACTATATAAAGTCCGATTTGTATTGATTATTCACTAGTGGATAACGTGCATTGACAAGGGAGGGGATTATGTTGAAAAATAAATATTAGTGAAGGATAATTGTTTTTTTAAGATATATATTAATGGAATAGCCCATTGAGGTGTTACAACTGGGTAGAATATGGTTTGCTTTCTTCTCAACAATGCGTATAAAGCTGATTTATTTGATGATTTAAAAATTGTGATATCGATGGAAGCGAGATGATGTACGACGTGGAAAAATTAACTTTTAGGTTGATGAAATAGATTGTCAAATTCTTTGGTTGAATATCTTGATTGATAATCAGCTGGAGGTGGTTTATTTGTGTAATTAGTATTCTAAAAGATGATATCATAATTTGGCCTGTATGCTGTCCGAGATTAAAACCGAGACAATGGATTTGATATTGACATAGGTAAACACTCGATAGAAGTGACACGAAAAAAGAGCCATAAATATTGATTCCTCGTCGTCAAATACGTTCTGAAGGTAACCTATGTGAGTAAACAATGTGTTTCAAAAAAATCAAATGATGTGTAGTATGAAATAACATCCATACACAATACATTATGATAATACCACATATATTTTTTTTAAACCACGTGTAGTATTACATAAACTATATATTGAAATCATAGCTGAAGGGGAGGGGTGATCAACACTGTTGGGAAAGGATGTTAATATAACTGCTTTATCTTTAAATCTCCAAAACGGTTACATGGTAAACAACTGATGATTCCAAGAAAATGAAATAATACATGGTACCATTATATCAAATTCTATATAAAACAGAAAAAAAACACTGAAGAAAATTACATAAATTTCATTAAGAGATATTGGGAAATAAGTAACTAAAATAACATAAATCTTTGAAAAAACTCTTTTACATTTATTATTTAAGGTTGTAAAGCTATCGAGACTATATGCAGGAGTGCAAGTGTGTTTATACAAATATATATATATTTTATTATACATATGTATGTATATTTTCTCTCTCTCTCTCTCTCTCTCTCTCTCTATATATATATATATATATATATATATATATATATATATATATATATGCATATATAGAGATATATATATATATGGTGAGGAAATGGATTATATATATACATGTATATTTTCTCTCTCTGTATATATATATATATATATATATATATGTATGTATATATATATATATATATGTATATATATATATATGTATATATATATATATGCCTATATATATATATATATATATACATATATATATATATATATATATATATATATATATATATATATATATATATATATATATATATATATATATATATATATATATATATATATGGTGAGGAAATGGATAGGATTTATCCGACATAATGGTGAAATTTAGACAATATCAAAACACAGAATTCGAGAAAATAGATTGTATTTATTTCCGTCTCATGTTTCGGAGGATCAGTATTCCCATTATTAAAAGTCAAATGGGGAAAATAATAAAATTTGCAGATAACAAGGTTTAAAGATGTAGGATGATGTGTGTTTATTATTATCATTATTTCTATTATTAAACATCCTTATATTTTACTGGCGAAGAAGGAGAAATGTTTTCGTATCAAATTTCTCCTTTTCGTTAATCCAGTGAGGCCCTCTACATATTCTTTACGACACCACCCATCAAATCGCCGACCGGGTTCGACGTTGCTTAACTTCGATAGTTCGTACGAGGACCGGTGTATTCAACGCAATATGGACGAAACAACACTTTCGTTGGTAACCATTGTTTTTAACGACATTTGCCTGAAAGTTCGACTTCCAGTCTCCTGATCTTGTTTGTTTCTGAGTTCGTTTGATCTTCTGGAAGAATTCGTTTTCCTGGTGCCTAATATTTAGATGTCTTGTTGAGATGTTCGCCATTAACCACAACCGGTTGATTTTATTCACTTCGTTCGCCCCTGTTATGATCATACTGACGTCTTGCGTCTGGGTTAGATGTAGATCGACATTGATAGTGTCTTTCCGTTTTTTCATGGGTAGTCATAATCTAAAGTCTGTCTCACACACACACACACACACATACACACACAAACACACATACACGTCCTTGCACATATGCACACACAAGTGTCTAAAACAAAGAGGTGAACGCAAAGAGGATAAAAGAAATGGAATATTAAATGTACAAAAAAAACTTAAATGTATGAAGGACCCAGGCAGAAAATGGTTGAAATGAGAGAGGGAGAGAGTGGTGGGAATGATCGAAATCAGTTTTTTCATTAGAA
Organism: Thysanoteuthis rhombus; assembly: GCA_963457665.1. Lineage (NCBI taxonomy): Eukaryota > Metazoa > Mollusca > Cephalopoda > Oegopsida > Thysanoteuthidae > Thysanoteuthis > Thysanoteuthis major. The sequence goes on along the minus strand of OY735206.1, from coordinate 4,857,574 downwards.
CCGTTAACAATTTTTTATGGTTATAAAATCTAAACAAATAATCGGTTCGGTCATAACTTACAATCACCCTAGAAGAATCTCTCAACAAGCCTACATACAGAATTCAATTGAAAAAAAAAAAAAAACTCTAAAAACAAAACAACCACCTACCTAACCCCCACCCCACATACACACCTGCTGCCTCGACTGGGGCTTGACTGGCCATAAAAACAAACAAATCTAGTGTTGGATGGGTCGATCTTCCATCTAATCTAAGTAGTAAATTCTTGCTGGGAGACAGACATGAAATATTTAGCAACGAAAGATGAAAAATTGAAACTTTTTCAACTACTAAAATGAAGTCCCCAAGACGACTACACTGCTGCAAATTTGGATGAGTACTATTGAATTTTCTGAATTCATTTATTCATTTTCTCATTGTTTGTTATACTCTCCGCCATATTCTTCAATGGCTTGCTCATTCATCCAACTCTGTATTGCCTGATTGTGGCTCTAAAATCTCTGAATGTGCACGAATTTCGTATGATATTTCAATGAACCCCCATATAATCCCCGACCAAGAAAACTAACTAAAAAAAAAGAAATATATTCAAAGACTGTCGAAGTTATCCAATTAAGAAAAGAGAGAGAACAACAGCAATTACCATGACGACGTAAGGGACGCAGAGCGAATGATAGTCCGAGTAAAATTGAAGGGCATTGCGAAAAGGTAAGAAAAAAACAGCTTTAAAATTTGGGGAAACATTCAGAAAGTCGTTGAAAAAAAAATAAAACTTCTGAGAAATAGCTCAAAAGAAAAAAAAAACTTTTGTTTGGTAGAAAAAATTCAAAACAAAGAATTTTGACTGGATGAAACACGATAGCAAAAATATGACTTCTTCAGAAATTTCAACTAGTAGAAATGAATAAATAGCCATTTAAAACCTTCTGTTTGCCGAGAGCTGCAATGTCATGGAGTGGACGTACTGAGAACCTTGTCCTAACGAAGAGTTTTCCACACTCTCTTCATACCAGGAATTGGACCTGGAAATTGACTACGTGAAAGGCAGACGTGCTAATCATTACACTATCCAAGATGACTCCCCTGATTCTTCAATGAATAATATATCCTGACACGGTTGAAAACTCACAATACATCGACAAAAACTCAAGTAACAAACAATTATAGGGTCCAGTGATAAGAAAAACGAGTTACTCCCCTTGTATACATTAATTTGTGAAGGTTAATAACTTCTTGCTCTCTAATGCATGGGACCCAAATCTTGCATGAGAACCAAAACTTTCATCAGGAGATCTTGTATTAGAAACCATCAAACAGAGTTGTCAACGCAATAAGTTTCCTCGGTTGAATAATTGGTCTGGCTGACTACGTATATATGTTTGTATCGTGCGTACAGGCTGCACCAATGAGACTAAATGGCTGAAAGTTAAAGTAGTTACTAGTGGCGTGTGGTGCTTTGCATTTTGGGTGGGCTGTTAGCTACGGGTGCACAAAAAGACAAAAATATTTTAGTGTCTGTAAAAAGCAACGGACAGTGAAAGCCTTTTTTAGCAAAATCTGGACCACTTTCTCTACATTGTGTCGGAAAGGCTTGAGCCGTCCATTGCTTTTCACAGACACTAAAATATTCTTTAACTTTCTGCGTACCTGTAAGTCACAGTACACATAAGATACAAAGCGCCACATGCTTTTTACTGCTCATTATAACGAGAAAAACGATCTATTTGTTTTTCAAAAAAATCACTTCAAAATAGGTTTTTGTGGAGAGTTCAATTTACGATGTAAGTTTATCCTAAATCTGTCCCTTAGTTTTTGTTCGGCAGCATTCAAGCTTGATTTTATCTAGTTTTTTGCTGTTGTTTTTTGAAAATTCGGACTTTTTTCGTAATCTGTTTTACCAACAAAACGCTAGAGAAAGCATTGATCACCCCTTTTCTCAATTTTTAATCGATCTCGCCCTCCCAACATGGTATGCTGCCAAAAGACGCTGGTTGCATGACGGTTTTTTTTTAGCAACCCACCAGGCCTGTTGATTTTGTCACACTCGTAGAGGGTTGGCTTAATTATCGTAATTAGACGTTATATTGAGAGATGGAGGAAGAAATAGTTATGCAATGACGTCATCGGTTGTCAACTGGTGTCCAAGAAGAGGAAGTAAGAAAGAGATATCGGAATTTTAATGACATCCTCAGAGAATTTGTTCATTCTGATCACATTTTCTTCGGAAATTTTTTTGTTCTAACAAGGCTTTTTATCAAGGTTTTTTCTACCTGATATCCATATTTAAGTTTCAGAGCAGAGTTTGATCCTGAGGCAACCAGTCTTGTTACTATTCAACACATTCAGAAGTTGTTACGTACTTTATATTTTGATGTTTCCTCTCATTCATCTTCCTCTATCAGAGCTGCAAAAGTGCCGAAGTCTCGTGTTGATACGTAAACGAGATTAGGAGAACTGTCTGTATCTTATGTCAACTAAAAGGCTAATTCCTTTTGAAGAACAGACGCCTTCTTCTAGTCTCGTCTATTCTCGCACGTTAACGTTAACACACGATAATGGCTGCTAGTCTTGTAACTTTGTTGAACTTTGAGATTCTTGTTAAAATAATTTAGCGAAAAAGAAAAGAAAAATTGAAAAGAAAACAGGTCTGGTTAGTTTCTCAATAGAAATCGTCACAACGTGCTTTGAAGTGAAGATCAATTTAAAAGATTGAAGAAGGGGTGATCAATGAATGGCTTTCTTATCTCGTCTTTTGATGGGATATGATTACTAAATGATCTGAGCTTCCAAAGAAAAAACGTAAATGCTGCCGGAAACAAAAAGAGGTCAATTTAGCGAAACCTTACAAACTGCAAATTGAACTCCAGTAAAAACTTATCTGGGGGGAAAGTAAAAAAAAAAATGTCCAAGTGCTGTGAGATAAAACATTTCCATTATTCCTAGCATTGTTCAGACTAGTATCTTCACTTCTTTATTGCTTATAACACTCACAAGCATATATATATATATATATATATATATATATATATATATATATATATATATATATATATATATATATCGGCTAGAATGTTGTTAGATTTAGTCTCAACTACACACACGTGCATATATATATATATATATATATATATATATATATATATATATATATATATATATATATATATATATATGTATATATATATATATATAGAGAGAGAGAGAGGGGGAGATAGAGATAGGGTTATTTAATCTTATTTGATGATTTAGAAGAAAATTGATGGTGTACGACGAAAAATTAAGTTCAAGGTTCATCATCATCATCAGTTTCTCAACGCCCATCGTTGGGCATGGAATTCTTCAGGATTTGCCACACCTCTCTATCATGGGCGTTGCGGCACCAGTACTTTCTGAATTTGTCTAACTCGTCTTTCCATCTAATCCTCTGATGGCCTTGGTTGCGCTTGTTAACTCTGGGGATCCATGTCGTGGGTCGTGATGTCCATCGGTTGTCTGTCATTCTTGCAATAGGGCCGGCCCATTGCCATTTGAGTTTTTTTTAATGGATTCTATGATGTTTCGTACTCCTGTTTCCTCCCGGATACATTGTGCTGTCCTGTCTCCATGTGAGGTTAAGTATAATTCTTTTATGTGCACGTTGCATGATTCTCAGTTTGTGAGTTTGTCTCTTGGTTAGGTTCCATGTTTCAGCTCCATAAGTGATTATCGGGAGGATGCGTTGGTTACATACCCTTCTTTTAAGGATTAATGGGATCTTCTTATTTTTGAAGGTTGAGCTTACTCTGCAAAAGGCTTGCCATCCTAGGGTGATTCTTCGCTTGATTTCTTCTTTTGAGGGTCTCATGGAGATTTGTTGTCCTGGGTGGATGTAGTGGTCTACTTTCTCCAGTTCTGCGTCTCCAATTTTGATCTTTGTGGGGTTTTTTTCCGACGAGATTGTTGCACATGATCTTTGTTTTGCTTGAGTTCATGTGCAGGCTTTCTTGCTTCCTTCATTTAGTTCATCTAGCACTAATTGGAGGTCGTGTAGGTTCTCTGCGGAAAAAAGGCAATGTCGTCTGCAAATCTGACTTTGTTCAGATATTCGCCGTCTTTTTTTATTCCTTTATTCTCGCAGTCTAGGTTTCTGAAGATCATTTCGAGACAGGCTGTGAAGAGTTTGGGTGACATGGTATTACCTTGTCTGACACTTTAGGGGAGCTGAAAGGGCTCAGAGTCTTTACGTAGCCTGATAAAGGAACTGATCTGACTGTAATTGTGTTGCAGCACTATGACGTATATGGGGTCTAAATCTTGTAGAGTGATGGCCTTCATGGCTGTAGAGACTTCCCCTGAGTTGAAGGCATTTTTGATGTCGATAAATGCTACAGCGAGTGGCAGACCCCATGGTTCGCACAAGTTCAAAGTTGGCAATTTTTTCGTAAAAATTGTCTACGTTTTTGGTTGAATAAGTTGGTAGAAAATCAACACGAAAAGATTTTTCTTCGTAACTAATATTCTTAAAGATGATATCATTATTTGGTTTGCACGCAGTTCGAGATTAAAACCAACACAACGGAATTAGTATTCACATGGGTGAACACTCAATAGAAGCGACACGAAAAACGAATCACGTCTGTTGTTTTACTTCTTGATCCCTCATTGTCAAATACGTTTGGGAGGACCTACCTAAGTAGGCCCTGTATTCAAAAAAAAATTAAATGTGTAGAATGAAATGACATCCGTATACGAAACATTATGATAATAACAAACTACATGCAATATGACACGTTCCTCAAATACATCAAAATCAGAGCTGGAGGGGAGGTTGTGTTTGTCAAGATTGTTGGAGAGCCATGTTGATATAACTGTTTTGTTTTTAAATCCCCAAAACGGTTACATGGTCAACAACTGATGACGCAAACAAAATCCACTCAGAGTATGATAATATCAAAAAATGTAAAACATGAAAACCACTAAAAAGTAATTACATAAATTATACTTACAGAACTGGGGAAAAATTAACTGAAACGACATCATTTTTTAATTTCGAGGGTTTAAAGCCGTAAATTTTTCTAGGCTTCATAAATGTGTATATATATATATATATATATATATATATATATATGATCTGGTGGTGGATACGATTTACTTAGCGTTTGCCACTTATGTGTTGTAGTAACGTAAAACATTATAATTTAGAATAACTGGATATTCCGAATATTGTTTAATCTAAACTTACGATTTTGATAAAGTCGAAAGATATCAGTGGAATAAATTCTAATTTACATGCAATTATTGTTTTTTTTTCTTGTTGTTAACTAAACATGTGTGTGTGTGTGTGTGTGTGTTTACGCAGGCATGTATGTGCGTGTGTGTGTGTGTGAGAGAGCGTGTGCGGAATAAAGATAGCTAATGTGTGTAGGCGTGTATTTCAAATATATGCATATGTGTTTCTGATTTACAGGTCGTATAAGAAGTATACATCTGTTATATATGTATCTATTTCATAGACACGCCATATATGCAAGTTTATATATATATATATATATATATATATATGTATATATAGATATATCTGCGTACGTGTGTGTACATGCTTGTGTGTATGTGTGCATGTGTTTGTGAGTTTGAATGCGTGGGAGAAAGTGAGTCCGAACGTGTCTGTGCGTGTTTTGAACATATGATATATGAACTTGATGTACCTGCTGATTTATCCAATTGTTATGTGTATATCTATCTCCTCCCCTCTCCTTACACGCATACACCAAAGAATCAGCTGGGGATTTAATTGGCTATAGTCGCTAAACAAATACTTAAAATGGTTCCCAAATGTGTTCGCAGTATTTCACAGATAAATAACTTGGCAATAAATATCTTATTTAGCAAAAGAATCGCCAAGTTCTTGACATGACAAAACTACGAACTTACTTTAGCGACTAATGTCCAGAATCATATGCGATATATATATATATATATATATATATATATATATATATATATATATATATATATAAAGAGAGAGTGAGTGAGAGAGAGAGAGAGAGAAGGGGGCATAAATCTATACATTCTATGGGCACTCGATGACCTTCTGAATTTAGACCTCAGGTTTCTCTCTTCCGAGTATTTAAAGTTTCAGATCATTATCATAGCCATTTATCGGTTTTGTTTCTTCTCCTATCCATCTGTCAGCTTCATTGTTCATTGATCCAATTACTCACACCAACGCTCATTGTTAACCCTTTGTCTCTCGTTGGCATCATTCACGCAAATCTCTCGCCAAGCGACTAAAGCTTAACGTCGCATAGTTCAATTCTCATTGTTCTTTCACCCAGCCACTTATGTCGACGGCCAGGGGGCATTCAACTTTGAAAGCTCTTCAATCAGTATTGGCTCGGCTCTGTCATTTTAGTTACGCATCTATCGCCATTTTCGATTATTTCGCCATTTTGGATTATTGGCCATGAATCACATGATGCTGTGTCCGGTAGGTGTCGCTTGTGTTGATTACTGGTTTAGACGGATCTTTATATCGGCTTCAGTATTGCTAGTGAGATGACCACGTCATCGGGTGTCTGCTCTGAACGGGTAGGATTGTGCTTTTCTGTTATTATTAATGCATGTTATTTTTCACAGACAATTGCTCTTGCAATCTGCTTGCGTTTGATTAAAAATTATATGTTTTGCTCCCCATGACTCTTCCCGTTAATTGTCTTTGTTTCTTCAACCGACATTCTGTGTAATTCGGATAAGTGACACTTCCTTATATATACTATGATATATATGACCGACAGAGGGTGCCGAAGGGGAGGGCCCGACAGTAACGAGATCGGGAGTTTCAGTCAATCAAGGCCTCAAGGCTCCCAGCCTGGGAAAGAAAAGATATAACCAGAAAAGTAGCAATCGTAAATCTCATATCTGTTTGACAAGTTAAGACCACAAAGTATTTTGAGTAACAACTTGAAAACAGAATCTCACGTTCCTTAAAGTACGAATTTCCAAGCAGTGCACTCTTGAGAGGAAGATAATCGACCAAAATTAGAGAAGATGCAGAAGCCTGTAGAAGCCACAGCATTCGGGCCATTTTTAGTAGTTCTCACACTCTCCGAAATTTACTCACTAAAGTGAGTCTCCCTCGAGAGAAGAGTTTGACAGGCAACTGTATTTACATTATTCCTTGTAAACGTGAAAAGACCTGTACTTGAGAAACTAGCCGGCCTGTCAACTCAATGAGCACGAAAAGCCTAATCAAATATTAAATAGAAAGATCTGGGGTCGCTGGCCATATCTGGAGAAAGACGAACTCTATCATCTCGGGAAAGAAGTTCGTATCATAGACAGGGAACGCTGTTGGAAAGTGAGAAAAAAATTTTTAAAAGCGGCACATATCAATGTCGACTGAGTGTATGGGTCTGACAAGTGCAGAGTTCAACACAATGTGGCTCCCGCTATTCAAGAGGGACAAGATATTGAAATCCAGGCCTAACAAGGGAAGAAAAGGAAGAATGTATCATCTGAATCAAACGTTGTAGCGTTGCTGCTATTGAAAAAATCATATTACTATCACATTCGTATAATACACATGAAGAAGGCTGTTGAATGGATCGTTCGAAACGTCGCGTCAGCAACACCAATAACAACGAGTTTAATCGTCTGAAAAACTCTTTGAATACAATTAATTTTGTAAAACTCCAATACAAAGTCAACATGGGAGTCAACTTTGGTTTTTAGAATAAGAACAACAAGAAGATTCCTCACCAAAATGGCATAAACCAATACGTAAATTCCACATTCCCCGACCTTGATTTGAAGTCACGTCCATCAGATTGTCAGGAGGCAGACTTACTGATTGAGCTAAATTGACAAGTCTTTGATATAAGCGAAAATGTATCATACTGATACACACGGGCTTATTACATTCCTGTAAATAAACACATTTATGCAAACAAATATCTTTATATTTTTTTTATTTATCATACATACAATACAAATGTTGTAGTGATCATATTCAGTCAAAATAGTGGTTGGGGTAGAGTTTGAACCAACAGCAGCCAGTGTTCTCATCCGATCACTGTGGTTGAGAAACATCGAGCCTGGTCAGTACCTAGATTTGGGGACCATCTAGAAATACCAGGTGCCATAAGCAACTGGGGATCATTCCGAGACCCACTAGTAACGATCCCATTAATCCTCCAGAGGAGCGGTCTAATCTGTACACTAGGGCCAATAACGCAATCCAAAGCACCATATCCCGCACCTGCTTTCCTGAACCTTTCGACTGGCCTGGTTGCGAGCGACAGGAGATGAATGAAAAACCATCAATCATATGATGCTGCGTCCGGTAGATGTCGCTGGTGTTGATTAGCGGTTTAAATTGATGTTTCCATCGGTTTCTGTTTTGTAAGTGAGAACGTCACGTGATCTGGAGTCTGGGCGATGTGGAGCTGGATGGAGGTTTTCGTTGTTATAAGAACGCGTCATTTCCCACAGACAACTAATCATCGCTACCCGCGACAAACCGGTTTAATCACTGTTGTGGGTTTAGATTAGCCATGTGTACTTTCCAGACTTTAACCAAACCCTTACTGTTCATGGTAGAAACATAGAAATAGAGCACTCTGGTGATTGGGGAATATAAGATAAATAATAATGATATATTCAAAATTCGACCTTATTGACCGTCCAGTTTCGTGGAGCGGAAGGGTGGATGACACTTTATATATATATATATATATATATATATATATATATATATATATATATATATATATATATATTTACTGAAAAATGCTTATTTGTGTATAACAGCCCTGTGGTGCGACAAGCAGAGGTTGCCACTTCAGTGTCCAAAACCATACTGATACGATAAATTTGCAAATAACTTCTGGTTCCAAGTATCTACAAGGACGTGGACATTTAGAACAACAGGCTTGCAGGGTTTGGTACGCAGTTTTCCTCCCTTTTGTATATGGAATCTGAATGTTTATTTGTTTTTCTTGAAAAAAAATCACATAATGTCTATATTCTGCATGAAGAACATTATATTGTAAACATCATATCTTCCATTTTCCCTTCATTTTTAAAGGTGAAAGGGGAGAAGAAATTTAATCTATGTCAAATAAAATCTGATAAAACTACTGAAATATATATTTTTAGCTCCGAACATAACTATTTCAAATATTTCTAGTTCAAGTCTCGAGTTAAATACGAAATTTCTAGAAGAGAATAAGAAGAAATAAAGAGGACTTGAGTTGTTGTGATTTTTATGCAAGATGTTCCCTCAAATTCAAAAGATCTTCGAGGTTTTGTGTATCAAAAACATAAGTCATTCGGTTAATCGGACCAGCAGGTAACTCGGTCCAAAATCGCTGGTTCAGATGCGGAATCCATCGTATTTCAAAATGGCTCCTGAGTATGCATATGTTTATAAATGTTAGCCTTTGGGCGAAGTAAGCTAGTATTATTGAAGTGAACGATTGTTACAATTATGCATAGTGAATTATTTGAATCTCACATATTTCAATAATTTACAAAGCTTCTTAGTAATTCTCTCGAAAATGCAGAAGTGAAAATCCCATGTATGCGTCTTTAGATGTCTATTCTAAAATATTGGTTTAATCCAACATGTTCTTCTGAACTTTTGGACAAAAAACTGTGCTAAGCAGAGTACATTATAGGAATATTTTCAATTTTTTTGTGTCTGCATTAGATATTTTGCGAGCTATGTATCTAAGAAAGTGAATGTTGAGAGTGAACGAATACTGACAGTGTTACGAATACGTTAATTTGTTTACAAATATTTGTAAGGGATAACATTGAATAATTCGAATCATCAAGTTGTTTACAAATATTTCTAATGAATTTTTCGAATATAACATATCTTGATTATTTACAAGGCCTCTTGGTAATTCTCTCGGAAATATTCTAGCAAAAATATTATGCTTGTGCCCTCAGATATCTATTCTAAAAAGTCGCTTCAATTCAAAATGTTCATTTGAACTTTCGATTTAAAAAAATCTGTGCTATGCAGAGTGTGAGTCTATGAAAGCTACTTTTTAGGGAGACCGACTTTTGAAAATATGGTGGCTTGTTTTCCAATATTTGTAATGAATGATATTGAATAATTCGAAACACATATATTATTTTTATGCTCACCTAAAGTATATGTTAGTTAATATTGATAGCGGGCGGCTTATAGATGAGCTGACCTTTTTACAGATGTTCCTAACGATTTGTATGGAATTCAAGATTCATTTTTCTATAAAATACTTTTAACATTGTCTAACTCTAATTAGACATACTGTGATTATTTGAAAAGATTTTTTTGTAAATCCATCGAAGTCGTGGAAGCAAAGAATTTATATGTATATGTAATTAGACTTCTATTCTCAAATGTTAATTCATTTAGAACGTATATCTGTGATTTACTCATTTAAAGTAAAAATCGGCTGGATAGTTCAACTAGTATATATATATATATATATATATATATATATATATATATATATATATATATATATAGGTGTGTGTGAGTGTGTGCATGTATATATGTATATATGCATATATATATATGTGCGTGTATATACGTATATATATGTGTATATTTAGATGCCTATATGCGTATATGTATCTATATGTATACATATGTATGTATATATTTGTGTATGCGTATAAGTATATATAGGCAGCAGTTTTTTTTTCATTCAAACACGTATCATTGAAAACGACTGACAAGGGTTGTTTGATCATTTTTTCAGTTAACTTTTCTTGTCAGTGAATCAGGTATAAACGCCATGATAGAAAACAAATAACACCGAGTTTTTACTTGATTTCAAGCTCATAACGTCAGTATTTCACGTTCATGAGAATGACTAATGATGGTCGAAAGTACTAGGACGACTACTAGAGAAAAACTTTCGAAAAATTTTAACTCTTTTTAGACTCTTGATCCCTGTTCAAGGCAACAGACTCATCGACAAGGGAAGCCTACTATAAAATTGATCAAAAATTCACTTAGTGAAAAATTGATGCACACACATATTCATACACATATACATCGGATGGGCTGAGTAGTTCTACTAGTATATATACATATATATGTATTTGTGCACGTGTTGGTGTCTGTGTCGGGGTGTCTGTATGCAAGTATAAAAGAGCCTCTGAAGATGCTAATCGAAATACGGCGAAATGCTTAAAGCCTTATCTTAATGATACCAAAATTTCTTGGGATATAAAACCTTCTCAACAATGTTTCACTTCCACATTGTCAAATTACAACCATTATTCTGTCTATTTACCTTAAATTCACATAACAAACACATTTATGTATACTGTTTTTGTAGTTTTCAGTTGTATTCATATTTTTTAGTGCTCAATACTTCAAGGAATAGAGCTTATTTAGTCATTTTTTTTATTATGGATTTTGATTTGTCACAACAGCCTCTTTTATACTTTTTTATTTTCAAGTGAATGGTGTTTGATATTTTTTTGTTTCTTCGTTGGTTTTTTCTGTGTCATTCCACGTCATTACGTTATGTTTTCGGTTACTTTTTAAGATGTTTGAATTTCGAATTTTGGCACTGTTCCTTGCTTGCACACATAAACGCATATTTGTGCTTCAACAGAAATAAAGAGACACCATAAATACACCTTGACAAATTTTGGTGTCATTAGTGCCTATTTAGTCATATTCTGTGTCTAATAATTTCTGGTGTGCAAACTAAAGACAAGAGTCCGGAACATCATAGAATCCATTAGAAATCTCAAATGGCAGTGTTGCAAGAATAGCAGACAACCGATGGACATCACGACTTACGACATGGATCCCCTGAGATCACATGCGCAACCGAGGCTGGCAGAATATTAGATGGAGAGACGAGCTAGACAAGTTCAGGAAGTACTGGCTCCGCGACGCCCATGATAGAGAAGTGTGGTAAATCCTTGGGAAGGTCTATGTTAAACGAAGGACGTTAAAAGACTGATGATGATGATGATGATGATGTGTCTAATATAGAAAGTAAGTCAGACCGATAAAAATATAAAGTTGAGTAATAATTTAGATTTAATCTGATTTTGATTTTAAATTTTATAATTTAAACACGGTTGCATCTTCAGAAACTCAAACTAGACATAGCAGTATGAGCATTAATGGGTTAAATATCGATCCTCTTCCAATAATCGATTTTGAATTAGCTTTAAACCTTAATTTCTTGAAAAAGTTGTGGATCACGTCAGAATTATTTCGATCTTAACAAATATGATTAATCGATGTTTCTGGATGACGCAAGTATCAAACTTTTTAGTGCAGAACTAAGATTCAAATAAATATCTAGCCATCAGCAGCAGCAGCAGCAGCAGCAGCAGCTTTTAACGTCCGTCGGTGGACAGAGACCTTCCCAAGGATTTGCCATCGTGGAGCCAGTACTTTCTGAACTTGTCTTGTTCGTCACGTCATCTTATTTTCTGCTGATCATAGCTTCGCATATGATCTCTGGGGATCCACGTTGAGCATAGCGAAATTCAGCGGTTGTTTGACATTGCAATATGACCAGCCCATCGCCAATTGAGTTTTTTCAAGTGAGTGGTGTTTGATATTTTTTGTTTTTCCATTGGGTTTCTATTATATCTCAGACTCAGATATACAGTGCTGTCTTGTTATCTCTCTGTGTGATACTGAGCATGGTTTGCTTCTCGGTGCCTTGCATGGTTCTCACTTTGAGGTCAATCTTTTGGTTAGGTTCCATGTTTCAGCTCCATAAGTGACTAACGGGAGGATGCATTGGTAGTATACCCTTCTTTTTATAATACCTGTTAAAAATGACGCCATTATTTACGTATAGACACATTAATTAAATATATTTTCATCTATAAATGTGTTTATTAGAAATAAACAAAAATTTCATACCGCGAAAAAAATTAGTTTTTATGATGATTTCATACCACTCATCCTTTTCTTCTTTTCAAAGATTTCAGAACAAAGCCACAGAAGTGCGTAAAAAACGATTTTGTATTCTCTATTAGTTTTGTTCATGAAAAATCTGAGATGCCTATATTGGTTTGCATTTTCCAACTACCAGAATGTAAACAAACATGGCTGCGATCGGTTTAAGAGTGTTATTTGAATTTCTATGAACAGTTTAAGTCTCAGTGGTTGATTAATGAAGTAGGCCGGACTAAACGGTGCTACCCCAAGTGACAGGGATGTAGGTTCGAATGCTGCATCAGATTTGTTTTTTATTTTCTAATCGACCCTGTTTGCTCACTATCGGAGGGTATTCGGCCTGAGTAAAGGGATACAATAAAAAGTAACCATCGAAATTGAGATGGAGGTAAAAAAAAAAAAAAGGAGTCATGAAATTTTGAAATAATTATGCTTATGTTTGTTTTCTGAACAAACACAAAATTTGCTTCACGTCTTCTTCACTTCCTGTTTGCTCTTGCGTGAGGGAACCAAGAAATAAATAGAAAGAGACACTGGTTTTTCTATAGAAAATAGCGATTTTGATCTGTTTAGTAGAGCAGAATGTAAACAAATCATTCGTTTGAATGGTGGAAGTGTTCGCATCAAAACTGCCAATATATATCTTCCATTTTCTGTTTTTTACTTGTTCTTGTTATTTGTTTGTTTTGAGGATTTTTTGTTTTTTATTTTTTCCACGAGAAATGTGATTCTTTCCTGACTCTCTGTTCGATGCCAAAGCACACATCCTTCAAGTGTGTCACACATTTTTTTTTTTCAAATTGATTTGGTTAAATCAATTTGTTTAATTCTTTTAGCGGAACTGTCCTCTGTGGATATTTGTTTCACAACCAAGCGTTTCTGCTAAATAAACGAATGTTCAACATTAGCGGCACTTTTTTTTTTTTAATATCAGCTCCCACTCTCTTTAACGTTCTCTACACACCTTTTTGGACATTAGCCCCACTTTTCTAACATCTATCACACCTTTTTGAGAACTTCGGGCTCCCCATTCCCCACAAAGCCCTTCTTTAATACTAACTCCCTTTTTTTACATTAGAATCCCCCTTCTTTTAAGGCTTTAACTTCCTTTTCTTCGTATGGCCACTCATTTTTTAATATGAATCCTCTCCCTGAACAAACGGTTTTTTTACAGCATTCATCATCTTTTTTTTATATTTGCCTACTCCCCCACCCCCACCCTACCCTTTTTAACATTAGGTCACCTTTTTTTCTGACAGTGTTTAAAAAGAATGATAAAAAATTATCTTCTAAAAACAAATCAAAATAAACACTATAGGAAGTGCCGGCAGCTGATCGGTTGGCAGTGCAGAAAATAAACTTGATGACTCGAGTTCAAACCCCGACTGAGACTGTGACTGACACTGATGGCCGAAGGAAAGGCATGAATCACCCCTTGCTGTGGGTAAAATAGTGTATGACGAAAAACTAACCGATACAAAGATACTTCTGATACGTGAAGTGTGGTGAGCAAAGACGGTTAATGTCGTAGCCAGCGTCATGTTACCACAGTTGCGTCAGAAATAAACACACAACGATCAAAAATTGAAAACGCAGAATTGGGGGAAGCAGACGATTACATCTACCAAGGACAACAAATCTCCATGAAAGCTACAAAGAAGAATAAATCATACGAAGAATCACTCTAAAATGGCGAGCGTTCGGTAGTGCAAGCTCAACCTTCAAGAACCAAAAAAATCCCATTAGTCCTAAAAAGACAGGTATACAAGCAATGCATCCTCCTGATAGTCACATATGGAGCTGAAACCTGACTAAAGGACTGACACGCAAACTGCGAAGTATGCAACGTGTACATGAAAGAATCGTGTTCAACCTCAAGACAACACAATATATCAAGGAGGAAACAGGAGTCTGAAACATCATAAAACGCATTTTTAAAAAAACTCAAATGGCAATGGGCTGGTCATGTTGCAAGAATGGTGGACAACCAATAGACATCACGACTCACAACATAGATCCCCGGAGATCACATGTGCAACCGAGGCCGGCAGATGGCGAGACGAACTAAACAAATCCAGAATGTATTGGCTCCGCGATGCCCACGATAAAGAGGTGTGGCAAATCCTGGGGAAGGTATATATCCATCGACGGACATAGAAAGAATGATGATGATGATGATGATGATGATGATGATGATGATGATTTATGTCTATCTATATTATTAATTTCTTTACAGCGACTTCACGTTTAACTGTAAAGTCATGCTTAATTGCTTTCATTTTTTATCAAGCAGTGTTCATGCTTACCTAAAGATTTACTATATAATTATTTTAATTCACCAAAAGTTCGTTTAACAATCCGTCCGTATGTGACAGCCTACCACCAAAAACCACGAAAAAAAATTTCTTCTCTCTGTTCTAATTTAGCCCTCGGAGAGGTTTTTAGCAATTCGGTTTTCCAAAATCACTCCATGATTTGAGGGTCGATTTACATTGTCAAATTACGTTAATATTTACGCATTCTTTGCGCCTCCTTTTTCTTCTGAACCACAAAGGTGCAGATGAAAGAAAAACGTTGGGAACTTTGAATCGATCATATAAAAGAGGGTTGAGTAAGAAGGAGAATGAATGTTTATCGGCTGCTAATGGCATGGATGCTGATTAATAAAAAAATGTGAGTTGCGACTTCGAGTCGATCATTGAGGAGAGGTAAGAGTAAGACGGGAGAAATACTGTTTATTTCAAACAGAGTGTATCTACATTTAACATTTTCCGAGTTCGTAAAAACCTAAAAGTGACAAATATCAGTGTTTAAAAACAAACTGAATCAAACACTAATTTCCATCGATCAATCTTATTGATTTTTTACGGTAATTTCCTTCGCTTATTGAGGTGGTTAATCAGTCTGGGTACATTGATTAAGCGAATGTCCACTCATCTATATTAGCGAAACTAAAGAACATTCATAGCTATGGCCACTGAATTTTATGTTCTTTTTAATTGGATCCTTTGGTATGTCTTTCATATATTATTGTTTGAAAATTAAGAATATGTACGTAATAACGTGGTGTCAGCATTTGTGCTCTCCTCGATGATGTATTTATCCAACTGAATAATACTAAAAGTCTGATTCCGCTTATCTGCTAGTGACCTCTGTGTAGCCAAAATGGTGCAGTGTGACCAGAATTGGGGTACACCTCAAGAAATAGTTGTTCTGATTTCTTATTCGGACCAAAGACCCCATTTTTGCCTTCTGCATGAACTAACTGAACTAACTGAAAACCTGCTGATCAAACATTTCATAGAGCAGTTTTAGTTTGTATTTGCTTGGCTTTTTTTTTTTTTTTTGT
This sequence comes from Thysanoteuthis rhombus, assembly GCA_963457665.1. Lineage (NCBI taxonomy): Eukaryota > Metazoa > Mollusca > Cephalopoda > Oegopsida > Thysanoteuthidae > Thysanoteuthis > Thysanoteuthis major. The sequence goes on along the minus strand of OY735206.1, from coordinate 4,841,305 downwards.
ATAGTACGATTACGGTAGAACTGTAGAAGTAAATAAAGGTAATTATAAGCTTTAAAAAAATCAAATTATGATAAGAACTTGAATAGTGTGGGTAGTTTGGGTGGTGCAGACAATTCTTTGGAACAAATTGACCGCACTATATATATATATATATATATATATATATATATATATATATATATATATATATATATATATATATAATTTGAACTATAGAGAGTTAGATAGACTCGGGAATGAAAGTATATGGAAGTTATGTTTGTTTTTCAGTAAATATTTTCATTGATGGTCTAAACATGTTTCGGGAGGTATTCCCATCTTCAGTAGTGTGTGCTCTGTGTGTGTGTGTGTGTGTGTGTGTGTGTGTGTGTGTGTGTGTGTACCTTTAGAGATTTGATATGGAACATAAGTCCACCATCAGGAGCTTTGCTTTGTGAACAAAAAATGGTATCCCATCTGCTTGGGGCATCCTGTTATGTGAGACAATGTTCAGTCTGTGATGAAGTCTGTGGTGTTTGCAGCAGTAGTAGGTCTTGGAGAGGACACACACGCATGTATGTATGAATATAAGTGTGTGTGTGTGTGTGTGTGTGCGCGTGCATGTGTGTGTGTATGGGGGTATTATCCTTCAATTGATGTGTGTGTGTGTGTTAATGTTCGAGCAGTGTAAATCGCTCATGAGTTATACTAACGTTACTTCTGCTTGGATATTGAAATTTAATGTACGTCGTAGATGCGCTTTGAACAGGGAAATAATCGGAGGGGTTCACCATCACCCTCACCCTCCCTTTATGTCAATAATTTCCCCCTCGCAATAATGAAACCCTGCGAGCATGCGCATATGTCGTTTTCCCGCGCTTTCCGCAACAACCCTAGAAAATCTCCCGGTAAACCTGCGGCTATTGATTCCTCTACAGTCTCACTGCGTCTTCCTTGACACTATCTCTACCTCTGACATCTGCTTAACTTCTCCTGGATAAATATAAACACCTGTGTAATACGCATAAGTTCATTAACCATCATGCTATGGCTAGGATTTTAAAATGTATTAAAATATTGAAATATATAGATATGCAATGAGAGAATTGGATATGAACAGACTGAGATAGATAGATAGATAGATAGATAGATAGATATTAACATACTAAGATAGATAGATAAATTGATAGATATGAACAGACTGGGATAGATAGATAGATAGATAGATAGATATGAACAGACAGATAGATGTGAGCAAAATGATATAGATAGATAGGTCTCGTTAGTCACTCAATAGAAACTGTCAAGCGACCAACATTCTTAGCTGTGTGTCGTGTTGGGGGTGATCAGTAAAAAAAATAGGGAAAAAGGTTGATTCATGAATGTTACTTAAGTTGAATCCCCCAACACATACTAAAAACCTATTGGGTAGGGGGTAGAAAAACATGCAACATGCTCAAGAAAAGATGATGAAATTTCCAGCCCTCTAGCTACATCTGTGCTGCCCATGCGCATGATAGATATTTATTCAGCCAGCCAGATGGCCAGCCAAACCAGTTTAAAGACTGAAGAAACTTACGTTGACAATTTTGTTGACGGTTTCAAATAGATATTGGCAGGTGTGAACATGGAAATTTACTCAACGGATTGATAACCAACTTGGTATCGCACAAAGAGCCATGGAAAGAGCAATGCTAGGAATAAACTTTTGAAATAGAAAAGGAGCAACATGGACCAGGGAGAAGAGTGAAGAATATTATGCGACTAATTAAGCAACAAAAACAGAGATGGTCTGGACACTTAGCAAGAAGTTATAAAAACAGAGTGAGCAAAAAGCTAATCGATTGGTACCCATGGGACAGCAAACGCAGTAGGGAAAGACCAGGCCCCAGGTGGAGGTACGAGATAGGAAGATATATCGGTAAGACATGGCAGAGGTTAGTGCAATCGTGGTCGTCATGGAGGATAATGGGAAAGGTATTTGTCCAGCAGCTGACATTATGAATGATGAGGATGATGATTGCTAGATGAGATGAGTCTTTGAGATTATGCACAGCACTGCATAGATACCAAGTGTGACAAAAAGCGAATTAATCACACACAGGTTGTGTTAGGACAGTTATGTTATACTTCAAGGAATTGGGAATGGAATATTATTGTCAGACCTGTGATCGACCGCTATCGTTAGTTGTCCGCTAGAATAACAAATGGAGCCAATTATCGTATAGAATATGTTGTTTAAACATTAAATATATGTTTGCCTGATAGAGTCCTCGAGGTGAATACATATATTAATTTTCTGTCCTCATTTTCCATCAATTGCGTTGGATGTAGCAGTTCTCGTGGTCAATACTCACACGGGTAACCGTCTGGAAAAAACCAGGTGCCGTAAGCAGCTGGATATCAAGTAGAGAGCCTGCAATACTGAGGAGAAGGAGGAGGCTGATCTCTACACTACACGCTATAAGACAAGCTAAAGGCACCCTATCTCTACCTTAACCTGACCCCCTGACTGGCCTGGCTGCGAGCGGCAAAAACGAATAAATTTTCGATCGGGTTGAATCGTTTTTCGGACACCTCGTAGTGAGAAACGCACGATAAATGAGAATGATTGTTATCTTTTCCGTGTTAAATTCAATACATGTCTGTATTAGATTTCGTTGCATTATATTTACCTGGAGACCTTAGAAGGGCAGTTTTTCTTCACGAATATTGAAATTTCGTTGTTTTTGTTTTGTTTGTTTTTTGTGTTTTTCCTTACATTAGAATTTATTTTTCAAAAATCTCATTTTCAAATGATAGTAGACGACAAAGCCATTTAAAACTGTATTCAATTCAAAGAATAAAATAGGTTTAGTTTTTAGGGTTAGGGTTAGGGGTTAGTGTTTGGTCAAGGTTATAAATGGCAATCATGGAACAAATGAAAGCAACAAACTTGTTTCACTACTTTACGCCGTCCATGTGTTTGAATTTAACGCAGAAAAGGTAACAATCTCCCACATGAGACAAAGATTTTGTCTGCATTTTGTAAATGAGCAATCGAGGCTCAATCTTTGTTTGAGGAGGGGGGGGCATGCTGTCAGAGTGCTCAAACTGCGCTACGGGGTTAAAGGGCACAAACTTCCCCTCTATTTATCCATAGCATTAGTGTAAAGTGAATGCAAACTGTAACATGGAACCTAACCGAAAGACTGGCTCTGAAACTAAAAAACATGCAACGTGCAAAAAGAAGGATCACGCTTAATACCACGTGGAGAGACCATAAAACAGCATGGTTTATAAGAGAAATAATACGAACCATAGAATCGATTACTAAACCCAAATGGCAACGGGCAGGGCATGTTGCAAGAATGTCAGACGCTTGATATCACGACTAACAACGTGTATCCCCAGAGATCATATGCGAAACAGTGTCCAGTAGAAAATGGGATGACATGGCGAACTAGGCAAGTTCAGAAAGTACTGGCTTCGCGATACTCACGATCGAGTGGTCTGGCAAATCTTAATGGAAGTCCATGGTCTCCAACGTTAAAAGGATGATAATTGTGAACTGGCCTTGCTCTGCATCGTTAACCGTCATGTCAGGTTCACCCAGACATTTCAGTTTATATATATATATATATATATATATATATATATATATATATATATATATATATATATATATATATATATTGGACCAATAGAATTGGATGATTGATTGATCTGATCTGAGACAGATACGAACTGATTAAAATAGGTGTGGCCATAGATAGATTTGATAGGAATTAGTAGACTGTGATTGATGCAAGCAGAATGACATATATAGATACATATATACAAGCATACATATGAATAGACCGAGTAAGGTGTGAAAAAATTGACGCATATATATCGATAAGCTTTCCTTTTTTTATATTGAGGAGCTTCGTGCCACTGAAATTGAAAGGTCCTTTCAAATGCTTTCCTCAAAGGGACTAATTATACAGAAAATAAGACATCAGTAGTGAAAAAAAAGTATCGTCTGCTCAAAAAGCTCCACCGAGATATCACATGATTATGGCGGCCATATTTAAAATGATAGATGGATTATTTTCCTCTACTACAGTGCTTCGCATTTTTCTCCTGGATTCTCCTGGATTTCTCCTGTTTGCTAAGCAACTGGTATTTTACATGTAAAAATGATTACTTCTATTGATCATATAGTCGAGCACCCCTTGCCTATAATGCCCGGGACCAGAGGATTTTCGGATTTGGGAATTTCGGGAATTTTGGAATTTTTTGTATACTTAATGAGATATATTGTTGATGGGGAGTAATTCGAAGTTTCTCACGCTATGATTATGTCCCACTAATTAGATCATGTACAAAAAAATGATTGCTTTTCATGTATTGTAGAAAAAGGTTCTTAAATTATTTTGTTTCATTTTCATTGTTTTCTGGAATTTTCCCTGTTTTAACACAATAAAGAAATGCTTATTGAATTGAGTCAGAAAAAAGAAAGTGAAAGTGAAAGTAGTCAAATAGATAAATGAAACAAAAAATAGATAAGAATGGTTGAAGTAGGTATTGAGATGGAAAATATTCGAAGGATAACAAACAAGAGAATAGATTACAATATGCTGTATCTTATGGGCTTTTCTATTTAAGATACATATAAAAAATACAGTAAATGTAATAGGAACTAATTTTGAGAACTTCAACTTGTTTTGTCTTTCACTGTTTGCATTGTAAATATAATTTTGTGTTTCTAAAGAGATAAAAGAAGATAAATAAGCTTCCACTCAAGTCAAAATATGTTATTTGCCTTGTTGGCTTTTGAAAGTTTCGGATTTCAGAATATTTCGGTTTTCGGAGTTTCAGACAAGGATTGCTCAACTGTAGTAGTAGTAGTAGTAGTAGTAGTAGTAGTAGTAGTAGTAGTGTTTACGAAGCGTTTTCCTAGACGTAATAAGGAGTGAATAATTAAATTTTCAACCCTCTAGCTTCATTGGTGTAGTCTGTACGCGTAATACATACATGCATAGCTAGCCAGCCAGACCAACTTGAAAACTGAAGAGAGTTCTGTTGACTCTGTTGGTTGATGGTTTCTAAAAGTCGAAACGTCTCTTTTGTCTTCAGACGGTTAAAAAAAAGCAAACAAACAAAAAAATGAGTCAATTTCTATTCGTTAAACATTTCTCTTCGGCAAACAGTCTTTGCTTTCGCTGCTTTGATATCCGCTTCCCCCTATCCAACCTGACTGACTGACAAGCTATACTTGATGCTCTATACCTGTAGCAGTAGTTCATGCGCATGTCAGCAGTCATTCAACGTGTAACTAAACAAACCTGTTTGAGATTAACATTTCAAATACAAAATTTCAAAGAGCGTTTTTGTTTTGTTTTTTCTTAGACCATTGTGTATGATCTAACGAACATTTGTGCTATTTTCTTGGCTTGCTTTTTGTAATACAGGACTTTCCACTGAAGGTAGGTGGAATCTTGATGGAAAAATACTTTCTGTCCATCGTTCCAAACTATGCGCTCTTCGCGGTATACGAAGTCAGTATTTTTTTTTTAAGAAAAACAATTATATTCCAAAGATATCCGTAAATTTTTGGTCCACTAGGATTAAACAGTTGATCATATGGAGAGAAAAAAAACAGATCAAGACGTATGTCGTATAGCAATGATCAGCACGCTAATTTTGCTGGCCGTTCATTCGACCTTCATTGGATCTCTCAGTCTGGACGGTATGATACCGATTCATGCTAAGTTACTGTACTTATAAAATTTAGTTTGCTGTCTGTAACACTAGACTCTCCCTCTCAGGGATAAAGATTTAGCTGTTAAAAGTACTTCCGTCCAACGTTTGAAACTATGAACTCTTCAACTGAAACAAATTTGCTATTCTAGTTTTCTTTGAAAATTGTTCCACAGAAATTTAAACATTTTTTTTTTCATTAATGAATCTCACAAGAAGTGGAAGGGTCCTTTAAATTTATTGGAACATTTTTATTTTTATTGTCAATCCCCACCAGAATTGACTTTATTTTTCTTACCTAACAACAATGACAAGTTCAGACTCTGCGTTGAGATTAAAAAGTAAGAAGTTTAAAATGATGGATAGAGAGAGAAGGGAAAATTGAGAGACAGATTCTATTCCTTTTTTAATTAGGCTTAATGACTGAAATAGTTGAATTCAGGGTGGAGTTTGACCCTGAAGCTGCCAGTCTTGTCTTTTTTAAAATCTGAATAAATCTTACGATTATGATGAGACCCTGTTCCAAAACATTAAAAAACTGACGGACAGAATAACACACCTGCCGTTCTCAATCCCTTGCGATGCCTGCGAGTGAAAGATATGTTTTGAAATTTTTTTTAGATACGTTGGCAGCTACGAATGTTGAGGTATTGACGCCCGCAGATAGATGTCAGCCATGATGGTGGATGTCGGCCATCATGGACTTTCGACGAAGCCGAGGCCTGGACCGTCTGTCGTCTGGTAACTTTAGCTTATGTACACACTGTCGTCTATCTTGAAATAAATGACACTTGCCAGCGGCTGTTTGCCTGCTTGCATCTTTTTTTCTTTGCATTTTTTTAATCTTCTCGCTTCCACCTTCACGAATCTCTTTTCCTTAGAGATTCTTTAATGCTAACATCGAGCCAAATTGGACAAGCTGAAACATGATCCTTTATCTCTGAAACCTCTTTTTTCTCTCTCGTCTTTTTGCCGGCTTTCATTTTATTTTCATTTTTTTAATTATCGTACGTTTCTCTTTTTTTAATAATTTTCTGGCACACTTCCTTTCTACCTTTCTTTATCATACATCCTTTTTTCTTTTTTCTTTTTTTTTTTTGCCTTTCTAAGTTTTGTTTGTTTCCTTTCTTTCTTTCTTTTATTGTCAAACTCCTACTGAGTTTTGACTTTATTTCTTCCCAACTAATAACAATGACAATGCAGAATTTCCAGTTGAGACTGAAAAGTGAGAGGTATAAAATGGTGGATGAGAGAGAGGGAAAAAGAAAGAGATGGATTCTATTCCTACGTCATTAATCAGATAAAGAAAGGAAAAAAGAAAGAAAGAAAGAAAATGAGAGGAAGGAAGAGAACAAGAGATAGAAAGAGAGAAATAAAGAGAAAAAGAGAAAATGGAAAGCGATGATCTCTAGTTTTCAGTTGATATCTAAATTTCCTCAAATTATATCTAGAATAATCTAGATGTCTATGCCACTTATCAATAAAAATATTTACATACTATTTTATGAAGTCCTCTCCCATGGCCAAATTTGGAGATCTTTTTCAGTTGAGGGGGGGGGAATAGTTTGAAAACATATGAGCTTTTTCTCAGGATGAAGGTTGATCCTAGAGTAGCCAGTTTTGTCTTTGATATTTCTACTTTCACTTCCTTGTCATTTTATGACTAGATTTTGTGAATTCTCACCTGGTTTAGCTACAGATATTTTAAAGAATGGATGATGAGCTCTTATAGCATTATGATGATATAAAAGTTTTGTTGATTTTCTTCATGAATGTTTTCCATCAAATTCATTTCATCTTTATTGATAGTAATACAAAGTCAAATATATTTCTTAATGTGCCATCATACAGTAAAGGTTGAGAACTACAGTGTCTACCATTTACTCTCTTTAGTTGTGTGATTTTTCTTACTTCTCCTCCTACTACTACTTATTTATTCTCCCACTTTCTCTTTCTTCCATTCATGCTACTGCATTTTCCTCCTCCTCCTCCTTCTCTTTCCGACCACTCCTTTTCCTACCTATCGTTCCGAACCCCACCACCCCCATCCTCTTTCCCCTTCCTCTCCCCCCACTTTCCTTCTTTCTCTTTTTTATCTCACCTCTCCCGAATCCCTTCTAAATTAGGAATGGTCAACCAAAACTTTCACCATATGTTTTTCCAGTTTTTAAGTGATTCTGGTTGGCTGACAGCGTATACGTGTATCGTGCGTACAAGCCGCACCAATGGAGCTAGAGGACTGAAAATTTAAACATTCAGTCCATGCGATGTTTGAAAAAACGTTTTGTTTTGTTTTTTAAATCCCGCCAAATAGGTTTTTAGTGGAGTTTCAATTTACAATGTAAGTTTATACTAGATTGGATCGTTCATACATTTTTTTTTTTAATTAAGACTTTTTTGCCGATCGCTGCCCAACGAAATGCTGGAAAAGTAACATCCATTGATCACCCCTTTTTACAGTCGTTTAATTGATCACCTCCAACACGACATGCTACTGAAAGACGTTGGTCGCATGACGCTTTCTTTTGAGAGACTGACCAGACCTCTTTTTTTATCACCCTCTCTCTTTTGCTCCTCTTCTATTTCCTCCACTCCTCCTCCTCCTTCCTCACACTACTCCTTGATATACTTGACCGGATGAAGCTGCCAGTTATTGACGTCCTACCAAATTATTTACCCAAAGCCAATGTGAATATCTTCAGCGTTGGGGAGAAGAGATATTCTCAAACGATCCATGTCACCTCTGTCCACGGACTTGGACGTGTCAATAATTACGGAAGGCCGAAAACGCCAAGAATCACATTTACACACGTCAAGATTTAAACAGCCGACATTAGTGGACGCCGCTCAACTTAACATTCGCAGCCAATTTCACTGAACATGTTACTGAAGGCTAGTGACAAACAACATATCCACTCGAGCTAAGATAAACCTGCAAAAAAATGGAGCCGCCTCAGACATGAAGCCCAGAAACAAATATTCAACAAACTTTACACAAGAAAAACAAATCACTTGAGCATATAATGCGTTTTCCAAGGTACGGACTGGTCTCATGTTTAACTCGTACATAATATTAGTTTACCCGGGTCGTAAAAAATGACGGCATATTTAAGAAATACTGATAAATGTATTTTATTTTATAGATGTGGATAATAGAGATTTGCATTGCAATGAAACTGGAGAATAGCCTTCTATACACATTGCATTTTATATAAGTATGTAATAAAGATTTGCATGGTACTGAGCTTGGAAAATAGCCTTCTATACATATTGTATTTTATATAGGTATGTGATAGAGATTTGCATTGCAGTGAGCTCGGAGGAAAGCATTTTAAACACATTGCATTCTATAGACGTGGATAATTGAGATTCGTATTGCAGTGAGCTCGGAGAAAAGCATTCTATACACATTGCATTTTATAGACGTGGATAATTGAGATTTATATTGCGGTGAGCTTGGAGAATAGCTTTCTGCACACTTTGCATTTTATATATGTGGATAATTGAGATTTGCATTGCAGTGAGCTTGGAGAATAGCCTTCTATACTCATTTCATTTTATATATGTGGATAATTGAGATTTGTATGGCAATGAGTTTGGTGAATAGCCTTTTATACACATTGCATTCTATATACGTGGGTAATAGAGATTTGTATTGCAGTGAGATTCGAGAGAGAACATCTTCAACCATCTTAGTGAGCGTTCTGTCGACTGCAAATGGATTTTTGTTATTTTTCTTTCGTTTTTGTCTTAATCAGTTTTTTCGTATTGATCACCGCTACCCACAACTCAGGTTTAAATATTGTGATTTGGTTATTCCTGTGCTCTGACATTGATATGTATCTATGTATATATGTCTCTTGACTTTGCTCACCCCTAACTGTTCATAGAATAAACTTGAAATTTTGCACACACACTCCCTTCGATAAGTAAAGGAAGATTTTTTTTCTTTTTAAATACCCCTCCAAAATTACGTTTTAGTGAGGGATGAATTTTGAATCTAAGTTTATGCTAAATTGCTCCCTTAGTATGTGTCCACCTTTGTGTTTCGAAAAAAAATGTATATTTTAGTGTCCAACAAAAGGCCAAAGAAGTAAATTATTCATTGATCACCCCTTTTTCCTATTTCTTAATTGATCACCCCAACACAACATGCTGCCAAAAGACATTGTTCACCAGGAGGTTGTGAAGAAGACACCTTTTCATATATATTCCATCTGTTATGCATGTAACTGTTACTGTTGCTACTGTTATTAATCATCATTACCCATAACTAACCGGTTCAAATACTTTTGCTGGGTTTAAGTCATTCATGTATTCTGACAATTAAATACATGTTTTTATCTATGTAGGATCTCCTCTCTCTCTCTCTCTCTCTCTCTCTCTCTCTCTCTCTCTCTCTCTCTCTCTCTCTCTCTCTCTCTCTCTCTGAGTAGTGAAATTGTTGCTTTTTTGTTTTGTTTTTAAATCCCCAAGTTCTTGGGAGGGGGGGGTCAATTCACAATATAAGTGATAAAAAGGAGTATACATGGGTGGTGGTGATTCATAAATTCCCTTGGAATTCTGGCTATTATTTAAATTTTCTACTCAATTAAATTCCATCTTACTACGTCATCTGAGTTCTTTAACGCAGCAAATGAATCTAATTGTTCTATGAAAGGATGATACAGAAGAAGAAGAATGTATCACCAACACATCCGACTAGATGACTCCCATCATCAGTCTTTTTATGTCCGTTGTCGAACATACGCCTTCCCCAGGATTAGCCATAATTCTCTATCGTGCGCGTCGCAGAGACAATACTTTCTGAACCTGTTCAGTTCGTTTTTGCTATTTCATATTCTGACAGTCTCAGCTCTGCATTTGATCTCTGGGGATCCATGTTTTGAGTCATGATATCCATCGATTGTCTGCCATTCTTGCAACATGGCCAGCCCATTGCCTTTTGAGTTTCTTAATGGATTCTATGATGTCTCAGACTCCTGTTTTCTTCCTGATATACTATGTTGTCTCATTATCTCTCCATGTGATGTTGTGCATGATTCTTCCATATGCACGTTGCATGGTTCTCAATTTGTAGGTCTGTCTTTGAGCTAGGTTCTATGTTTCAGCTCCATAGGTGACTTTCAGGAGAATGCATGGTTATATACCCTTCTTTTCAGAACTAATGGGATTTTCTTGTTCTTGAAGGCTGAACCTGAACCGAAAACTCGCCATCCTAGATTGGTTCTTCGTTTGATTTCTTCTTCTTTTGTGGGTTTCATGGAGATTCGTTGTCCTAGGTAGAAAAGGTGGTCTACTTTCTCCAGTTCTGCGTCTTCAATTTTGATTGTTTTGTGTTTATTTTCGGCTTGATTGTTGCATATGATCTTGGTTTTGCTGAAATTCATATGCGGGCCGACTTTCTTGCCATCTTCATTCAGTTCATCTAGCATTTGTTGAAAGTCGTGGAGGCTCTCTACAAAAAAGATGATGTCGTCTGCAAATCTGAGGTTACTTGAGCCTACACCGTCTATTCTGATTGCTTGTCTCATGTAACCCATTATATCAACGAAGTTGCCTGCGCCTGTTTTATCACTACGCGTTCCTACTGTTCTATTAAAATATTCGGTTAACAAGGACACTAGATGTTATACCATATCAGATGAGTGAAATTTTCTTTTATATTCATAAAACATGTTCGTATATCCCTTCTATATTTATATGTTCCTGTCCCAAGTATAAAGGTTGTTCGTTATATGGACAATTTCTATAGCCTTGTGTGATTATAGTTTATCCGTCGATAAGATATTGGAGAGATATATGTATTTGGATACGTCTTTGCATCGTCTCTTCACACGATATCTCCGATTGTACTGAATGAATATCAATTAAATATTGTGAGAAGGTGGACAGTGAGGTATTGGGGGCGGATCCAGTTTTTTTCTGGATTATTTCCAGAATCGAAAAATTGAAATATCTCATCTAAATTGGTAAACCTCATGTCAACACCATTATCGGGGGAAGTAATTGTGGATGGATCTGCTCCGAAATTCAATCAGTTCTTACGTAGCTTACTGTCCACTTAATAAAATGTCACTGGAATTCGTAGAGAACTTTTGGAGATATTGTGTGGAAAGACATGAAATTTTGGTGATGTAATGTGGTTTGGACGTATAATTGCAACGTAGTGGAGGTAATTGAGCATTGATCCGCCCCAAAATTCAATCAGTTCTCCCGTAGCCTATTGTCCACACTCTCACAGAATTTGATCAAAATTCATCGATAACTTCCGGAGATACCTACAGACAAGAAAATAAATTGACTATTCAGAACATCTACACGGCGTGGAAACCTGTTCATAGTTTCTGTCATTACTCGTCAACAAATCAGAAAACGAAAAATTAGTCGTTTTTGTGAGGAAGAAAAATATCCACCGATATTTATGTAAACCTTACCAGACAACCAAACGCTTGCGTTCATTATTTAAATCTAATAATGCGGGTTAGTCACAGAAGGATATTTGCTATTGAATTAGCTCGAACAACATGGCTTCCATGTTAGCGGCGATGCGCTTCGAAATTATCGATATGATCGAATTTTGACACGATGACCAACAGACATATATTTATGAATGCCAAGGAAGCCTTGCAGGGCCATTTTTGGCCAATGACTAGTTTGAAGCCAGTGAAATTATTGCTTTGAGTTTATCAGAATTACTGTTAAATGGTTCTGAGACATGATTACAACTTTATCCTTGGTACAGTTCTACAGCTCCTGGCAAAAATTATGGAATCGGCAAACTCGCTTCATGAAATATATAACTCAAACAAATTTGATTAAAATATTCCAATCATTGGCTTATAAGTATGATTCGTTCTTTGTTGCACCATCTCAGACTTTTACGACAGTCTATAATCTTTGAGGCATGGACTGATTCCATAATTTTTTGCTAGGGGTAGCATTTACCAGTGGTGGGTACATTCAATGAAAACGCTAAACTGATAAGTCAGTAGATATTCAGTGGAAGCAAAGAAAACTCCTGAACGCTACCTTTTATGACATTAATTTAGCAGCGACTCTAAAACCCTTAAAAACAGACGAAACAAGAAAAACAGAGAGCTGAAATTTCAATACGTCGCAGATAAAACATAAAACTTTAAATAAACTCTCTGCTGAATATCAGCTAATGTTTAATTTCATTTGTTCATTTGATTATTCATGTATACCTTGATCATCATCTGATATTCGCTTGTTATACTTTTCTCGGGAAGCTCTTTGTGCTTTTTTTTCACCCATGCTGTAAAATGATGGTGTACATTATTAGTTAAATTCGGCATTTCATTATGTCATTAGAACATGAATGATATTGTATTTTATTACGACAGTTGCATGAATTAAATTATACCTTACTACATCAGTTATATGAATTAAATACTATTTTATCAATTACGTGAATTAACGTCTATTCTATTATGTCAGTTACGCCCCTTGGCGTAACAGAAGACATATGTGCGGAGTAGTAGTAGTGGAAGTAGTGCTAGATGCCTGGTGGTTATCGATGGAGACTGAGTGACAGCAAGTCTCCAAAAATCTGCAGCCCTCCAAAAATCTGCAGCCCTCCCAAAATCTGCTGCATTCCTGTAGCGCCTAGAAGCGCTGTGGTTTGCTCTTTCTCGCTCCTTGCGGAGCATAGGGCCGCAAGCACTCTGCTTCAGTTTCATTGGCAAGTAGATGTTTTACATGACGGAGTTGCTAACCCCATGTCCAATCCTTCTCCTCTTTTACCTGGGTTTGGGACCAGCTATGGCGACTGTCAAGCAGCAGGCTTTTTATGACAGAGTAAATTTCTCTTAGATGGACTGCCTTACAAGGTGGAAGGGTTCCCACTACCCTGCAATTTACTCTTATCTGGACTGAGGAGAAGTGGATTCATGCTTTTTACCGTGGCATTATTGCAAAGTGAACGTAAACAGCCTCGGACGAGACTCGAACTAGGTCTGCCATTTTCGTTCTTCGTGATAGTAACCTTTACACCGTTCTGCACCTCTTTATTTGGGTCGAAGACATTCTCTCGTCATGCCATTGTCTCCACGAATCGAAGCCGACCTGGGAATGACTACTGAACATTAGCTTTCAGGTGCGTCTTATGATAATAGTAATCAATAAACACGATCAATGGAGTGAGATTAATGTTTAGCTTTTCTGTCCCTCTCCCTCCCTACCCTTTTATCATACTAACCACCTTCCATTTCTGCCTTCTCCTTTCCGACTAAGTCTGCCACACTTATAGTATGAGTTAATTGCCTGTAGGAATACATTGCGCTATACGACAATGAAAGCGAAGTTATCAAAATTTAGAAAATGGAATTGGTAAAATATATGAAAGCAACTCCCTATTTGAAATTGATAATAACTAGCCATTACAGTCAATAATTGAATGACCGTTGCGTCAAAATTTCAGGTCATGTATGTATATTCCACCGAGGAATAAATATGGTCAATCTAAAATAGAGTAAAAAAAAACATCTAGAAAAATTTAGATTTGGGAGATTCTAGATGTTCATATAAACACACAGAAAAGGCATTCACGTGCAAAATAGTATAAAACCTTTCACCATCTTTGGTGGCTACGGTTGTTTAACTTTATTGTTTATTGGTCGATTATAGTCAAACTCTCTTTACTTTGAACCATACAATGGTAGAATTTGCCTGTTGTGTCCAAAGTCAACGTAATCCACCAATTTCTGTAATCATTCCGGTGATATATTGACCATGATATGTAGGATACGCTCATCCCGTTGATCCAGGGTTTGTGGTTTGATGTGGTGCATTTCCTCATTCGCCCAAATCCCACCGGAAGAGGTCACAGGGCGTAAGGTCAAGGCTTCATGCAGCGTATCATTTCTAACAGGGAGTTCAATCTCACTCAGCTGGTCTACCATAGTATCAGTAGCAGCCATCAGCCCTTTTCCTTTCATTCCCTTTCATCAAACTACCTACCTTCCTTTTCTGTCCACTCCTCTCTTACCCTCTTATTAAACTACCTTACCACATCTCCCCTACCCATTCCTACCCGCTACATGACTTCTTTTCTGTCCTCTCCCTTCCTACTAAGTCTGTCACACGTAGTATCCGTAGCAGGCATCAGTCGAGCCTGTGGCTGTACATTCTTATCTATCGTCAACAAAGCAGCTAGGCATGGACTGGCAAAAATTAAATCTTTGAAAATTGACAACGAAAAAAAAAACATATGATGGGCGAGAATTAACTCCTTATTTGAAATTTTATGTAAAATCTGTATATATTGCTCTATTTTCGTTAAACAAATTTTATTTCGGTCCCTAGAGTGGTAAAATTTGATTCATCATTTTTTTTATTCCAGGTATCAGTAAATGGGGCGGTCCAAAATTGCACATCGCCTGATACCGTGTGAGTAAAGCGATTCGCCATTTTGGACGACTTCTCCACTCATACCAGAAATCAGAAACCATGATTCAAACTATACTGCACTAGAGACAAAAGGATTTAAAAAGTAAAGCTAGTTTGACTACAATCGACCAGAAAATAATGCTTTTACCAATTTCCAATAGTTTCTTTTCACTCATCCTGTACATTAGTAAGTTTTGTTTTCCTCTTTCATTCCAGAGGAGGAAATAGATTCGTGGGGATTTGAGGTTTTTGTGATAGTTATTACATGCGTACAGGCTTAATATTAAAACAGTTTAAATAATAGACACCTCTCTGTTGAGCAATGGTTAGCTAACTAGTCTTGGAGATCATCACTACTGGAGTAAGTTCGACTACTTCTAGGCCTCAACAGTTGTGGCTTTGTGTTGTTTAAGTAAAGTTTAGTAAAGATCATTAGTCTCAAAAGAATCTATATCGTCAGCCATAAATGAGTACAACCCTGCCATGATTTTATATAAAGTTCGTTTTCTCCTAAACCAGACATAATAGGGTTTTATTATTTCTGATGGAACATTAAACAAGCAAAACAGATTTTGTCAAGTATTATTTAGGGCCAAACTCTACAGCATTGGAACTGTTGCCAGAAATATTTTTCGTAAAGGCCTACTCTATTTTGAACACATAATTACTAACGAAGTGAGGTATACATGTGGTATGTTGGTAAATGAGCCTGCATCGAGGTGACCTTCTAGCGACTTGTAATAATTCGGGATTTAACAACAACAAATGATAAGGCTAACAAAAGAATCGAACTGTCGAGCAAAGGGATCACTGCAAATCTTGATGGATTGAGACCATGAGATCTGGCGAAGTGAGAATTTCCGTTTCCTTGAGAACTTTTCCTCGTTTTGAAACAGGCTGAATCGACGCAATAAGTTGCAACAGTCAATTAATTGTAGATTGTCAAGTCCGACGAGTCAATTAACGAATCCCGCTCAACCAAGATATTGAAAGACAATGGAATTGAGAGAAACTATAGTTAGTCACACAATAGAAGCTGTCACGTGACCAACGTATTTCGACAGCATTCCGTGTTGGGGGTGATTGATTTTTTTTTTTAAATTGGAAAAAAAGGTAATCAGTGAATAAGTTACCCATCTTATCTTTCGTTCGGAAGTGATCACTAAAATGTCTTGATTTTCAAACAAAACGTGAATGCAGCTGGACACAAACTAGGGGATCAATTTAGCATAAAGCTTACATTGTAAATCGACACCCCCAATAAAATCTTATCTGAGTGGAAATTTACAAACAAAAAAAAGTCATTTCAGACACAAGGAGTAAATGTTTGAAAATTTGTCCCTCTAGCTCCATGAATGCTGCCTGTACTCACGATACATACATAGCCAGCCAACAAGACCAACTTAAAAACTGAAGAAACTTATGTTGACAGTTTTGTTTGGCGATTTTTAATTAGAAACATTATGGAGAGTGGACGTTAGTCTTTTCAAGCCACTCTGCAAACCTAGGTAATGATGTTTATGACCATGAAAAACATCAGAGAGAGATGCAGAGTGGCGAGAGGGTTACTGGTGCGGAAAATGGAATCGGTGGACCGAGTTCGGGTTTAGGCGGAGACTGCTTGCGTTCACTTCGCACAAATTCAATTGGGAAAGGCATGAATACACTTATCCCACCCAGCTTTGGGTTAATAGCAGAGCAGTTGAGGTCCTTTAGCCTCGTAAGTCAGTCCATTTCAAAGAAAGTCATTCTGACAGGAAATATAACTACAACTTAGAGGTCACAATAGCTGGCCCTAACTCTAAGTAAAAGGGGAGACTTGGACGAAGGTCAAGTAAGTCCAACCCGAGAAACTTACTTGCCAATGGTGGCATATTGGTTGCAGCCCTGTGCTCCAAAACGAGTCTTCCAGATGGAAATTAAATGATGCAAACATGTCTTTAACGTTTCACTTTTATCAAATTGACTCTTTTTACCTTCATCTTCATCTTAGTTGTTTTTATACAACTCTCAATTAGAAAATAAAGAATAGACCATCGGTGAGGAGTGAACTCATACTTCTCATTACCGGAGGTGGCCCAGTTTACGCCTGGCTGCCCTGATTCACACTTTTGGGCGATTGTGACCTTTTCCGTTTCAAAATAACCGCTGTTCCAGCTGGAGAGTGGCAGGTGCTGATGGCGGAGTTAAAGTCAAAGAAGCAGACGACAAACACTCTAACCCTAACACAAACTCTATAAATACTAACCCTAACCCCACAAGTACTAATCCTAAAAAAAATACTAATGCTAAAAAACACTAACCCAAAAAAACACTGACCCAGCAGCTAGAGAGCAGTAGCCATTTTAAAACAGAAAAAGTAAGAATAGCCTACTTTTAAACTTAACTCTTTATAACCGACTCTTGGTGCAAAGTTTTCGTTATTTATGTATGAGATTCGAATGTAAACAAAACTAATCGTTCCTTAGAAAAAAGGATTAAAGGTAAATCTGAATAATCTGCTTTCAAGTAATCAATATTGGATTAACAAGGGTTGTGGGAGATATACTTATTATTTTATTCACTCGATCAATCAGTCAGTCAATATGCGTCTGGTATCTCTTCCGATTTTCGTTGTATTGTCTGTTCGCTTTATTGATTTCTTAGATAGATAGATAGATAGATAGATAGATAGATAGATAGATATGAACAGAATAAGACATACATACATACATACATACATACATACATACATACATACATATGAACAGAGGTAGATCGATAAATAGATAGATAGACAGATATGAACAAATTGGGATAGATAGATAGATAGATAGATAGATAGATAGATATGAATAGACTGGGATAAACAGATAGATATAAACAGACTGACATACGTACATACATATGTATATGAACGGACTGATATATAGATATGGAAAGAGTGGGAGATAGATATGAACAGACATAGATAGATAGATAGATAGATAGATAGATAGATAGATAGATAGATAGATATGAACTGACTGAGATAGATAAATTGATTGATATGAACAGACTGAGATAGATAGATAGATAGATAGATAGATAGATAGATAGATGGATATGGATGGACTGAGATAGATAGATAGATAGATAGATAGATAGATAGATAGATATGGATGGACTAGATAGATAGATAGATAGATAGATAGATAGATATGATAAATAGCTTTTCCGTCGCAAAATGGTCTGATGTATGCCATTGCATGGACATGAGTCACAATTGCGTAGCTAGAGATAACTAGAGAAGTCAGGACCCACGGGGCTTGTCCATTGATGGCCCCCTCCAACATTTAGTGATGAAAAAGGAATGTTTGCAATAAATAGACATGTACTATGACTCAATTGTTGAAAAACAACTCCAAAGGCAGAATAATTATTTATGCAATTCATGTATGCATTAATATATCCTCTCTTTCGAGTCACTAGACTCAAGCCCAGGGGTTAATCTGCTTGTGCTTGCCAGTAGCTCTTACGAAAACTGATAGATCTCTGCACTTTATTCTTCGACGGCGGTTATCGGCTGTTTCCAGATTCGCAGCGTCACTCTCGCAGTGAATAAATCCAT
This sequence comes from Thysanoteuthis rhombus, assembly GCA_963457665.1. NCBI lineage: Eukaryota > Metazoa > Mollusca > Cephalopoda > Oegopsida > Thysanoteuthidae > Thysanoteuthis > Thysanoteuthis major. The sequence goes on along the minus strand of OY735206.1, from coordinate 4,822,602 downwards.
TTTAAGCGCCATTATCGCCATTTGCAGACACAATCTTTATCAGTTCAGTCGTCACTAATGCCACAGGTATCGCCGCTTTTGAGGCTGCTGGTCTAAGTATTAAATAAACATCACCGTCTTGCACACCAAAATGTTGATACTGATGACATGTTTTGTTCACTGCCGAATCGTCTGCCTTGATACAAAGAAATCATCAACATCACTTTTTCTGCCGCTTGGGGTTTCACATAAAGTGACTCATTGGAGTCTCCTTTGAATAATAAGCAAATCTTAAAATATCTGCTTAACTAAATGGTATCTTAAATATACAGTATTGCCCATAAATGAGTACCGCCATGTCACTTTTTCCGTAGAGTTCATTATATATATATATATATATATATATATATATATATATATATATATATATATATGTATGTATATATGTATATATGTATATGTGTGTGTGTGTGTGTGTTTTCTGAGAAACAATAGAACTGATATGGACGGTCAATGAACAAAATAAGAATATATATATATATAGCAATAATTTTGGCCTTCAATTTACTGCTGGATGGTTTCGTTCATAGATGAATGCAACGCTACGTTAGAGCAGATACTTATCGGTCGCAGGTTCGATTCCTGCAGCAGTCCCATTTTCTTTATTTGTTTATTCTATTTCTGCTGTCCAGGCCAAGTGATATATCAACCATGTAATTACCATTGAGCGAAACAGCTGCCGGTAATGCAAATGCCCCGAATTGCTGTTTTCATTCCAAATTCACGTCTCATTTATTCTCAGTCTATATCTGCTCTATTCGTTTCTTTCAAAGTGGCAGTTATGTATAAAGAAATGGATTCATGTGATCCGACAGAATTATTGTAAAATTGCATTATAATGTATTGAAGCTCTTGTTTAAAATGATTTCCTTTCATAAAACAGTTAATATATCACAACGTAAATAGAATAAATAATTAAAAGAAAATGGGGCTGCTGCGGGAATCGATATAGAAGTGAACAATAGGGAATGAGGCAGAGTAAAGAGTAAAAGTATGTGGAGATTGTATTTGTTAATCAATCAATTCATAAATGAATTAATAAGTATGTTATACATGTTTCGGGAGGGGTTTCCATCTTCAGTAGCATTGTGTACCTTTCAGTGGTTAAAAAGTTTCCATAGAAAACACATTTAGCATCGGGTGTTTTGCTCTGAAAGAAAGAATGGAAATCAAGAATGAAGATTCCTGGATGGTCATGGTAGTGAATCCAGGCGGTATTGTGTCTGCGAATAAATCTTTGGTGGTTTGGTTAGATATTCTGTTGGAAGCAGTTGCAGCAGTTATGGGTAATTCATTGGTTATGCTAGTCAGAGGAGGTGGGAAGTCTCAAGCATTGGTTATCATGGAACCTGGGGCCTGGATAGTTTTTTAGTGTTAGACTATTTGGTTACTTAGTAATGTGAGGCTAAGGCTATCTCTAGTATTGATCGATGTAGTGGAGTAAATTTAGAGGGGTCCTTGTTAAGAATAATCGAGTATCAGTTGGGAAATATACGTTCTGTATCCTTAATGGTTATCGTAGATATCCTGAAAAGACAGATAGCCTTGAGTAATACAAGTGTCTATAGGTAGGGTTCTATGTGACCGTGTGAAGTTCCCAACGTTAGATTTACATGAAGTGGGGTTAGGTATAGATAGGATTAGGTAAGTTTGTAACAATGATGATATGTAGGTGGGAGTCAAAGTTACATATATGGGGTTGTTGTGGGGAATAAGAGTATATGTATATAAAGGGATGTTTAGGCCTGAGTAGAAGTGTAGTCTTAGGTGCAGGTATGAAGGTAGTGAGTTGGTGAGTATAGATTAGGAGTAAGAGAGTTATGGTGTTAGAGATCTGTGTGGTTAGGGTTGCTGAATTTAGTGTTCAGTCCGTTAGAGGAGAGAGTTTCAAGTTTGTTAATCCACGGGTAAATGTTGTGGTCTACTTTCTTCAGCTCTACATTTTCGATTTTGATCGTTGTAGCTTTGTCTTCAACATCTTTATTACTCATGGCATTTATTTTATTGAATTTTGTACGAAGACCAACTTCCTTGCTTTTTTCATTCAGTTTGTCTGATCAATATTTCTTTATTCTGTCTTATGTAGTCTCTTAATCCTTCGACGACCAAGAATCAAGACGATATCTTATATTATAGTCTATGTCAATATTTGGCTGTTGGTTAGTTGGTTAGTTGGTTAGTTGGTTGGTTTCTTTCTTTCTTTCTTTCTTTCTCTCTTTCTTTCTTTCTTTCTCCCTCTCTTTCTCTCTCTTTCTTCCTTTCTCTCTTTCTTTCTTTCTTTCTCTCTTTCTTTCTTTCTCTTTGTTTCTTTCTCTCTTTCTCTCTTTCTTTGTTCCTCTCTTTCTTTTTTTCTTTCGTTCTGTCAGGCTAAAGCAAGTTATAAGAGAGGAAGGAGTAAAACAAGACACTGTTGTGTCGGTGTGTTTGCGTCAACATCATTGTCTCTAATACTACTACTGCTAATGATGACCATCTGGTAGCACAGAAAAGAATTCTACTAAATATAAGCATCTCTGATTTTTCATGGAAAAAAACTGATGTTTTTCTCAAATCAGAAAAGGAATTTGTTTTCACCCAATGGTGTTGCTTTATCGTTTTGAAATTATTTTAATAGCCGAAAACATGGAGAGTTGTAGATAATCGAGAGAGAAAAGTTTTGTTTGATGTATGCAGTTATTTTATTAGCAATAAATTAATTTATACTAAAATAGGTCTGGTTAGTCACTCAATAGAAACCGTCTGCCCAACAACCTGTTTAACAATTTCTATTCTAATCAGTTCAGCAGTTCCAAAGTTCAATATTTTTTCATGTTGACATATGGTTATTTACATATTCCCTCTCTTACTACTTGCTTTAGCATGACAGAAACCAACCAAAAAACAAACAAGCAAAAAAGTGACATGAGCTCAATGGAAAAATGTCTTTTAGCAGCGCTACTTCCATCCATTCTTCTCAAAAAAAACTTGGAAGTGTCTGAATTGTAATTTGTCACAAACTCCATATATATTGAATGCGAATGGGGGTGATTAGTTAAAAAATTGGGGAAAGGGGTGATCAATGAATATGTAACATCTCTAGCATTTTGTTGAGCAGTGATCTCTAAAAGGTTGGCGTTTTCAAAAACTAGTGTGAATGCTGCCAGGCACAAACTGAGGGATCACATTGAATCCAGACATACACACGCTAAAACCCTATCGCGGGGGGGGGGGGGGTCAAAGAACAATAAGAAACTTTTTTTCTAGACTTAATGACTACTAAATGATAAAATTCTCAGTCATCTAGCTCCATTGGTGTGGCCTGTGTCCGTGATTAGGTATAGATTTATAAGGGGTCAAAATGGCATCCGGCCCTGCGTGTGATACATACAAAGGCAGCCAGCCAACCAGTCAGAATTATTAACTGAAGAAACCCACATTCCTGCAGCAGTCCCATTTTCTTTAATTGTTTATTCTATTTAGGTTGTGATATGTTAATGGTTGGAGATCATTTAAAAAAAGAGTTTCAATATAATATAACCTAATTTATAATCATATATATGTATATACACATATATATATGTATATATATATATAATGATTGAATAATTGAGTCATCTACAGACAGCTCATTTGTTGTATTAGACCTCTTCAGTGTGGTTATAGACTATCCATTATCCATCCAGTGCCACCAGGTAGGATAGTAACCTTTGCTTCAGACCCAGAAGCTGGCATTCTACCTCTGCTCTACGTAGAACTTCATGGTCAGTAAGGTTGAATTTAAGTGATATGTTTACTTACGCACAATTCCCCATCCACCAGAGCGCTCTATTCCAAAATTGAAAGATATATATATATATATATATATATATATATATATATATATATATATATATATATATATATATATTGAAAGATATATATATATATATATATATATATATATATATATATATATATATATATATATATATATATATATATATATCTTTCAATATATATATATATCTTTCAATATATATATATATATATATATATCACAAATACAGTGCAATCGCAAAATTAATTGAATATTATGTTTCTGTAGTGAGGGTTTTTTGTTTGTTTGTTTTGTTGTTGTTGTTATTTTTGGGTGGGGTTTAATGCGTGAGGGTGCTGACCCCATCTCCAACTCCTCTTTCATGTCTGGTCGAACTGGTGATGTAGAATCTACCTACGACTTATGCAAGGAAGCTAACTCCTGGATATATCAGAGTTGCTTCCCTTTAATCAGTCTGTTATCAATCTGCCAACGCATTGAGAGTGTTAAATGTACTCGTTGGTGGTATCTCAAAAAGTTCCCATTTAATTTCAATCAAATTCCCTACAAAGGTGGACAATGTTCTATAGAAAAAGTTATTAGTTTTGGGGTGGACTGAGGAATTTGTTTTCGATTGAGCAATGTGTTTATTATTCTGCATGAAAATCGAAATGTAATAAAATCCGGAACTTTTTAAAAGCCAACATGACGTCACGTGTAGAAATTCCTCATTTGACTTCACTGTCGTATGATTCAGAACCGAGACACTATTCTGATTCCTACAGTAAGACTTTGTTTATCTCAGTGAAACTCGTAAGGGACGTAAAATTGTACTTCACGCACGGTGAAAGACGTTTAGTCGTCATTTGATTTGGCGTAAGTCCATTTTGGTGACTGACGTTTTGGCATTTGGAAAAACGTTAAGTGATTCACTGTTAGTCAAAAGTAAAACTTTGAAAAGTCCTAAAACAGTAAATTTAACTTTATTAGAAAATATTTTTGTGCTGTAATTAAACTTGAAGCTGTAAAAGATTAAAACTACGCTTTTTTATATATAAATTTACTCTTATATTTCAGTTTGTTTGGAGTAAGTTGAACAATAAAATGTAAGTTCAAGATTTGCCTACGATTTAATCAAAAACAAAAACTAATTTATGTTTGATTTTTATTAACATTCAGTCGACTTTTTCTTTTTTTAAACAAAACAGATGTAAATTGTGAGCCATTTTACACAAAATAAAACCTTACATTTCAAAATCCTATTATCATTAATGATGGATTTTTCAGATCTATTTTACATGAAATAAGCCGTACTCACTTTGGAGTTTGTTTTTTTTTTTTAGTCTTTTCTAGTAGACTTTTACTTTTATTTAAATTATTTTGATTTTATTTAAATAAGCCTTACATTAATCGTATTTGGTAATTCTTTAGACGGGTTTGGTTTCTTTTTAAGTTGCTATGATAGACGTAGACGGATATATGTATGTATATATGCACATGTATGTTTGTGTATATATATATATATATATATATATATATATATATATATATATATATATATATATATATATATATATATATCAGGAGCGTATATTCAGGGTGTGCTATGTGTACACTGCACAGTCATAAAGAATTCATGGATAATAATCATTTTTTTCGTTATATCATAATTATTGATATCGTTACTCTCAATCAGACGATACACAATCAATGGACATAATTCAAAACTTTCTTTTGTCTCTCCTGCAAAACAACCAACGTCTATTTTATGATTTTTAATCGCACTTCATTGTTGTCAATTCAGATGTTTTTCCATCAAAATCAAGGTATTTTTGATTGCATCTAGATGTCAGAAATTGCTTTTGGGGTGATTTTTAATTAAATAAGTAATATTTTCATTTACTCATGTCATATATCGCTTAGGATGCGTTCCCTGGTTACCTTTGTGGGTAATCGTCATTTTTATTTGTTTGTTTTATTTGTTTTTGTTCTGTATTTTATTTTCGTTTTTTCGGGTTTTGTTTGTTTTGTTTTGTTTTGTTTTTTGGGTTTTTGGGGGTTTTTTTTAGAATCAAAAGTCAGTGGGTGGTACCCAACCTTCATTCGGCATTTCAACCCTTATCACAACGCCCTCCAGTTGGTGGGCCGACAGTGGGAGCCAGATCACAGCCCGTGTGCTCCTAGCTTCCATTTTTCATCCTCTCGTCTGTTCCATATTTAGCAATAGGTACGATCTGTTTATTCCCCCCATCCTAAAGGCTGCTTACTTTTGTCTCTTTTGGGTTCAGACCTAGCGCTGATTTTACTGAAAAGCCTCCAAAGTCAAACTCCACAGGGGGCATCCCTGCTTGCCATCCTTTGTCCCAGCACTCCTAGACCAAAGGCTGGTATTTCAGTGCCTTTCTCTCATGGGCACCACCACAAACATCCTCCCACGGCACGGATAGCTCAATCAGAATAATCCTTTCATCTTCTGTCGACTACAGTGCGATGCCCGGACCAAGTGTTGTGTGAACCACTTCTTGGAACTGCAGTCGCCTAACCACGTCAACGAAATGAATAATTTTTTTATAGATACAAATGTTGTCAAAAATTGTATGTAAAACGTTGCACTTTTCTAATCGAGTCCTCTTTCTTATTTGGTCATTTATCGGGGGGGGGGGGTCTGGCTATAATACAGCTCATAACCACAGCAGTAAAAGTAACACGAGGATGCTTTTGTTTCTCCCTCTACCCTATCTCTTTCCTCAATGAGAAAAGGTGAGTTCCAAAAGAAGGTGATGGAGGAGTAAGGTGGACGGACACGTGACAGCTAAATAAATGAAATTGAAAGTAATTATTACATTATTTTTTATGAAGTAGTTTTAAACATCATTAATAATTCTTTACTTCTTTTCACCTTCATCTTGAATTTTGTTTGATTTTTTTTTTAATCATAACTCAAATAAGGCCATCAATCTACGATAGTGAGTAGACAGCACATATTGGAAGTAAAGGTTTAGTTCTCTGTCTGAATATGGAGAACATATTTTTCAATGGGTTGTCTGTTTTGAAATTCTGCTTTCCCCGGGCAACATCAGGTATCCCTACTAATATACATTGATTTTTAGGTCACTTTGAAGGAAAATATGAGGTACTAAATTTAACTATTCAAATTGGTCAATTCAGAGATTACTCTCTGTTACTAGTAACATGTAAACTAGCATAACTTGACGCATATCACTTGGAGAGGAGATGGGCACCGCCAAGAAATCCAATTACCCAAAGGAATACCACGAAAGACGCAATCCAGAATAGTACCCCATCGATATACTACGTCATTTGATATGATTTTTCAGCTTACCTTAATCTAGCAAAAGATAATAAATGTGAGGATTGAACCTTCTGCAGTAGTGATAATTTGCAAAACTAGCTTGCTAACAATTGCCCTACGGCAAGATGCTTTCCAAAACATCTAACTGCAACAGAAGAAATCTCTGTGTGAGTGTGATTGGGTAAGCACACCGATTATTCGACAACTGGCCATTGAAAGACATTCGTTAGAAACTTTTTGTGATCAGCGGTTCTCAAGAAATCTGATATAAATAAATTCTAAAAATAACAAATTATAGACAATTTATCAAAAGTTATAGATCTAAGTTTAGATGCAAAATATATAAATTAGAAATAGATCTAAATTCAGATATAAATATCTAAATTGGCAGCACTGAAGAGAAACAACCGAAATACTTCGGAGTCATGGTTTCGTACAACGCATAGAAAGTTAAGCCCTACCATTAGATCGGGCACAGTTCTCGTTGTTTTTAACTGTATGAAAAATTAACTAAATGAATCCGGTTCATGAGATATTATGGTAAATCCCAGTTACCTCCCTTGTTCTGATCATAGAATCCAAGGGAAATGACTGCGTCTCGAGAAGTAAAATGAAGGATTATCTCTCCTTTGAAAGGAAACATCGTTTAGTGGCTTTCAATATATTTGATTATTGAATTGTTTGTTTTTTTGTGTGTGTGCCGTTTCTAGCATAGAGTGGTGAGTGTGTGAAAGATTGATAGTATTCATGGAAATACAGTTTTTCTTTATTCATTTCATTTTTCCTCCGTTTAAAACATCTCCTGGTTCGATGTTTAAAACGGTGCAGAATTAAAGACAATTTAACAATTAAATGTATTCTCAGAAAGACTAGATTCAATGGTATTGGGGGATGTTTTCATTCGAGGGGGAGTGACAATCATTCATTTTAAAAACGGGAGAAGGAAAATGGCTCTAAACCAGCTTGAACCTGAACCCTGAAAGAACGGACCTTCAATACCGCTCCTTGCATTAATGACTTTTTCAGTCTCCATAATTTTGGAAGAGAAAGTGTCCTACCGCGTAGCAGCCATCGAAATGAGATCGGTGAACCGATTTCAAACTCCAGCTGAGACAGTTTACATTCAACTTGCATTAATACCCTTGGAAAAGGAATTAATCCATTTTTCTTCCCTCGCCAAAACTACAGGTAAATAGCCAGACAGACTGAGCTCTTCAGCTTTAGTTGGCGACCAGTCTAGGAGATGGACAATTCTGAATTCAAACCGGGGTACATCCAACCCCTTGTACAGCTTCATGAAAGGCTGGCAACGGACAGATGGGTTTTGGTGAAACTTCGATGGGCCTAGGAAGACGGAAGTGGATTATAATAAATTCCTCAAATAAAATGATGGAAAATGAAAACGGATGGGTGGAATCTCCATTTTTTCGTGACATCCCGAGTACAAGTGACATGATTCACATAGCTTCTGCACGAGAACAGGGGGTGACACAAGGTCAGTTTAATGTGGGATCGTGCCAACAGGAAGTTCAAAAAATTACTCTCATCCCCATAATCTGACCACCAACCCCATTTTAGTGAAATGGGGAGGCGTTGCACCAGGGCTTAAGACCGGGCCTGGTTATTTTCTGAGGTCACGGAACGAATCCTAGGCCTGTGCGTTTAACAAAACTGAGCCTCAGTAAGCCCTTATTGACTACGGTATCGCGCCGGCGCAAAGCTACTGCAGAATGTACTGTAAATACAAATGGAAGATTTTTAACAAAGTGTTGATGTACAGGTGGCTGCCAGCAAAACCAAGGAATCTACATGTTGAACAAGAAAGTTAAACGGAATGGTAGACCATGTCAGCAAAATCAACCCCCAACCGCAAAAGCAGCGTAAAGCGAAGTGGGAGTTCAGAGAAAGAGAGGGGGGAGAGAGAGGGGGAGAGGGGAGAGAGGGGGGAGAGGGGAGAGAGGGGAGAGGGGGAGAGAGGGGGAGGGAGGGAGAAAGAGAGCTGGGGGTGATGTATTCTGATCCATCTGGAAAACGGGACAAAACACAATAAAAAAAGTTTCTTTTAAAACATCTTGAAGAAATTTCGTGAAATTAAAAAAAAAAAACTCCTCGAATGATCCCAAGTAAATGAATCCATTTCTCGTACCTCCCCATCAAGGCAGTTTGGGCTATCATTGGGAGGGTAACCGGTCTAGGAGATGGACAAGTTTAATTCAAAAACAAGGAATGGACCCTCCACCACTACCTTCAAGTGGTTTCACACAAAATTTGATGTCCAACAGATAGCTTCCAGGAGGAGTTGTTCCATTATCTGTTAATACAGAACGGAGACCATTCATTCCACTACAGCAGGGGTTCTCAAACATTTTTTTCTAGCACACCTGTTTATCCGATCCGTCAGTGTTGACATACCCCTTACGAAAAATATGATGTAAAATGGACGGATACCATAGAACAGAAACTAGTATATATTAGTAAATGGATGCACTTGCCACTTTCCAACGACTAACTCTTGGCACAGTTTAAGAGAGACAGATTCGAATATCATTATCAATTGACAGTTTTGCATAGAATTTATCTTTGATTATAAACATTGCTTATAAACCTTTTCACGGCTCACTCGAGTTTCATTTAATTAGTTGCGATTATTTCAAAATTCCAGTGTTTAGAGTTTTTTACAAATCTCGCACACTCCAGTAATTACTCTTACGTACCCCTAGGGGTACACGTTGCCCGGTTTAAGAACCTCTGCACTATAGTGATAGGACATTCGACAGAATAACTACAGTAAGGAAATTACAGAAAAATGCTTCTCCCCAGCTATATAAATACTATTTATTCCAAATTTGTTGTGCGATATATGCTGAAGAATGTTGTTTTCACATTGGCAACTTTCAATGGAGACTAGTTTGAGTGTCTATTGCTAATCTGATCACAGACAAGTTCAGGGCTAATCTAATCTGACCAAGTTGAGTGTCTCAGATTTATGAATAATCAATAACTAATCATAGCCCATGTCTCCAGCCATATGGAATCTATTTTCCTCAGAGGGACTGGGATCAGATTACAAATTGTCGAATGGGTTCTTTTTGGTTATTAATCTTGCTTCTCTAAAAACATCTTTGCCCCTCCTATGTCACATTGTTTGTGGTATTTATTCTCTTCCATTTTTGGCTGCTCGTGTCACAGTATAACTGTTACGTAGGTGACTCCTCTCACCATCATCCCCAAGTCAAGTGGCTCCTCGGATAGTCCACTCCCACTCTCTCTCTCTAAGTTTAAGGGCTAAACCCTAAAGTCACAACCATAACTGGAGAGAGGAAATAGACAGACCCGAGCGGTCATTCTGATTTCTTGTCTTGAGGGCGTTGGCCACGATAATATAGGAACCATATTTCAGTTCCAAGCATACATCTCCCAAGTTCTTGGTCACCGATGTTAGCCCCAGTTCATTGCACGGGGCTTCCTTATTCCAAAATTCACAACAGACCAAAAGCCCGAACTTTTGGGCTTCTCCTTGGTCTCTAAGAGATTTTTCAGCAGGTCTCTGCGTCTCTTACTGATGTAACTGATTGTTTTCCTTTCAGAAGGCCCTCCTTCCCGTTTTCCAGAGGAACATAGCAAGTGATATGATTCAGTTATGTCCCCTTTAATCCATAGACAAGTTACCTCCCTTCCACTGCTATCTCTGTGGGGCCTGGCGCAACACTATGCACACCCTCATCGTATATAGGGTAGAGCAGAAACACGATAGATTTGTGGATATTTCTTCCGTTACAGGTGGAGTTCACCAGTGTCTTCTTGATGATCTCTCCGTGCACTGCTTGGGGTTTTTAGTCAGCTTAGATCGTTGGTTGCTTCAGCCGCGTGTTTTTTGCAGTTAAAACGTTGATCAAAAGAAACCATGTACCAGACATTTAGGCAACATTTCAACTCATCTCACAACACCAATACTGTTTGAAGTCCGCTGTGATGAAGATTTCCACTGCAAAAATACTCTGCTGTACCAACCAACCATCAATGCTGACTAAACACCAAGCAATGTATTGTTAGATCATCAAAGAGTCATTAGAGAACTCAACCTATAGCTAAAGAAACATTTTTAAAAGTATCAGGTCTTTCTGCTCCATTCTGTATCTTAGGATAGGTTGAACCATGGTCTTGGACAAATCCAGAGAGTCGGGACTGGATATAATAAAAATCGACACAAAGTATTTTATTCCTAGCTTGCACCGTCTTTTGAGGAAACAACATCAAGGAATGACAAATTCAAGTTGTGGGATATTATCGTCTTATTACCAAAAACAATAACTAAGCCAAAGTATTCTGTGCCAATGAGTAACTTAAAGCATTAATGTTAGAATAATCTTGTCCCAGTTTTATAGATTTTACAAATATTTCTCTTGACAATCTGATGAGTATATTATCTTGTCTATTTCCTGTTACATTATTCAGTAGGTAAGATCTTCCTTTGCTTCTAAAGCCTCTTACACTGAACAATGATATTATGGTTCAAATATTTCAATTCTAATCATTTTTTCATCATATTTATATTTTTGAGAGATGAATTACCAACCTTTTGTGGATTTATTATTGAGATAGTACAATCTTTCAATCAAATATTGCATGATTTTTTTACTGTTTCATCAAATGATGGAAAGAGCTAATCATATAAGTTCTGGTGTCAATTCTCATCATATTAAACCCCGACTATCCAAACTTGTCCAAAGATGAACTTTATTTTTAAGTGAAAAATCAACCTTCCCCTCTGTATAGGCACACAGCATACCAATTGATAGAAAAGAAAAAAAAACAACAAAATTCTTGTGTAAGATGAATGTTTATTAATCCATATATATATATATATATATATATGTTTTCTTTTTCTCATGTACATATGCAGGAAAGTATCTCACCTGAAATCTGATGGAACAAAACTTGTTTTTATTTTATCGACCAGTGAAGATGTGCATCTGTTGATAAGTGCTTGGGAAGAAATCAAGAGAGGGGGGGGGGAGTAGATGAAAAGATGGTGGGCAAGAGTTCAAATTGAGGATTCAGTCCGGCAGTCGAGATGTATTATTTCAGGTTTAGGGTCGCCTCACCAAAACTCAAGTGAAATAAATTACACCTTAACCCTTTTTAATAATTTAAATGTTTGCAGCGAGGCCCTTAATTGATTATTTATTGAATGAAAAAAAAAAAAAAAAATGATTTGGGGGGGATTTAATTAACTTGAGGAGAAATGAAATGTTTTTTTTCTGTTTTTTTTAAAAAACAGTTGAAAAAAAAAAAGAAAGGTCTGGTTAGTCACTCAATAAAAACTTATGCAACCAACGTCTTTTGGCAGCATCGGGGTAATCAATAAAAAAAGTTTGGAAAAGGCGTAGTCAATGAAGAGATTACTTCTCTCACCTTTTGTTGGGCAGTGATCACTAAAATAGTCTGAATTTTAAGAAGAAAAAAAAATCAAGCAGAAAAGCTATTTAGTTAAACTTACATTACAAACTCAACCTCCCACTAAAGGGGGGGGGTCGTTTCTTCTAGGCATAAAGAGTAAATGTTTTCGGCCCTCTAGCTTCACTGGTAGAACCAGCACACATGATACATAACCAGCCAGACCAACTTGAAAACTGAAGAAACCTATGTTTACGGTTTTGGTTGACGGTTACTAAAAGTATGGTGGATTCCAGTTGAATGGAATATTGGTCACTCAGATTAGTCATTTAGTAAGACCAATTGTATAACTGCTGCAATGTTTTGTCCTTTATGCAAATCTGTTTAAAAGGAGTGTGGTCCCAATGTGTTTCACTAAAGCACAATCCGCTGTATATAGGTCCCTAAAAGAAAAATTTCATGATTTTTCTTCCCTATTCAATAACAAAAATTTATTTTATCTTTCCTATAGTTTATACAAGGGGTGATTAATAATTGTGGTGTAAGGTACAAGGATGTGAGTTACACAGTTTCAAATGAATTTTCATACAGTCCAATTGATCAAATAGAAAATTTGAAGTAGAACAACTGGAGCCATCAAATATGGTGAAAAGTTCTATCTTTTTTTATATATGCTTGTTTGTGTTTTCCAGCTCTCCTGGCCCTACCATTTTGTCTATCAGCTTGAAAATAGGCATCAGTATTCTTCGATGGAAATTTTTTTTCACGTGATTTCAAATTTTGTTCAATTATTGACCGTGATGGTGAGTTCATAGGAGTTTTATTTTTTCTGTTCCAGACAATTAAAACTTAAGGGTCGGCAATCGTTGGGAAAATTAACTATTTCACCTAAGGTGTAATTCAGCTAAACTTTTTTTAATGCCACCACAATGAGGAGAATCTAGACATTCACCAACACCTGCCTCAGAAGAATTCTACAAACTCACTGGCCAAATACCAGCAGCAACAAGGAACGGTGGGAACGAACGAGATGGCAGCCAGCAGAGGAAATAATCCTCTGAAGACCCTGGAGATGGATTGGTCACACTCTTTGTAAGCCTGCACCCAGCAATACAAGACACACCCTCTGTTGGAATCCATAAGGGAAAAGGGGAAAGGACGCAGACCAAGGAACACATTGGAGCCGTGACCAGGATGCAGATGTGGAGAGAACTAGACTTACATCAGGACTGCTGGGGAAATTTCCCCCCTGGGCTGAAATGACCAGAGAGTCTTTGTTGGCAGCCTTTGCCCAAAACGGGGGCCACACACTCAGATATTAGGAAAGAGCATTCTTAGTTTAGGGTCAGCCCCATATCCCTGTGGATCTCTTTAGGCGATAAGGCCCTTAATACCAACTGTACGATGGGTGATATTGTCCTTTTTTCTCAACAATCGCTGGTTCTCAAGTTTCAAGTTTCAAAAAAAAAAAAAAAAAAGAAAAGTCATGAACTTCAAATGTTCTGTATAATCATTCAAGAATTTAGTTGGAACTCTGTAATTCATGTCCTTGTACCTTAGGCTACAAACTCATCAATCACCCTTTCGATGCAAAAAACACTGAATTGAGATTAGAACGGGGGAAAGTCCTAAAAAAAAAAAATAAATAAAAAAAATAATTTAATTCAATAAAATTAAAAAATGAATGTTTTTTGCCTTTTTCTGTTATATTTTTTTTTGTTAAATTTCGAACCTGCATCCCCATTCATACACACACACACACTGATTCACTTTAAAAGAAAGATCAGAAATGTCAACAGGGACCATCAGACTAAACAGATAAAAACAGTCCCTAAAACTAAGTGACTAATAAGTCAGCCCCTCAACAAAGAGAAGTGACAAGGGGTCCAAGCATTAATACTGGCATCTCCAAATATATATTGCAGTTTGTGATATAAGGGGGTTGGTGGTGGACCTCAACATTTTCACCTATATCAAGGAGCAGGGCTTAAGCGTTCAAAGGATTAAGTCTTTATGGCAAACAGATATTGAAATATTTTGTTTTTAAAAACCAAAATTTGGTATACTTTGTAATATAAGAAACAAACATTAAAAAATGCTTTTTTTTTTTTTTTTTTTAATCAAATCCCACTTGATTTTTATACGATAGACAATATTTGCTGTTTTTCATCTATCACCCACCCTTGAATATCACTTGTACCCACCCCTCAGTCATCTGGGCTCGGTTATAGCATGGTTGGCTTTCTTGGACCCAAACACCCACAGGGGATGCCTGTATTTAGAATCTAACCACAACATCTAATCAAGTAACAGGGCAGTTATTATATTTTTCATCTGACAAAGGAAGGAAAAAGTCTGGACGACATTTGTAAAGAATTCAATCTCAATTAGACCCTGGAAAATCAGCTTCTTTTGAAAAATGTTCAAAAACAGACAGGTCTAGTTAGTCACTCAATAAAAACCATGTGACTGATATCTTTTGGCAGCATGCTGTATTGGAGGTGATCAATCAAAAAATTGGAAAAAAAAAGAGCAGGGGATCAATTAATAGATTACTTCTTTCACCATTTGTTGGGCAGTGATCACTAAAAAAAGTTTAGGTATAGTAAGGAGTAGATGTTTCAATTTTTCATCCCTCTAGCTCCATTAGTGCAGCCTGTAAACATGATACATACATGGCTTTGGTTGATGGTTTTCTAAGTGTAAAATACTTTCTCACATAATCAAACAATATTTTCCTTGACAAACTTGACCAATCATAGCTCAGTGGTAGAGTACACATCAGCGGTTTGGTAGGCCACGGTTCAATCCACTGTTCAACCATACCAAAAACTTTAAAAATCGTACTCAATGACTCTCAGCTGAGCACTGTACACAAGAACTATGAACAAGGAACCGCTGCCGAGGCTAAGGGGTTACGGCCAAATCGAACGGGATACACACAAGGTCACCAAAATTAAGCAACGTCGAGCCTGGTCAGTACCTAGATGGGTAACCATTAGGGGATACAAGGTGTAATAAGCAGAACTAAAGTTCGACAGGCCTAGAACAGGTCTTACCTACAATTTCTCTTTTGTGTTTTTACCCGGAGAAAGCTGAAAAGCCCACAGAAAAAAACACGATGGAAAAAAAATGGAGGAAGATACTAGTCTGAATAATTTGAGCAAAAGTAATAGTTTTGTTTTTTAAAAGTCTAAAAACATTGAACAAAAAACCTTTTGATTTCTTGACTCCATTTTCAATATTGATGTTCAGTATCGAGTCATTTAAAATATTGAGCTACAATATTGACAGTGAAGAAGTTCACTTCTGCTTAACTTTTTAGAATTGACACAAATGAATTAAGGGCCAATTAGCACTTTTTTTTTTTTTCTATCTCTCTCTCAAATGTTGCTTATAATATTCCCCTCTTTGAGAAATGATTGCAAAATATCTATTCCTAAGATATTTCTTATTAGGAAAATAATTAAAATCTCAAAATAGTAAATGCTTCTTTATTCAGTAATTTATAAAAATGGACAAAGAAAAAAAAAAAAAAAAAAATCATTTTTATCACTATCGTTGGATTAAGTATTGTAACTTAATTTTCATTAGATCTGATGACATTTTACCTTCATCTCAATTGTTTTTAGACAACTTACAATTATTCTCAATGAAGGCATACTCTTTATTTTCGATCAAGCTGTTAATCGTTGCCATAGAAACGATGGCCCGGATTGAAAGATGTATAAAAACAACTAAATTTAAGATGAAAGTGAAAACTAGTCAGATTTTTAAAATTTAAAAGAAAAAATTTTTTTTTTTTAATTATTGCTCAAAATAAGGCTGAGGTAGCCTGAACGTCCTGAGAATAAATTTAGGAGATAAGTTGGCGGGGGGGGGGGGGGACTACAATAATTCTCCAAATGTCCATCTGTATGTGACAGTGTATCTCAGGAACCACACAACGTATCCCAATGACGTTTTCTGAGTGCACTAATGGAAACCCCAGGCATGTTTTAGCAAGTCATGGGTGGGTGGTGGACCCCAAACATATTGATCTTGCTCGAAAAATGGCAACTTTTTTGTTGCAACGAGGTTGGCTTCCCTGGACCCTAACATCTGCATTATAACACGAACATCCAACAAATTATTCAGATTAGCATTTGTTGTTTCGGCCCCTCTAAGGTAGGATATCTGGCCTACGACACATCAGGTAATCATTAATTTTCTTTCTTGTTGATCAAGTGACAAAAATTCACCTCACGCAGGAGATTTCAATTTGAAATTTGAAGGAAAAAAAAACTTGTCTGCTTAGTTACGAAGTAGAAAGCGATATGGAACCAACATCTTTTGGCAGCATACCATGCTGGGGGTGATAAATTTAAACAATTTCCAAGAATGGATGATCATTGAATAAGTTACTACTCTCACCTTCAGTTGGACAGTGATCAGTAAAAAAAAAAAACCAAGTGTAAATGCTGCTGGACACAAACTCATGATCAATTTAGCAAAACCCAACATAGCAATTTGAACTCCCCAACAACCGAGGCAACTTATTCGGGGGGGGGGGCAAAGAATAAAACGTTTTTTCTAGACATGATGAGGAATAAACGTTTAAATTTTCAGCCATCTAGCTCCATTAGAGTGGCCTACATACATGATACATAGCCAGCTAAACCAACTTGAAAACTGAAGTAACCTATGTTGAGAGTGATAAACACCTGGGAAGACTGGAGAGCCAAGTGGCTGGAATGGGGTGATTAAAACAACAGAGTGAGGATTATTGTTTAAATAATTAGTCAAGCTCAGACAAGTTATATGGAACAATCTTTTTAATGCATGTAATCTATTCCTTGGGTAAAACAGTTCTATTCTGTATCGTAATGATCAAAACTCTGTATGTTTGTAACCATAACACAGCAAAAATTGCACATTGTAGCAAGATTTTTGTTAGTGCAATACCGTTAAAATGCTCAAATCAGAAAATGAATACGCAACTGAATAATAGTGTAAGATCTGCACTAGTGCTCATGATAATCTATATCACTATACGATATGATTTCACAAGGGAGATAACTCCAGTTATAATTTATTTGCAAATAATTATAATATAAATTCTATAAAAAGAAAGTGTTCAAAATTGGAGCTGCATGACTACTGAACCAAATTGAGTCTTGAAAAAATCATTTTTCTCAAGCACAAATGT
This sequence comes from Thysanoteuthis rhombus, assembly GCA_963457665.1. Classification (NCBI taxonomy): domain Eukaryota; kingdom Metazoa; phylum Mollusca; class Cephalopoda; order Oegopsida; family Thysanoteuthidae; genus Thysanoteuthis; species Thysanoteuthis major. The sequence goes on along the minus strand of OY735206.1, from coordinate 4,804,890 downwards.
TTCCTTCTAAGAACCTAAAAATATTGGCCGAATAATACTATTTGATATTTCTAAATAAATCAAAATAAAAACAAAGTATTCCATAAAACTAGAAGATACAAAATATTCAATTTTTGTGATTAGAATTGGATTCCATGCAGAGCATCCACAAATAAAATACCATACTTTGATGGCATACAAGCCCCCCCCTCTTTCCTTGAGAAATAGTACAAATGAATGAAATGCCTGAATATGGCAGCCTTTTTGAATAATGAAGTCACATGACCATCATATTTGAATAATTTTGCAATAAATAAAATCCATTTCTTATACCCTACAAAATGATACGTGACTTCCCAAGGTTTTGTAGAAAATGCGAAAACCTAAATCTATCCATTTTACAATGTTTTGTAAGTCTTAAAAAAAAAAAATCTCATGCCTGAATGAGTTAAAGTAACCTTTGTTATCAAAACACACTTTGATTAAAACTTGAGGAGGAGTAAAATAACTGAGTGATAGGAGGAGGAAAATTCATGGAAATGCATTTTTTTCCTGCTGGAATGGGGTAGGGCTCTCATATGCCATCAAATATCGCAAATATCATATATATATATTTAAAATTGTTAGCATTAGTAGAGCAGGCTGAATTATAAAATTTCTTCATTATTATTAATTTTTTGCAACTGTTTTCTTTCATCTTGAGTTGCACGTTAAGCAAGCCAACCTCGGGCATAGAGGGTCGGGAATTCGATTCTCAACTTATTCTTTCTTCCCAACCTGCGCTGTTAATTTATTTACTCACTGCTGAGGGGAACCCAGCCTGAGTTTAGTTGTGATAAAGAAAAAAAAAAGCAACAATAATTGACATGAAGGTAAATAGTAGCAAGAAAATTAATAATAATGATTTACAATTCTTCATCTGATAAAATGGAATCAAATTGGACAAAGATTTTTTTAAGATTATTTTTAAATTTTCAGATTTATTTTATGCCCTTAAAGCTCAAGCCCCTCCCTTTGCCTCCAGGAGTTGCAGGGCCACGCACACACGCACGCACACAATCTCTGTATCCAGACTCACATTGGCTGAAACTTGGAGTTAAATCATTGGATGAAAGATGAGAAGAATTCAAGGAAAAGCATTTTTTTTCCTCAATATTCCCAACTGAAATAGTAGGGGGTGGTCTAAAACATGGTGAATATTATACATATCAGTTCAAAATTGATAGCATTAATAGCGTGAAGAAGATAATTCTTTATTTCCATCCAGTCTTTCTCTCTCCCATCAAGTTCTTTTCATTGATTGTTAAAGAAAGAACAATTCACATTATTTTATCAAAAATATTTCATCTTATTTTTGTTGCTTGTTTACACCCAGTAATAGCCATAATAGTCTTAAGTTGTCAGAATTTTCTTAAATGAATCCTTTTCATCATCATTAATTTTTGATTAGATTTTCTTCCATATTTTCGTTGCTTGTTTATACCTAATTGTAGAAGTAGAAAATTTTAAGAAGTATATTCATTACCAATTTTTGATTTTCATTATTGTGTATGTATATTCTTGTAGATCCAGTACAATACTGTAAAGTACAGACATTTTGTTAACTAAATGGTATTTAGACATGCGTACGTACAATAAAGAGTTTCAAGTAAATATGAATGCATCATGGTATATCATGTTGTGCAGTGCGTATATTTCACTCACCCCTATAATGGTGACTTACACTTAGGTCACATTGCGTCCATACTTGCAGAATATAACCTATATGCAAGTCGATGCATGGCCGTATTGAAAAATCAGAAGATAGGCTCACTCCCCCTCACAGCATATTCTGTTACCAACAGTAGGGCACTACAGGTTGAATTTTTGATAATAAATAAAAAAAGAAAAGAAAAGAAACGACTACAGAGATGGATGGGTTTTGTCTGGTCGGACATGTTTCCAAGACACTTTATGATGAACACTGTTGACAGGTCAGTGAAGGTGTAAAAAGATTATATACATACTAAATACAAGGCAATAAAAGGAAAAGTCAAATTTGTAGCACTAATACAAGAAACACCATACGGAGACTTGTGAATGCATCCAGGAGCAAAAATGGAAAAGGATACCCTCCGATCGTTGCAGTCAGTCATGGCCTCAGATATGAGATCTAGTTTCGATTTCTTGCAAGTTATCTTTATTTTTTTTCTTCCATTTCTTGAGAACACATCTCTGGTATTTAAGGAGTAAATATGTCTTTTTTTTCTCTTGGATCAGAGAAATAAAAAAAATTACAAGAAAGTAACAATCCATAATTTTGAAAGATTTAAACTTCAATTTTTTGTTTATATCATTTGTTATTAACCAACCAATCAACAGGGACGTCATTTGTTATTAACCAGCCAATCAACAGGGACGTCATTTGTTATTAACCAGCCAATCAACAGGGACGTCATTTGTTAATAACCAGCCAATCAACAGGGACGCCATTTGTTATTGACCAGCCAATCAACAGGGACGCCATTTGTTATTGACCAGCCAATCAACAGGGACGTCATTTGTTATTAACCAGCCAATCAACAGGGACGTCATTTGTTATTAACCAGCCAATCAACAGGGACGTCATTTGTTATTAACCAGCCAATCAACAGGGACGTCATTTGTTATTAACCAGCCAATCAACAGGGACGTCATTTGTTATTGACCAGCCAATCAACAGGGACGCCATTTGTTATTGACCAGCCAATCAACAGGGACGTCATTTGTTATTAACCAGCCAATCAACAGGGACGTCATTTGTTATTAACCAGCCAATCAACAGGGACGTCATTTGTTATTAACCAGCCAATCAACAGGGACGTCATTTGTTATTAACCAGCCAATCAACAGGGACGTCATTTGTTATTAACCAGCCAATCAACAGGGACGTCATTTGTTATTAACCAGCCAATCAACAGGGACGTCATTTGTTATTAACCAGCCAATCAACAGGGACGTCATTTGTTATTAACCAGCCAATCAACAGGGACGTCATTTGTTATTGACCAGCCAATCAACAGGGACGCCATTTGTTATTGACCAGCCAATCAACAGGGACGCCATTTGTTATTGACCAGCCAATCAACAGGGACGCCATTTGTTATTAACCAGCCAATCAACAGGGACGTCATTTGTTATTAACCAGCCAATCAACAGGGACGTCATTTGTTATTAACCAGCCAATCAACAGGGACGTCATTTGTTATTGACCAGCCAATCAACAGGGACGCCATTTGTTATTGACCAGCCAATCAACAGGGACGTCATTTGTTATTGACCAGCCAATCAACAGGGACGTCATTTGTTATTAACCAGCCAATCAACAGGGACGTCATTTGTTATTAACCAGCCAATCAACAGGGACGTCATTTGTTATTAACCAGCCAATCAACAGGGACGTCATTTGTTATTAACCAGCCAATCAACAGGGACGTCATTTGTTATTAACCAGCCAATCAACAGGGACGTCATTTGTTATTAACCAGCCAATCAACAGGGACGTCATTTGTTATTAACCAGCCAATCAACAGGGACGTCATTTGTTATTAACCAGCCAATCAACAGGGACGTCATTTGTTATTAACCAGCCAATCAACAGGGACGTCATTTGTTATTGACCAGCCAATCAACAGGGACGCCATTTGTTATTGACCAGCCAATCAACAGGGACGTCATTTGTTATTAACCAGCCAATCAACAGGGACGTCATTTGTTATTAACCAGCCAATCAACAGGGACGTCATTTGTTATTAACCAGCCAATCAACAGGGACGTCATTTGTTATTAACCAGCCAATCAACAGGGACGTCATTTGTTATTAACCAGCCAATCAACAGGGACGCCATTTGTTATTAACCAGCCAATCAACAGGGACGTCATTTGTTATTAACCAGCCAATCAACAGGGACGCCATTTGTTATTAACCAGCCAATCAACAGGGACGCCATTTGTTATTAACCAGCCAATCAACAGGGACGCCATTTGTTATTAACCAGCCAATCAACAGGGACGTCATTTGTTATTAACCAGCCAATCAACAGGGACGTCATTTGTTATTAACCAGCCAATCAACAGGGACGTCATTTGTTATTAACCAGCCAATCAACAGGGACGTCATCAAGATTTTATTTCTAAAATCATTTCAATGATTAGGGATTATGTTTTGGATTTTAGTTGGTATTTGTGGCCTTTCTATTTTTTTTCTTCTTTTAAACAGATGTCGGACTTTGTTATAATAGTTTAATTCTTTTATCAAATGGCACCTGTTCACCAATTTTTTTTTTTTTTTTCTTTACTTTCTTTCACCTGAACATAGGCTTCAAACATGGACTTCATAGCACCCAACTTTTAATCTTTTTTTTCTAAATTCTCGATGGGTTTAAATGAAAATTCTAAAACAAAAGCAAAATAAATAAAATTATACATTTATTTTTTCCCCTTTATTTTTTCAAAAATTTTATTTAGAAATTTTTTCCTTTGCATGTTTTCCTTGGAGTACATATTTTGATTTGATAATTATTTCTGTAATTCTACCATCCTCATCAGATTCAAACATTTTCTGAGGGAGATTTCGAATGGCACCAAGTCTGAGTGACCTCAGTAGCATTCCACCACCTTCTCCACCCAAAACAGATCTTCACCATCTGCTTGAGGATCAGTCTAGAACTGACTCAGGGTCGGGTTTGAAGTCACTTAGATAATCTGGGATATCATTCTCTTGAAAATCAACAGAAAAATTAAAATATTAGGGTGTATCAAATGTATTTTTTTTTCCAGACCTTTACTTCAAAGATTATTTCATTTACACATCTAAAGGCTATAACTCCACTATTGTTGATATTATCATTATATATTTCATTTCATTACTTATCAGCTGTACCTTTGGTTTCAGATATCATAATGGCAGATGCAAATATTGAGATTCTGGCAAATTTGAGGCAGAATTCCAAACTGGGCCTCAAAACTGGTGAAGCTGCTCACAGAATTCAGAAAGTGGAATGAAATGAAATAATATTTGATTATAATGCTCAAAACTGGTTCAAGCCTTTTAAAGGATGGTGACTTGTCCCTTGAAATAAAAGCCAGAAGTGAAAGACCATCGATTGTCAATTATGATGGTTTAAAATGCAAGTTAAAGAACTTAACCACCAACACCCAAAAACTTTTCAGAAGAGCTAGGATCATCATATGACACCAATAGCTTCAAAATCATATAAGAGCTTTCGAGTTAATTGAAAGACGAAAATACTTTTGATACACTCCAATAAAATGAACTAGCAAGGATTCCCAGCGTAACTCAGGGATCAAATAGTTTTTTTTTCCAAAAACAAGATTGGTGAGCTTCAAGACTTCTTTGAGAAAATTCCTCGAGCAGATCCCAGACGACCCATCGACACCTGGATAGACATTTGTAAACAACAACAGCATCCTAGAGTATACTGTACATGGTTGACATTCATCTAGATGACAAAGTGCCCATCTTCACCATAGCTAGTCTTGGTTCAAGTACGCATTGAACCACTTCCCCTGGATGGCCTCAACTTCATGTCATGAATATTAGAATTAATTATAATTTCATCTGAGACTGAGATGACTATGACAGTTTTATTGACCTATAGTACTTTGTAGGCAAATTTGTCCACTGAGTAAAAGTTTGTCCCGACACTGCAGCTAATTCCTACTGCTGAACAATAGTGTGTTCGAGTTCCGTTACGTCAAACTCTGTCATACATGAATAGACACAAGAGTTAGAGGCTTTCAAAATTACTAAGTGCACAAAATCTTAGCGCTCTTTGAAAAAGAATGCAGTGCTGAAGATTAAAAAACTCTTCCCAGAATATGATTTTCAAAAGGTAAGATTACTCGCAATTTCAAAAATGGCCAACCATTTGGGGGAGGGGGGCATCTATTGGATATTTTTTCTTTATCAAAAAAGGGAAAAAACTGAATTAAAGACAATTAATTAAAGTAGACATTTTGGGGATGTTTCCTCATAAACTATTTCATGTGGCAGATATTTCACTTCTATTTTCTTTTTTTTCCGAACACTTTAGCACTCTGTAGGAGACTTCATAGGCAAAAAAGTATATTTTGCCATTGCAGACGACTCCGATCACTGAATGATAGTGTGTTTGTATTTATTAATTGTGTTGTCATGTCAATATCATGTCAATTTCCATCACACATGAACAGACACAAAAGTTATAATCTTTCAAAGTCACTAAGTGCACAAAACCTTGGCGCCCTTGAAAATGAATGCAGAGTGCTAAAGAAAAAGATGAAAACTATGTAACTTGATTTGTTTGTCTAATTGTTTGTCTATCTCCATATTTAAACTATTTTTCTTTCAACATGCAAAGGAATTTAAATTACCTGACTTAATCACCATCATTTATACCTTTGACTTTGATATTTATTTTACTGCCGCATACAACAGTAAAGTTAATAATCAGACACTCACATCCCAACGCAGTTAATTTTGTCAGGCAAGTGTTAGGATTGGGTGGGTTTGTGGGTGTGTCTGCATTTTGCTTCATTTTGGTTGGATAACCTTGGCTTTCAGCTGATTGGTTGAAAAACCTCCGACCACATGGAGCCAATCAGGATGCTGTGTGACCAATTTTTGGAGATTCAACCAAAGTAGATACTGACTTACAGACCAGTCAGTCAAGTGAGAGATTCGCGGAGAAGAACTCTTATGGATATAGATAGATATTTTTTTTGTTTTTTTACCTCTTCCTCCTAGCAGGATCTCCAAAATAGGAAAAAAATTTTTTTGAATATTTTTTCTCTTTTTAAAAAAAAAATTAAAAAAGTAACGAAAGGAACTTGCAAGGCTACGACAAGACTTCATCTCTGAATGCCAGACTGATTACGGCTTTCTGATGGCCATTATACTCCCGTCGTACTTCACCAGTGTTTACGTTCCACAACCGAGCAACATTGTCAGAAGAGGCTGAAATACACAAAAAGAGAAAAACCGTAAAAGGAATTATTCCCTATGACAGGAGTTAACAAACTCTTTTGGAGGTGGGACTGATTAGAAATGTTTTTATACACAACTGAAAAAAAAAAAAAAAAAAACAAAACAATGATCATACAAGATTGTTTAGATTTTTAAATTATCCTAATCTTTTCTTTTTCATGGTATTCTTGGAATAAGGGGCTTCAGGGCATGATACGTGTAGGGTCTGGGACATGATACGAGTAAGGAACCGGGCGTGATATGCACAGGGTCCAGGACATAATATGAGAATGAGAATTATTTTGCTAACAAGATTTTTTTCAATTTGGGAGACTGAAATACACAAAAAAAAAAAACTCTTATGAAATATTTCCATTAAAAAACCTACCAAAAAAATTATCTTTTAATACAAAACAATTTAATAACAATAATTTGATACACAATTCTATACAGTTATTTGATAGTTTTTTTTAAATACAATGAAGCAAGGGGGGTGAATTTTAGTGTTTTATGCATACTACACCCTGGACCCCACCCAGACAAGAGTATCTTTTTCACTATATAAATAGACATAAACTCTTAAGTACTACCACTCAATGAGAACTAAGGAGTTTTGCTTTGGGGACAAAATATTGTCCGACTCGGATTCAAATTTTGTCTTTGTTAATAGAACAGCAGGAATAAGAAGTGCTAGAACGTTTTTAGCCATAAAAAATTCATTTATTTTGAGACGAAAACGAAAATGAGATTTGTGCTCTATTTTGCAATACTGAACTAATGTCTGATGGGTAATGCAAAGAAATGAGGCTGCAGGCCGGGTTTGGCCCACGGACTGTAGTCTGCCAACCTCTGCTCAAAAGTGTAAAAAAAAATAAAAAATAAAATAAAACATTCCATGTGTTACAATGTAACACTTGAACAAAACAATTAAAAAAATGAATGCTACTGATACTATAAGTGTGACAGACATGATGATTCGTAATTTGAGACTTATCTTCAATTTTCAAAAACTTTTCAAAAATCAATATTTCTTGCAAAAAAAATATCCTTTTTTGCCATTTTTTTTCTGACCAGCTATTACTACAACTCTTACAACTTGAAATGCCCTACCAGAGGGGAGGGAAAACCCTGCAGACATCAGGCAATGCTTTGAATTTCTCTCAATATCATTAGAAAGAAGTATTGTCTTTGAAATGAGTCCCGAGTACACAGGCTATATAATTGCTATACTTTTTAGCCAAAAAAAAAAAAAAATGAAAAAAATTATAAAAGGGCCCTCTCCAAATGCTCTTACTAATCCAAACCCCTACAAGAATAGGATGTGACACAAGGTCAGACCCATACAGAATAACAAGAGAGAAAAGTTCTTTTTCTGTTCTTACCTGTGATTATGTACTGAGAATCGCCACTGAAAGCGCAGTCCCACACCCAGCGCTGAGTATTCTCCTTCAATTCTGTCAACTTGGAAAAGTCGGCAGTTTTCCAGATTACAGCAGTGCCATCAGCAGAAGTTGTGGCCAGGAGCCTGGATGACAAAAAGAAAAAAAAAACAGTTATCTTTTTATTATTTATCTTCAAGAGAAGAAGTATTATAAATTATTATTATTCATTTTTGACATCTAGTTATCTTCATCTTAATTTTTTCACTCAGGACATCAATCTACAGCAGTGAGTAAACAGCACAGATTAGAAATGAAAAATTAACTCTCTTGATCTTCCGCAGACCAAAGTTCTTGTAACTTAAATGGTAGAGCAGCTGGTGCATTTAACCAGGCTTCCCTGTGGTAAAAGAGAAGCGAGTTCAAGTCTCACCAAGAGCTTATTCATTTCTGAACTGCACCGTTTACTCTATGCCGTAAACCAACAACCCGATTTAAGTTGTGATGAAAAACAACAAGAATTAAAATAGAAGTCAAAAATCAATAACAAGAAACAATTCAATTTCAAAAATTTGATTCTTATTCAAAGAGTAATGAGAACATCCCACTTTTTCATAAGAAGTCAATTTTCTTCTAAACTAAAAGTAGCAGGTTTTTATTCTTTCTAGTGGAATGTTACACAATCAAAACGGATATTATCAGGTATCATTAATGACCAAACTTTACTGAATTGAAACTCTAGCCAAAAATATTTTTTCATTGGGGTGTACTTATTTTTGGCCACAAACATCTCCAATCATCTGCCAACTCTGATGCATTCCAAACTGAATAGATGATCTTGCAAGAATCAGGCTCTTAGATAAAAAGAAAGATGAGATCTGGGGAAGTGAGTAGAGAAAAGGATTCTGTAATGATATCTTGAAATAAACCCCATGTGTAACTGGATCTGATGTTGATCCTCAATTATCTCATGTTATCCTGGATCCTACCCCCATTCATGAACAAACGGATAGTGATGCATCCACACAGCTCTCTTAATTATCAGGATTTGGCAGAATTGAAAAAAAAAAAAAAAAAAAAAAACATCCCCAAACCTGAACTCCAGATTCTCACCAACTTTCCAGTTCAAAATTCCCCAATGTTTTTCTAAATTCCCTGATAGTAGATATGTCAACATAAGGGTAATTGATGGCCCCCTTACTTATTCAAATATATAAAAAAAACAACAAATCAAAAATGTCATCCACCTGTAGTTTAGCAAAATATACTCAAATAAAAAAACAAAGCTACAATAAACTTTTTTTTAAAAGATGTGCATTTCCCAACGTCCAAAAGAAAGAAAAAAAAAAAAGGTGCCACCCTCCCAGGAATTGAAAAGTAGCAATTCTTAGCCAACCAAAAAAATTCTTAATTCCTAGATTTTTCCTCACATTTTTTTTGGTGACTGATTTTTCCCCAGACAATCTACGAAATTCCCTGATATTTCAAACTCCAATAATTTATAAAATTCTCCAACAATTTCATGACCTTGAGAAACTTATTCTTTCCCTCGGATATTTCTCTGACAGGTGAGAACCCAGACTGATTTTTCATTTACGATAGACAATGGTAAATTGAAAGATTTTTTTTTGACAGAAAATCGAACAAAATGACTGAAGAAATACTCACGTTGAGTCGGGACTGAACATACACTTGAGGGCGTATCGCTTGTGTGCCTGAAATTCTGCTCGACTGCGGAGAAATGAGCATTCGCTCTTGTGACTTCCACTTAGAGACCAGACAAAACACCGACCCTGGAGAGCAGAGGATAGAAAAGAAAACTGAATTCAGAACATCATTCAACATTATACACAGATTTATTTGGACCCTTATTTTCATCAAAGTCGTTTATACACATTCACAATGTTTCGAATGCTGCACTCTCCGGCATTCTTCAGATGTTCCTTGTATTCTATAATGTTCTTGGAATCTCAAGCCAAGTCCACATTCAATCTACAAAAGTAGACCTTCTCATCGGTCAATGCTTGATGGCATCTTGTTTTTAATGAAAGAATCTCACCAAATGTACCAAATAGAACATGTATCTACAGTTGGTGGCATTTAATTTCTTGAATCTCAGATAACTGCCCATTCATTTACTCTTGCCCAATCGGTTGAATATGAATTTCCAGAAAAACAAGCAAAGTCAATTCGAGGGCTTCTATCACAAGGTTCATTATTTCCCAAAACACCAGTTGACTTTTTTCTTCTCTGCTCAACAAGAGTGATGGGACAAATTCACAATTTATGAAAACAAGACATTTATTGTGAAATTTGTAAATATACTACTTATTCACAATAAAATTTAGGTAGTATTTGCAATGTATTTATGAAAAAAAACAACTTTTTTTTTTCTCTAAGATTAGTGCAATGGGAATTCATTTACAATTAATGAAAAAAAAAAAGCATCTATTGTGAAATTTTTAAGTGTACAATTTACGATAAGATTGAGTTTAGATACAGAGAGTAAAATTATGCACATATTTGTGCTTTGATCTCAGCTCGCTTTTTCATTTGAGAATTTTTCCTTTTCATGAGTGTTGTTTGTTTTTATATATATCGTGAATAAGATTTATGATTTTTATAGATGATATCAAATGTAATTGAGAGATGAGCATACGTGTCAGAACACATACAATCATACATAAATGTGTTTCTCTTCATAAATCTCATACGTAATGTATACTGTAAATACTAAATCTTATCGTGAATAAATAGTACATTTAAACATTTTACAATAAATGCTTTCTTTTCATAAATCATAAACATACCCCTATCACACTATTTTTGAAGGAGAAAAATATATCAACCTGTGTTTTCATGAATAATAATTATGAAAGAGTGGCCCACAAATTGTTTTTTTTTAGTATTAGAGATGTGAGAAATTGTTTTTCTTGCCTACCTTATTATTGACACAGGCCATCATCGTCCCCATCGGGTCAATACAAATTGACTGAATGGAGGCATCAGGTTCTGGAATCTACAAAAGTTGGATTACAAAACATATTTTAGAAAATCCATCCAAATAAAATACAGAGGAAGTCATACATTATAATCACAGATAATAATATCAAATGGTTATTGCTATCAAAATTAGTTGGTCCAAAATATTTTATTCAAAATTATATACGATATATATTTAAATAAAAAAAAACTTTAATAATTTGTTATAACGTGAATTAATTTAATAACATAATTTATATGAGTGAATGCAAATTGTTCCAATTTTTATATCCTTTACTTGATGTTATCAGCTGTTTTTTGTTATCTAAAAGACCCTGTCCAAAGTGATCATAAAAAGAGGCTTCCCTTATATTTATAAAACATCCTTAGCAAATTCATTGTCAAGTTTTACAATTCAATCAATTTTTTCTAAATGATAAAGAATTTAGAAACTAATTTTTTTCTGGACATCAACCCAGCAAATGTGCCTCATGGAAACTTTCAAAAATTTTTTGACATCTAGGCTGGAATCCACGGGGGGAGGGGGGGAGAAGAGCTAGGAGGCCAAAACGAACCTGGAGAAGATCAAGTGAGAGTGGGGGCAAAGGCAGCTGGAATGACACATCCCCAGTTGAGGGGAGATACCAAGAACAGAGTCTGCTGGTGTAGTGTAGTAGTGACCCTATGCTCCACAAGGACTTTACAGTAACAAACAATGCACTCCTTTTTACATGAAATTAAGATTTTGCATAATATTGTAGCTTCTAAATTTTTTGCCATAAGTATTAGAAACTGTCAACTTAGCTTCCTTCAGTTTTCAAATGAGTCTGGCTGGGTGGCTGGTTATACATGTATCACATACATACAGTAGCTTTTTTCAGGTGTTTTGAGATGTCTCTAAAGTCATGAATTCTGATCAATTCAAAATGAGAAACTGTCTGGATAAGACTTACCCATTGTTCATTTTGATTACTTTTTAAATCCCACACATGGATCACTCCATTTTGGTCTCCTATAAATAATTCTCCCTGAAAGAGAAAAAAAAATAAATTGAGACATTGATTTAAAAAGAATTTTTTGTAGAAGATATAATACAGATTGATATTATGTAAAACTACAAAATCCCAACTTGCTAAAAAGCCAACATTTTTCGTACCTGGACATGAAAATAATTCCAGTAAACAACAGAAATGAAATTAAATGGCTTTCAAAATAATTTTGAAACATTTCTATTTTTAACGCTACAAAAAAAAAAAATAAATAAATTTTCTTTTTGTACACAATCTGATTAATGGGAGTTAACCATTCAATAAGAAATCTCTTACATTACAGGCCGCCCCCCCCTCCCCAATATACATCGTTATGTACATGAAAATATCCTGAAACCTGAAACTGTTCTGGTTCTAGACATTTTGGGTAAGGGGTTCAATGTGTAATGATAATACATAAATCCAATTTTGAGCAGCAGCTCTTTCATCAAAATATCACAGATTTTGAATCTCTTATCCAAAACACTTAAGACACTTTTGAGAATTCAAACAATTACGATATTTGAATGAAATATTTCATTTACATTAACTTCAATATTTTCATAGGTCAACAGAAACAAAAACAAAAATTTAAAAAAAGAAAAAAAAATCACTTTTTTCCATTTGATGACCCAAGTGTGTTGAAAATTGTATTCAACTTTTTCTCTATATGTCCACATATATGGCTAAAAATCAATCAAAGTATTAACTTGTACAAAAAAAAAGACAGGAGGTATACATGACTTATGTCCATTTACGGGAATCAACGTCACAGCTGACTTTCCCTCATCATCTTCAGACTTGGTCTCCACTAAAGTAAAAGATCCATATTTGTTTACATAACAAATGATACAGTAAGCTCATAATTATCAGTTTTTTTTTTTCTATTATATATTAATATAACTAAAATAATTAAGCAAATTTCAATACATTTTTATTCTAAATATATTCATTTTTCAATCTATAGCTAATTCATTTTACATATACTCCTCACACTAATTTCCAATTGGTGATCCTGGGAATGTATAAAATTATTAATTTACACTCATCACATTCCATTTGCAATAGGAATTATTAAAAAAAAAAATATATGTATTTCTATTAAAATAAATCATTTTGTATCAAAATTTGTATAAAATTATTCGATATTGTTCTGAATTAATTTTTCATCTGTAGTAAAATAACAATGTTTACTTTTCTCGAGTGTTTTACCAACATTACAAAACAAAAACATTATTCAGGCACTTGTGGTCCCATTTTTTTTTTTCAAAGGTTCCATTCAAAAAGATTTTTCGCAACTAATTTTTTGTGCTTTCAATCCACAAAAACCTTCCCCTCCTCAGGAAGTTTGTCAGATTTGAAAGATGTTGATTTTGAGTTCAAAGAAAATCCCATTTCAAGAATGTTCTCATTTGAATCACTTTCTTATAACAGGCCACCATATTGAAGTCAACTGTGACATCATGCATAGGAACCATGTCATGTAACACTGAGTTGGATAATGATATTTACACATCAACACCACAAAGATCAGTAGGCAATAAAATAATTAAGGGTTCAAAATAAGGATTTTGGGTAACAGAGACAGAATGTAAAGTAAAATACATACTGAAATTTATTTCAGTTGACCTTTAAGCTTTCCAAATAGTTTTGATAGACTTGAAAAAAAAAAAAAAAAAGAGAGCAAACAAAGGGAAGTAACTCTGTAATTTCAAAGGGTAGTGACTTGAGAGAAAATAGTTTACCTGATTAGGATGTAGGCACACACAATTTACAGGCGCATTGGCATCAAAGATACGTTGACATTGGAGGTTACGGGACCTGGGAAAAGGAAAATGGATCAGAGAATTAAAAAGAAATATATCCATTATACATATACTCTTTACATTTATTTCTGGTTGGTGATCCTAGGAATGTAAATAAAAAGTCATTTACATTCATCACATTCCATTTGCAATAGGAAATTATTATTTTTTTAAAAATATGTATTTGTATCAAAATGAATCATTTTGTATCAAAATTTGTATAAAATAATTCTATACTGATCAAAAACAATACAATAATCAACAAATAGAAAATGGTGACACACACACACATACACACACAGCCTGTTTAGAGGTTAATGTTGTATATTTTCCAATTGGCATTTGAGCTCAGGTACAATCCAAGATTTTGAATGCTGTTTAACAAGATAGGCAATTCCATCCCACTAGTTGAGATTGATGCAACACAATCTTCCTTCCTAATGTGTTCTTGATTCAGATAAAGTCAAACCTTATAAAAATATATCATCATCATTACCAGTTGTTGTAAGTCCATTGCTGGACAATAGCGTTTTCCTATCTCATTCGATAACAACAGTCGTGTCTTACCATTGAACCTTTCTATCTCATCCCTACATCTTGTAACTGGTCTTTTCCTACTTTGTTTACTGTCCTATGAGCACCAATCGGTTAACCTTCAATTACCATTTCTTCTAGCTAAGTGTCCAGTTCATCTCCATTTTTGTCATTTAATTGTATATCTTTCACCCTGATCCACCCACAAATCCAAATTGATCTTTTTCTATCTCTCAAAGCTATATCTAGCATTTCTCTTTCCATAGCTCTCTGTGCGATTCTACAATATTTAAGCAGCAAGTTTTCCATTCAAGGCTCTATTGAAGACAAAGACTGTTTTACCGAGTTTTTTCACACAACATAAATATTTGGCTCCAGTATGAGTAAGAATTGTCGATATGTATGAGTTCTAGCAATCGCAAACATTCTTGGGTCATTATCCAGAACATGAATAGATTTGTTTTTTGGTTTTTATTATTGTTAGTAGATGGACTATTTCAACAAATTCATTACTCCTATCAAATTTAACAGGTTCTTAATTCTGATTTTTTGTAATTTTGATAGAACTTTCAAGTCAGGTCATCGTTTCTGTGTGTTCTCACTGAAAGATTATTCTTTATAAACAATGGCTGATATCTGTAGCCATAGAAATTATGTCCCAACTCAAAAGTTGTATAAAAATAACTAATACTCAAAATGAAGGTAAAAAAAACTTGTTGAATTTAAAAGTAATTAATGAAGTATAGATATCAGTTTGAAAATCAAGAAAAAATGTGATGTGATTCATTTTCCATCATTGGGTGCTCAACATTAATGGCCTTGTGCCAGACTAAGTCAAGCTTAGTTAATACCCGCATGAAACATAGCAACTGAAAAGAAAATTAATAAAGATAGAAACCAATGAGAATAAATGTTAAAATCCCCCACCCCCATTCGAATTCTACTCACCGCTGGTCCCATATCCTCGTGGTCATGTCTTCGCCACCAGAGTACATCCATTTGCCATCTTCTTGAAAACCAACAGCAGTAACATTTTTGCTAATTCCTTCAAAGTCTATGACAGGGGCCGGGTTTTTAGAGTTTATGTCAAACATTCGGATGTGTTGGAAGCCTAGGAGAAAAAGGGAAAAACAGTTTGTATCTTGAAGTATCTTACTGTTATTCAGAGAAAACATTTGGATTATCTATTTTGGTCTAACTCCCAGCGTAGTTAATGTAGTTTGTCAGACTACTATCCCAGCTGACCATTAACCTCTGTAACAAGAGCAATAAAAACAATCCTCACCAAATTTAGAGGAGTAAACACTTCACTTTTTGTCTCTCACATCACTTTAAACCAAGCCTACATATGAAATAAATTTTTTCCAACCCGATTTGAAATCATAACCATGTGATAGGAAGGCAGCTCTCTTACCAACTGAGCCAAACTGACAAATCTTACATATTTACAAATTCATTTTTATTATAAAAAATTTTTTTTAAAAGCTGAAGTAAGAAAAAGAGCAGACTGTTCAAAGCCTACAACATTCTCTGTCAATGTTTGTTTCTGTAATAAAACTATTTGTCTCCAATAAATTAATAAATAATCATTGCATCAGTTGGCCATGTCACAGATTATTAAAAACTCCTTTTTTGGATGTAGTGCGAGGTCCTCAGCGGATGAAATCATGTGGGGGGAATAAAAGGGGACAGTTTGGTCAACACTTTGCCAGAAGTCAGCCTCAACGGTATTCGCTGCCTCCCCCACAATGACTGAAGTTTCTGGTCTGGCTTGAACTTGACCAATTCCCTGACAGAGTCCCCAGGTAGCTTCTATGTCTGAGACCAATATTGTCCTTCTAGCTACTGCCCATAGATAGAATCACCTGATCAGTCTTGGCACTTAAGTCAATGGGAAGGGTTAACTTAGATCTGTAACCCTGTCAACAGAAAAATTTTTTGGTTCCCGTTATATCGCTGTTGTTACATCATTTTGGAATGCTAATTGATCCTGTGTTTGTAACCCACACTCTATGCAATGAAGACATTTCAATCAAACCCTTTGTTGACGGATATCTGGGGATCTCCAATTCACAACATGGGCTCAGATATCCAAGGCAAGGTGAAAGTGACCCAACGGCACTAGGTTAAGGAGTTATTACCGCTACATCAGCTATCTGTATATAAAACTTTTAAGAGTTTTAGAGGTGGAGTTCTTTTTACAATGTAATTATGATGCCAATGCAAAACCTTACTTTCCATCTAATATTAATACCTTTTTACTTCATATGTTCATACATAAATTTTCAAGGGGTCCAGATTGAAGGAAACACCCCCTTTCAAGGATTAGAAGTGTGCGGAGACTTAACAGGAGGCTACCATAAATAACAGTTCACCAACCGCATCTTCAGATATTACACAATACAATAAATACTGTCATTAGATGTTAGAGGGGGGCCCTAAAGGAACCTAGATTTTCAGTGGAAGCTGAATATTTTACATATCTGAAAGCTTTAGTACTTTTTATCCCTTAAATATTTTACCTGGCATATACAGATTATATATATATATATATATATATATATTCTAGAAAGCTTTAGAGCTTTAAACATTAGGAAACTTTTTCAAAAATTTTCACGTCACTTCAGTCACTTATTTCCCAATATCTGTCGATGCAATTCATGTAATTTTCTTCAGTATTTTTTCTCCATTTTAGATATACTTTGTTATTGTGGTACAATGAGTAAAATTTTTTGTGTAGGGATCATCAATTGTTTACCATTTAACTGTTTTGGGGATTTTAAAAACAAGATACTTATATTAGTGTGGCACCTCCCTTTCTTATTATATAGTTTATGTCATTTATGTAGTTTGTCATTTTGAATAAGGTATTATGTGTGTTGAATACTGATATCATTTTAAACTACAAATTTATTTTTTGAAACAGGGCTTACTTGAGTAGGTTACCCAAAAAACATATTTAACAAAGAGGGATCAGTAAGTATTACAACAGACATGACTTACTATTCATGTCATATATATGTTAGTGGGTGTGTATTAAGTGTATTAACATCCTTGGACAGGTCAACACAGTCCACACAGCTTTTTGTGAGACTGTTATTGAAATGTCTGATAGTCGAAACTTGGGTTTTTTCAGATTTTGATATGAATTTTTTTTTTTTTCCAATTAATTCAACCCTAATCAATTTTTGGCAATCTTTCGTTTTGTAAAAACAAAAAAATCAGGAAAATTGAAAAGATTTAAAAAAAACATTTATTCTTAAAGCTGAAAAATTTCTAAAAACAATTTTTCATCAAAGGTACCTTACACATTTTCAACAATTTAAACCATCAGCAACTTTCATAATGGCAGATCATAAACGTAAACATATTCTGCTTAAGAAACTGATTTCTCCAAAAAAAAGGTTTTTTTTTTTAAAGGAAAGATTTATAGTACAATTATATGAATAAATCAGAAATAAACAAATCTAATCAGTTTTCCAATACATACTTTTATAATAACATTACTTTTGAATTTGTCAAGTTTTTTAATATGATTTTAAACAAAAGTTTGAATAAATACAAAAAAATTTTTTTTTTAAATAATTTTTTTTTCTTTGTTTGAAATCAAGAAACTGACCCAATCAACTAACCTCAACAAAAGTTCTAACCCTAATTTATATTCTTTGTAGTTAAATCCAAACATAGTGCAGAGAAAAAGAACACAGAAAAATAAGTGCTGAATTATAGATGGTTCTCAATATTGTATTTCTTATCAGTAGAACTTGGCAGGTTTCATTAATTATATTTTTCTTAAAAGAAAAAAGAAATCCAGCCTTTTGTTATGGAAGAAGGAAAAAATTCAAATTTTATTTTTATATATATATATATATATATATATATATATATATATATATATATATATATGTATGTATATATGTATAGGAATGGATATATATAAACAATTTCTGTCAAAAGAATGCCAAAAAAAAAAAAAAAAAAAAAAAAAGCAATGTCCATTCTTAAAAGCAGAAGATATTTATGCACATGATCTTCCTAAACGAAAATCGACAATTGTTTTAATTACTGGAAATGAGAGGTACCTTTGACAAAGAATGGTGTACTTTGACATTAAAAGAGGCAGTGATTAATTTCTTTTTTTTTTGATAACCAAACCCAGGCATTAAAACTCATTTTGTAACAACACAACTGTAGATAAGTCAGGTAGCAATCTAGAAACCAGACATAATTTCCACACATGAGTTTCTGGATCAGTGGATAAGGTGCCTGACGATCACCAGCCAGATCCAGGTGTTCAAATCCAGGTGTGGCCTAAAAATATTTGAAATACCAATCTTCTTTTCCAAACGTGTGTACACAGACATGATTACAGACAAAATTTATACATAAATAATTTTCTTAGCTGAGATTCTTGGTACAGCCCAAGGATCAAATAGCTTTTTGTGCCCACACACACTACCACGTACAGTTAAGCATTACTTCCTCATTAATTTAAGGTTTATTTTCCCATATCAACACGGGGATTCCCTGCCAGTATTTTTAGATAAATATTTGCGTCAGGATGCAGAAGAAATCCTGGCATCTTTCACAACACAACCAAAAAATGGATTGAGTGTATCAAGTGCAATAACTGGCAGGTTGTGTGAGTGAATCTTAGCATGGGTGTCACACATCCTCAGGCTGGTTTGCAGACACTCCTGGGCAAACCTCCATAGGCTCCCAAGGAAACTTAGATCAATATTGACCACACTGCTTTTCCTGTGACCATTATTAAAATGTTTGAGAGCAGAAGTTTACGTTTGAGATTGTGATAATATTAAATTCATTAAAAAAAAAGAAAAAAACTCTTTCAATCTTAAATGATAATTGATAATCCTTCATTTAGTGAGAGCCAAAATTTTATCTGTTGTCAATATTAACTACGGATGAAGAAAAGGGCAAAAATAAAGTGACTTAAATTGCATAAATGACTAATTGTATCAAATAATGATTGTAAACTCCCATATTTATTCGTTTGATGTTGAAAATAGCATCCGACTTCTCTGTGCTATTTTTAACTAGTGAGTGGATGTGTGGGAAAATTCATATGAAAAGGGGGAAAACAATGAATACATACCGGCTCCAGCTACCAGCTGTCGATCTGGTGTGATATCCAAATCATTTACTTGCTGAGAGGAAGTTAAAGAAATATTTATAAAAGACAAAAGAAAGAAATCGTGAATAACATCTTAATAAAAATTGTCTAATGTTCAAGCAAGTCATGACTTTATTAACTCGATAATTCTCAAATCGTTAAAAAGATCAGTAACGTTTGCTTATGCACTTGCTGCTAACCTATTCCGGACATTCCTATGGCAGCTTTTACAAACCAATGCCAGCTAATCTAGGATTATGATCGGGGTTAGTAACAAATAAGATCAAACAGATAAATATCTCATGTACAGCATTTCTACAGGTTATCCCTCATTAAAAAAATAAAGAAAATGTGTATTATCGAAATTAAGAACTTAAACCAAATATTTACCCAGAATTTTTGGTGCTTTTAAATGTCAGCTAAGTACTTATTTATTTATCTAGTGTTTATGAGACACTTATGAGATCTTATATGGGAATACTTTGAATAATGCCATTTTGATTATTGTGAGTTTTAATGTAGCACAATTAAAGTATGGCTGAACAAATTAATGTGACAGAGTTAGGGTTGAGGAAAAAAAAATCCAATTATCATACATTTTGAACAGTATTGAAAATTTTGGAACATATTAACCACATTAAACAAAGATATAGCTCTATTTCTTATACAAGTATATAGTTAGCCCTTATCATTTGCGGTTCAGTCTCAGATAATTTAATGCAAGCCTCTTTTTTAGTTTTGCATGTACCAAGGATAACCACATCATAGAAAATACACTGTAAAGTGTACACAAAATATAGAAAGTTTGGGAAATCATAAATGCATCGTAATAATCTTTGTGTTATTAATAAGATTTTAAAAAATTATTGACTGAAAATTATTTATGTAGACAATATAAATCCTGTTAATAACTTTGTGAACTGGTTAGTCAAATTGTATTTCAGACATTAAAATTTTCTTTTCAGTTCATTGTACTGTAAACAAATTTATTATTTTAGTAGATGAAGTATAGGAAATGTTTGTCAACAATTATTTTCATTTTAATATTACTATATACCTTCATCATAATATTTTTGTTGCTTTTCATCACAACTTTTCTCAAACCGTACATGATTATTGCCCTGTAGTTTTATGAAATTCATGTTTCTTTGATATTCAATTGTATATCTTTTTTTACTAACATCTACCGCACACTCTCTTAATGCTCTTTGAAAACACATTGCAATAATATCTGCTTTGAAAATTCAATTTCATTTATAAGCTTAAGAAAATAACTAAGTCATAAAAAAAAAAAAACTTGCATAATCAGAGGATTTTCTGAACAGATTGAAGTTGTGCTTACATTTCTGACTAAAAAAAATATTGTTTCCATTATAATTGGCAGATCTGTCACTAAAAAAAAAAATGAAGTTGAGTTTTGAAATTTAAATTTTTTACTGTATGCTCTAGTGAATTCATTTATTCGTTTATACATTTACAATTTTGAAATGGTAAAAGTGTTTGTTTATCAAAAAGTTTTTGGGTTTTGAGGACTGAAAGGGTTGGGGGAGGATCAGCAAAAATGATTTGCATTCACAGCCGCCTTATGTCCCTAAAACCCACAAAGGGCAGGGGATAAGTCATGAAAAACATCATTTTATAGAAGGTAAGCAGGTATTTTTTCATGGAAACTGACTCCAATTCTATTTTTTTTTTACATGTCCTTCAAGTGAGAAGTGACTGAAAATAATAGAGTATCTTAGAATGTTCATTCGACCAAATATGTAGAAAACTATCCACCTGTAAACTGCAGAATATTTCTATAATTACTTCTAGATCATAATACACAAATTTTATAAAAAAGCATGGATCCAGGTCATGGGAGGGGGACAGACCAATATCCATTTGGGAAAAGCACAATAAAAAAGAATTTTCAAATGTCTAGACTTATAAACGAAAAAAAAATCAAATAATCCAAAGTAATCTAAAATTAAGTTTGAAAATTTATTTTGCTTTTCATTTATAAGAAGTCTTCCATCTTTATAGCTGAACAACCATAGCCATCAAAGATGACAAAGGGTTCTATCCTCTTTACATGTGTGTGTATGTTCCAGCACTACTGGCCATACTGATTTGTCTAAAGACTTGAAAATTGGGATCAATACTCCCCTGAATCTCTTCTAAAAGATTTTGTAAGAAAAGCTTTTTGGGGATCTTTTTCTTATAACATCTAGATTCTCAAAAATCTTTTCTTTTTTTTTAACTCTATTTTAGAAGTTTTCCAGTGGAAAACACCAGTGATGTCATAAAGAGAATTTATTCTGATCATTTTTATTCTTCAATGGAATCTTTTTACAAGACTTCAGAAGTCCATTGATCCATGATCTGCCATTGCACTGATCATTGGCTATACATACTTTTTCATACAAGGGTTCCTCCCAGCTAAAAAGGTTGAGAAAGTCTATTCATTTTTTTTTTTACTTTCATTTCGATATTTGCACTAATATCATTGGAAGAGATATGAAACCATCTCTCTCTTGAGCTATGGGTAAAATAGTGGAGGGTGAAGTGAGTGACACCATCTCAGGTGCTTGTCGTATCTAAGACTAATTCACATAACGCCAAACAGGGCCAAGTAATGAGTAATGTGATATGTGGAGACTGAAGCCATAGACAGCATAAGGGCACTACTCACTTTACTTTAAAACCATTAATCAAGTAGGATGAACTGAAAATATATAGTTAGCTTGCAACAAGATTTGAACTCACATCACCTTATCCTATAAGGCCAAAATAGGCCGCAGTCGAGGGCTCAGATCTTAGAGCATGGTACTCTAGTCTCACCTAGGGCTTAAGGATCTCTTGTGCCAGCTCTGCTCATGAGCCTGTCTGACTAGACAACTGATTAGGCCACAAAGTTTATTAGCAAATAGTCAGTACTTTTTATCCCAGCCAGAGATTGATGAAGTATATCGTTGCAAAAACAATACCCTATTGTAATGAGAATAAAAATAATTTAATATATTGCAAGAAAAATTTTTTATTCAAACCATACAACTATGACACAATGAGTGTCACAGGTTTTACAAGCATACAGAATTTACATTTACATCCAGATTCAAAAATATTTTGCACCAGAAATTCAATTTTTAGATATCAAAATCACCTAATTTGTCATAACATCAAACACCAACTACAGATAATGTTTATGTTGACCTGTCAATCAGGGAGACTATACAGATGTGACCAGGTGCCTCGCTCTTCAGCTCAAGGCCATAAAAGCACATAAATGTGTCTTTTAAGAGCAGAATAATGACAGCAGATAAATCAGGTGATTCCACACATTTCGATAATCAGTTCAACTTTTCCGAGCTAGTGTAGAGGAAAGTACATTCCATATTGATACATTCAATATGAAGGTAGATTTGTCAAATTTTGATGAGGTGTTGTGAAACTCTTTACTCCATAAATGTTTCAAGTTTTGAAGATCAAGGGGAGTCGCCAAAATCACAGCTGAGGGCAGAGCCCCTAAAACATTGAACTGGAGCCCTGCTGATATGCTGTCCCCTCAACAACCAAATTCTTAAAAAAATATAAGAGTTTGCATGAATAGATACTTGGTTGAACTTTTTCCAACCAAGCGTTCTCTCCATTTTTGAAGGTGAATTTGTTTGTGACCGGACCCGCTTAGCTTAAAGAAGTTTCAACCACTTTTGCCAAGATCTCTTCTGCAATCTTTGAAGATGCAACGTGGACATAGAAGGTGTTGGCAGGTTGAAATTTGCCTGGGTGAGTTTGGGACCATGTCATATAACATTGAAATATTTCATTAATGGGTGGCAGAGACTTTGTTTTTGTTTGAGAACTAGAAGTATCAAGAAGTGGCAGGGATAGTTTTTGCATCAAAATATTTCATCAACGTGTGGCAGATACTTTTTGTATGGGGTGGCTGGACATCTGGCTTTAGGGTAGACAGTCAAGCTTTTGAGTATTCTGTACTCGTCCAGCACCACTTCGAGCTGGACGTTAATTTGACCTTCTTTGGAGTCCAGCTGAAGTTCAAATTTTCAGGTTTGCCATTTTTAATACAATGGCCAGCTCTCAATCCATCTGAGAATAGTCTCAAATATTTGTAGGGTTCATTTTTTAGAGTTTTTCTCGTGTATCATTGTTAGATACCAGATTTTTAATAATAGATACATTCCAGATATTCCTTTTTTTCTTTAAATTCAGACTCTTACACCTTCACAGGATGGTCTTTTTGTTTAGTTTTGAGAAGGGTTATCAACATTCAAAGAGATTTTACCATTGGAGAAAAAATTCTGTTTACGACCATCACATCTGTGTAGTAGACCTGAAGAGGGCTGTAGAATAGATCGGCCGAAATGTGTTAACAACACAAACAAAAAAGAGGAGGAATTCAATCATACAAAAAACTCTTTGTATGATCTGCTTTCCCTATGCCTGGCAGAATTTACAAATCAACAACAAAGCAATAAATTGCCCAGCTTAATTTAAAATTTAATTTCATTGACCCCCTTGCCAGATGAATTTTGAGTTATCTCCCTTAACCCCTTACCGGCTCAATATTTCCACCCCTACATTTTATTTTGGAGCATATTGTCATTGTTTAATGAAGAGAATGTAATCCAAGAATCATGAAAATGTAGGATTTAGGGGTTCTTACGGAATCTATTATTTATTTATTTTGCTTTTTACTCAATATTTACTCTTTGGAATAAAACGATTTAACCAATGTATCAAAATAAGATGCAAGAAGAAAGTGGTTCTCGGATTATATATATATATATATATATATATATATATAAAATCAAAAGATACATAATATTTTTTGTTATGTAATTATCGAGATAAAAAAAAGGAAAAAAAAAAACTAGAATAATTTAGTAATTGAAAGGTTCAAGCCGCTCTTTTGATCTATGTTAAAAATTGTAATTCGGGGTCGAGGGAGAAAAATAAAATTTAAAGTCTTCTTTCTAATGATGAAACTATTTCAAAAAGATTTAACTGTATAACTTTTTTAATTTTTTTGAAAACGTGCTCTATATTTTTTTTAATATAATATAATATAAATAAATAAAATAGTGGGTTGAAATTTTTTGAAGTCTTTAAAAAAAATCGATGATAAACTATATTTCTATGGACGATCATTTAGGTGATAATGTTTTTATTTTTATTAAGAATAATTTTTAATTCAATTTTCCAAACTTGAGAAGTATTTCAAGAAAACTCAACCCTTAAAAATAAGTACCAAGAGACATGAAACAGCGTGGTGTACAGATTGCTAACAAAGGAATCCAGATTCGATTATTTTGGATATAATAAACAAACATATTTCTTGGTGTAGTCTCCACGTGTTTGGGAGTGCCTATCGTTATCATACCTCTTTTCTTTCAATTATTTCCCTAATGGCCTTCTGTAGTCGGAAGAGGACAATTCAAATTCGACTATCACAAAATGAACACATTGTAAATAAAATGAAAGCAGAATAGAATTTATAAACAGATTTTTAAGGTATTATCATAATGACGAGCTCAACAAATAAACAAGTTTTAGTTTTGTCCTTTTTTTAACAGAAAACTAGGAAAAGACCATTAGATATCATTTATCTCAGAAAACAGTTTTAAAGAAGAAAAACAAAATAGGATAAATTTGGTGTAAAATACTTTTCAGGGTAAAAAAAGACAAAAATGAATGTTGATCAGTTTAGGGTGGAAAACTTTCTTTTCTGTATTAAACAATAATATAATCTTAATTCAAATCCTCGATTCATCATAAATATTATAGTTTCATAATCTTTGACTTTCCCATAAGTCTTTTTTTTTTCTCCCGAACTCATCGATAATAATAAAATTCCATCAAGTTTCTGAAGTCGCAATATGAGCGGCGGTAAAAACGAAATTAAAAGTAAATACAGAATTAACAAGCGCATACCTTCCACAAATCGAGTTTTCAAAAATAATTAAATAACAAAATCCATTTGTAAATAAGATATTAAAACTGAACATTAATAACTGAAGTACTTTCAAAGTCCTTTAAAAAAAGAAAAAAAAAGATGTGAGCCGCGGTAAAAAGTAAAAATATTTTTCAAGGCTCATAGTCATACAAATGAACTCTAAATAATATTTTCGATTTTAAACAAAAAAAAAGGGGGGGGCTTTGGGGGCGGTTTAACACAATCCATTCAAAAATAAAATATTATATCAAAAATTCATGAGTGAGAAGAATTATACAAGAAGAAAAAACAATGTTATTTAAATAATAGTTTAAACAGATTTTTTTTAAATATCGCAATATTAGTCACGGTAAAATAACGTCGGTAAAGTTAGTTTTTTTCCCAACGTTCATATTGCAAGTGAACTCTTTAAAAAGAAAAACAACCATAAAAATAAGAGGAGATAGTTTTAAAATTGAAATTTAAAATGCAATCCATTCAAAAATATCAAAATTATAACTTTTTTCGTTATCATAGTTCAGTCTTTTACTTACAAATCAAATTAATAGACTCAAAAAAATCTTTCTAATTTATTTTTTAAAAAATACTTTGGCTTTTTATCAATTTTAAGAAATAAACTTAATTGAATACACACAATCGACTTGAAAATAAAGTGTTGAATAAGGAATAAATAAATAAATAATAGGAATGTCTGGTTAACTTAGTTGTAAATAAATAAATAGAGAGAGTGACAAAAGAATTGAAGAAACAATGTCTGTCTATAAATAGACAAATATATATATATATATATATATATATATATATATATATATATATATATATATATACAGACACACACACCAAAGAAGAATTCCCCTATATGTTATTTTTCTTTTAAATAAAAAAAGGATACAGAGTCAGTAAATTGTACGGTTCTGCAGCATACCCCAGAATATGCATGCCAAAATCGAATTCCATGGTCATACCCCCCAGTGACCAAAATGACAGGGTCAGGGGAACCTGGAGGGTGGTTCATCGCGGCCTCCTCAACTCTTCGACGAACGTACTCGCCCCGTGTCCTCCTCGGGTCGCACATCACCTGCAACAAAAATAAGGAAGAGGGAGAGAGTAATCGCCGAAAAAGAAAGAGAGAAGAGGAAGAAAGAATGAGACCAACGTGGAAAAAGAAAGAGTGTTTCGGTTCGGCGAAGAGAAAAGATAGATAGACAGATGGAGAGAGTAGAAAGAAAGAGAAAGCGAAGAAGAAAGGAAGGCACACCCGGATATACTATGGATGACCGAAAGTGTTACAATTCATTGACTTATGGTAAAATAATAATAAGGGTAACAAAAAATGTTTCTATTTAAGAAAATAGTGGTTTATCATTATTTTGTTATTAATATATAATGAAAAGAAAGCATTTATAGTAAGACAAAGACAAATATTTTGATATAAAGTAAAAAGCACGGTATTTATTGTTCATTTCTGTTGTTGATTTATTTATTTATCTATTAAATAAAAATGCCTTCATAGGCATCTCTTCATAGAATTTACATTAAAAATATGTATACAACATTGAAATACACATCAATTAAAATGCAAGAAACTTGATTAAAAAAAATTACAAGTTTATCAGTACCAAATTTACCAGGCATATTTTATCTCTCTTAAACTCTTCTATATTTTTCAGGTTTATAACTCCTCAAATTGCCATGTTAATTTATTTTCTATCCCAGATTATCTAAATTTGTCCAAGTTATTCTCAAAATGATTTACACTTACACTGGTTTTTTTTTTTTCAAATAAGATGGTAAACTATTCAAGCATTTCTCAATTCTCTGGGAGAAAAAAATCAATTTTCTGTCATAATTTTTTTAGGTGAAGGAATATCATTCTGTAAAGTTTTATGCGGACCTTCGTCCTCACCTCGGTTCATTTTTGAGACATTGTTACAGCCGTTGTACCCTATAACTGTCTTCAGGTTATTAGTGAGTGTATTTTTAACCACTGAAACAAGAACCTCCATCTTGGTTAGGAACATTGCATTCCACAGTCAAAAAATGAACTAAGATGACGTCAAAAGCCCACCGAAAATTTTACATGAAAATCAATTTGTTTTTGCCACTTATTTGACTTAATGAACATTACAATTCTGAGATTTGTAAAACCATTTTATTTCTTGAAATTTTTCATTAGGTCTCCTTTTGCCCTCCTCTGAGACAAAGTCTTCATGCCTAACTTTTCCAGTCTATCCTAATAACTGAAATCCTCATTCATACTGTTAAGCCTTCATTGTTCTCCAAATGGAAAAAAAAAAATGATTTTTTAAAAATTAGTTTGGTTAATCATTCAATAGAAACCGTCTCGTGACCAATGTGTCTTGGCTGCATTCTGAGTAGGGGATGATCAATTAAAAAATTAGAAAAAGGGGAGATCAATGATTAAGTTACTTCTCTTGCCTGTTGTTAGGAGAGAAGAAAGTGCGAGTTTTCAAGAAAACAAGCATAAACGCTCCTGGACACAAACTAAGGGACCGATTTAGCATGAACTCACTTTGCAAATTGAACCCACTTACCATACTTCCCTCTAAGCTGTGTGCACACAAAGGTATTTGCAACCAGCACGTAAAAGATTTCAAATTCTGTAGATAGTTTACTGAGTTTTAATGTCAAATTCAAAAGTGCGCACATTCTATTGTCACTGGAAAAAAATTTGCACAACATAAGATTTTTTGCATCCGCTGACTCCAAAATTTAGAGGGATCGCTGACCCCAAACTCCACTAAAAACCTATTTAGGGGAGAATTTGAAAAAAAAAACATTTTTTTTTAGACAAAATAAGGAATAAATATTGAAATAACTAGCCTTCTAGCTCAATTGGTGCGGATACATACTTACATACATACATACATACATACATACATACATACATAGCTAGCCAGTCAGGCAGAATCACTGGAAAACTAAAGAAAGTTGACAGTTTTGGTTAATGGTATCTAAAATTTACATCTGTTAAAATCAAAAACGTAATTCTTTGATAAATCAACCAATCAGAAAATGTTCTTATTTTGCACTTTTCAAACGAATTCACTCACCCAATTTCTATCTTATTTTATTCATTTCATTAGATGAGATTTTGGGAATCATTATTTTTAATTTTTTGCTATTATTCACTTCAACGTTAATTGTTGTTGCTTTGTATTCAAACTAACCTCAGGCTTGGTTCTTTTCAGCAGTGAGTAAATAAATAATAAGATCTAGGTGAGAACCGAACTCATGAACCTCTACGCTTGAGGGTGACTTGCTTTATACGCATCAGCTCTTACCACTGAGCTACTGGAACACTCAACCATTTTTACCACTGACCTACAGGAACACAGTGCCACGCTCAAGTCCAAATCAAACTCTCTAACTCATTCCCAATCTTAATCTCTTCTGCACCATGTTTTTTAATTAACAGGTAGACCAGTTCAAGCCAATTTTATTTTTATTGTAAATCATTATCATTAAATTTTTTGCTCCTTTTCACCTTCATCATAATTGCTGTTGCTTAACTTAACTCAGGCTGGGTTCCCTTCAACAGAGAGTGAATGAATCAACTGCACAGATCAGAATAAAGAATAAGTTCCAGGTGAGAATCAAACACACAACTCTCTGGTGGCTCACTTAATGCACATCAGCTCTTACCACTGAGCTACTGGAACTCAGTGGCAAGCATGATTCCAAATCAAACCCTCAAACTCATTCCTTATCCCGTTCTCTTCTGCCCTGTATTTGTTATCAATGAGTTGTTCAGTATCAGAAATTCATTTTTTTATCTTATTTATTTTATCAGATGAAGAATTGTAAATCATTATTATTCATTTTTTGCTTCTATTTACTTTCATCTTAATTATTGATGCTTTTTATCACAACTCACCAGAAACATATTCTTCATTCTGATCCATGTTGTAAATTCATTTTCTCACAGCTGAAGGGAAATTGGCCTGAGTTCAGTCGCGATTATAAAGCAACAACAATTAAAATGAGAGAGATATAATAGCAAAAATTCAATAATGAAAACTTACTCATGTTTCAAATTTCATTTTTAAAATATGATACTCTTGTTGAGGCACTTTTTTCCTAATTATCTCGAAGTTCATTCATACAAGACAAAAACATTATAATAATTTTTACAATTCTTGGAAAAGAGTCATGAAATGTGCAGTAGGCCAAAAAAAATGTTCCAAGAAAAAAAGTCAGAAACTTATGTTTCTGACAACAAAAAAAAGACATCGGAAAAATTTTTTATTAAAATGAATAATATTTTATTCATCTATATCTAATCTAGAGTAATAAAATATCAAATATTTTATTAAGACATAACTTATTTTATAACTATAAATTAAATAAAAGAAAATATTACTATGACTTCTTTCCTACAGTGAAACCAAAGTCAAGACTTTTTACTCCATTTGCATTAAAGTACATAATGACTTTTTTCCATGACTCGAGTTATTTACCTATGACCTTTCTTCCTATCACCCAACATGAACTAAACTATCATTCCAAAAGAAATAATGAAATAATTACCACCAACCATGGATGCTGTATTTTACCTCGTAAATCAAACAGCAGTGGTGGTAAAATCAATTTACTCTGATGAAAATACTACCAGAAACCTATACCTTTTGGCAGCATGCCATGTTGTTGGTGATCAATCATAAAAATTGGAAAAAAGTATGATCAGTGAATCACCTTTAGGTAGGCAGTGATCTCTAAAAAATCTGGATTTTCAAAAAAAATTAGCGTGAATGCTGCTGGACACAAACTAAGGGACCAGTGTTTTGATGCTATTATTAAAAAAATTAGTGCTTATTTAGGAATACCGAACACTCCTACTCGTGCCCCCCACCCTGGATGATGGATGCCTCCCCACCTACTTGTTGCACCCTGGTGATGAGCTCGAATAAATTCCTATCAACATTTAATTTAATCAATTTTTCTCCTTGTGCCGTCACTATCAGAAAATATTTCAAAGAATGAATAGACAGTTTTTCATCTCATAATTCTCCAAAAGTCTGTCCGTCAGTCAATATGTATGTGACAGCCAACTGCAAAAACAGCACAACAAAATCTTGTGAAATTTTCTGTGCAAACCAATGATCCCACAGAAAAGGTTTTTAACAAATTAGTTTTTGAAAATCACTCCCATAATATGTTTTTAGAGAGGTTACGATTTACGTAGATTCATGCTAAAATGGACA
Source organism: Thysanoteuthis rhombus (assembly GCA_963457665.1). Taxonomy (NCBI): domain Eukaryota; kingdom Metazoa; phylum Mollusca; class Cephalopoda; order Oegopsida; family Thysanoteuthidae; genus Thysanoteuthis; species Thysanoteuthis major. The sequence goes on along the minus strand of OY735206.1, from coordinate 4,773,883 downwards.
GTTTTTTTGTGTCCGCTTCTTCAGCTAAATCCATTGACTGGTCCATATTTTTGAAAATTCAGACTTTTTCCACTGATCACTGCCAAACAAAAGGCAAAAGAAGTAACTTAATCACCTCTCTTCAAAATTTTTTTCATTGATCATCCCCAACTTGGCAGGCTGTACAAAAAAATGTTGGGCACATGACTTTTTCTATTGAGTGACTAACCAGACCTGTTTATCAATATGTTTATTGAGACCAATTTTTTTTCCTAAGTTTATCAAGTTGAAAGATAACATCAATATAAAATTTGACACTGCTTATCAGTGACAAACTTTTCGACTCCTGGTATTATAAAAAGGAGGCTGAGTCTTCCAGTTGAACAGAGATTTGTACTCAAAAACAATTCCTGTATTTTATTTTGAATATTTTGATTTTGAATGTCTGGTAATCAAGAACCCAGACTCGCAGACAAAACCGTGGTATGGGAATTCTTCCTAGAAGGGGGGCAAATTTTCCATGGTTCGGCCCAAATTACACTGTCTAAAAGTTAAAATGTTTTGCACAGATTTGGGGGGGGGGACACTTGCCACCCCCCACCCCCTGGCTTGTACACCTATGCTCACATATATTGGAGGTTGTGAAAAGAAGCAGAAATCCGATTCTCCTTTCACCGCTATCTGGATATTATTTGGAGTCTTTTGGCCAGAATTCTGCTCACTGGAAATTTTCTAAAGAAATTTTCTGATACCATCTTCAGATATTTCTATCAGTGAAATTTTAAGGGAAACAGAGTATGAGTTGAAAGCATTGGCTTTCAAAACTTGATTAAGAATTGATTTTATTATAGGGAATCGGTGTGCCAATCATGAGGAGAATGATTGACAAAAATCCTGATATAAAAATTATTTGTTTCGAGGGTTTAGAACCAAAGATTTAATAGAAATGACCTCTGGTTACCTTAAATGACCTTGCATAGTCTATGTCACAAGTTCATCTTTTGTGAGTCCAACTGCTGAAATTTAGGTTGATAGGCCTAGTGGTTATAGAATGAAAGAGGTACAGACAAACAAACAAATAGAAGGCTCAGATATTAGTATAGTTTCAACAAAATAAACCCAGTAAGACTGGGAGAGGAGATGGGGGCCACTAGGTGGAAGCCCTTCCCATAAAGATGCCATCAAGAATTTCTTAGGATAATGGTAGTTACTTGGCATGGCCCATCTCCTCTCCAAGTAACTTGTGACAGGTTTTACTAGGTTACGTGGTACCAGCAGCAAGGAATAATCTCTAACCTGACCTATTTGAAGAAGTGCCAACAATCTTAAGAGTTCCACTCCTGGTTTGAAATCAGAGCTGTCTATCTCCTAGACTGGATGCCAACTATGGCAGTATACCCTACTATTTACCAATAGCTGGGGGGAGACCAAGGCTAGCAAGCCTGCTCTGTCCAGCTGTCTACCCGTGGCTAGGTGAATGAGTGGATTCATGCCTTTCCCAAGAGTACTAATACAAAAGTGAAAACCATTTCTCAGAATCCAGACTTGATTTGCCAATTCCATTTCCCAAGCTGTTAACCATTAGGCTACTTGCATCTCCTTCGATGGCACATTTGTAAACAGAAAGGAATTTAGAGTTGCGGTTGAAGCAGTCATTTAACTCCAGACTGAATTTTCAGTCAGGATTTCTCTTCAATGACCTCTTCAAGGAACACTTCTACAACACTAATATAGGACATCAACACGATTATAACAGAAAAAAAGGGATGGCAACATAATTATGAACGAGGGAACTCTCCAACCTAACGGAATAAGAATTTCCCCCACTTCCTGCTTTGGAGATGGAGGCTCTTGTCCCAACATTCCAAAACCCCTATATTTATAACATCCACCCAAAGGAGGCTGAAACATTCTGTTCAAGAGATGAACCAAGATCAACAGTTCAAAAAAATCCATAGAGGAAACAGTGGATCAGAAAAAAATGAATTGTATGTAGATGCTTATTTTATTAATATTTTTGGGTAAGAAAAAGAAAGATCAACTCTTTTGGCTGTGATAAAAGTTATATGAAAATGAGAAAGTAATATTTCTCCAAGTTAGCAGCTGGTATGCACTTATATTTTCCAATTATTTCTGATCCACTGTTCCCCGGCCCAAGTACACAGTGAATCATTCTCAAGGGAATATATAGATACCATGCAGGGGAGGTAATTGTTCCTGGATCCACTCAAAAATTGAATCACTTTTTTCATAGCCTATCGTCAAACCCTTCCACAAAATGTCATTGGAATTCACTGAAAACTTTTGGAGATATTGTGTGAATAGACATGAGCATGTACATAAATTTATGGAGAAATAAACTCAATCAAAACAAAATTCAATCATTTATTTTTTATCCCATTTCCCAACTTAAGAAAAAAATTTTCATTGAAATCCATCGAGTACTTTCTGAGATATCATGTGGGCAGACAGACAGATGCGACTGAATATATATACCTCTCAAACTTTGTTGGCAGAGGTCAGTGTACTCGAAAGATTAGCATATTGGTTCATTTACTTGATATTTACAGACAGATTATACAGGTCAACAAAATTGAACTATATTAACCAAATCTGGATGCAGATTAATAATTTCAAGTCCATTTCACTGTAGCACTTCTTATTTTTCTGCTACAGACACTTTCTGTTTTCAGTTCTATTGTATATGAGGCACTACAGGCAAAAGTTAAATGGAAACAAGATTTGTATTAGTCAGGACTTTTCAATGCAAGAAATCAAGATTGTTGATGAGATACGAAGAAGATACTTCACAGAAAGACAAGTTAAAACATTGAGCTTTGGGCCCCTCATGGCGCTCTATAGATTGTATATGCTAAAATACAGCTTTCGTCTTGTAATGAAAACAAGACAGGTCACAAGAAAACAGATCACATTTTTTAAATCAGCATCCAAAACTCTATAAATAGTTTACATCACAACACATGACTGATGAAAGATTTGTTGCTGACCAGTGTGATTTTCCAGTTTACCAACTAACTTGTGGGCATGTGCCAGATAGGGCTGGATTGAGACCACAATGGGCCTTGTGCCCACCTATAATTTTGGGGCCCACCATATTGAAATTATATAAGATCTGAACAGTTAGTTTATATTTAAACATAAACATAGTAAAAATAGTTTATTGATTGGGAAATTCATTTTAAAAAATAGGCATAATGATAAGACTTGTGAAAAATCTTTGAAATAATGACTTTTGTTGGGATTCATCATTGTGAGAAAACCATTCAAAGATGAATTCAAAAGTCATTGAAGAGGTGATATCATTTTCAATTGACATCAAAACTGAAGCATTCAATCATTCCTAAATGTAATTATTTTATTTATGATCTTTTATCTAAGGGAATCGAGATAAAGTTCTATATTAATCACTGCTACCCACAGCAGACTGGTTTCATCACTGTTGCTAGGCTTAGGTAATTGATGTGTTCCAATATTCTTATCTATCTATCTGCTTATCTATTGATCCAGACTTTGCCCAGCCTTTACCATTCATAATAGAAACTTGAAATTCTGCACACACTCTCCTTTCAATGAGTTGGGAAAATGTTGTTTTTTTAAAATTTCTTTAAAGTCCCCTCCCCGATAGATTTTTAGTGCAGGGCTCAATATACAATTTAAGTTTATGCTAAACTGGTTGCTTGTGTCTGCTTGTTTTTTGAAAATTCAGACCTTTTGTAGTGATCATAGCCCAACAAGAGGCGAGAGAAGAAACATATTTTGATCACTCCTTTTTGCAACTTTTTAATTGGTCACCCCTAACACAGCAGATATGAGTGGTGGTTATTCACAATTTCCCTTGAAATGCTTGTTTCTATTTATTCGTAGGGACCCCTCAAAGTCTCAGGCCTCACGCCATGCATATAGACTAATCCAGCCCTGATGCCAGATTAAGTTAAGCTTTGTAAACACTAAGAGACACACATTCACACACACTTTGTATGGAACATTGTCTTGTAATCAGGTATTTGTTTAACCGTTAAAATCTTTATCACACTTCATTATTGATTAAACTCACAAACCCGACACTATAGCTGACCATACAATTCTTTTCTTTTTAATTCCTTGAGGATTCATTTCAATTATTACATTTCTATTAAGTTTACTGACAACTGGTTGCAGATTTAAGCAAAAGATCAAGTTACTATACCTATTTACACAAGGAAGTAAATACCATAAGCAACTATAAAGTTAACCTATGATCAGTTTTGTGCATGAATGTGTGCTTTTTGGGGGGGTTAGCAGTGAACTGAACACATCCGTTTTGAAACTATGAACATGAACATAGGAGTCAACAACACTCACAGGAGTTAACAATACTCACAGGTGTCAACAACACTCGCTCATGTCTCGCCTCTGAGATTTTGTGATAATAATGTAGCAGAAGTAACAAATCAGATTTGAGAAAAAAAAGAAATAATACACTGGAATTATTCTTTAAAATTATTTTTGTTATATTTTCATTGGAAGACAGAAAGACTACCGAGTCAAAAATCTGTAAACATTATTTGGATAAAGTTACAACCGTCAATATGAGTAAATTTTAATAAACTATCAATTTACAATATATCAATGATGATTGTAGCTTTATGATAGCCATCCAAATGATGTTTAAAGATAGTTTAAAACAATTATTAACCACTAATTAACAGTAAATAACTATCAACTAAAGTTTGACTATCAACTTCCTTTTTTTTTTATTGATGTTTATTTTCAAGTGTTACTGAATAGCTGGATGCAACTCATTAAAAGGAGGGAAAAAAAACGAAGAAATAACATGAACTATTTTATTTTGAGGACTGTGAACTATACACCTGAACTAGTTAATTTTAATCTGTGTGAACTGAACTATGAACTAAGTCTTCTGAAGTGTTAACTTTCACAATACTTCCTATGATATTCCCATTTTAGTCTGACCAACACATCAGAAAATGAAACGAGAAAAAAAATCTCATGTCACTTTTACATATTCAAACATAAATAATTTCTACAAGAGTCCAAGTTATATAAAACAAGAAAAAAGTAAAAGAAATCCTTCCAGATATTTGAATTGTCTGCCCCTTCTTTCTAATAAGTTGTCTGCCCGTTCTTTCAAATACATTTTGTGAATAAGTAATACCATTTCCTCCGTATCATTATCAATGAGCAAACGAGTGATTTCAAGTCAGCCAGGGCCACAAGAATTGAGATTGTGCTGCAAAATACTCAACTGTGGTGGGCAGGCCACGTGAGAAGGATGGAAGACCATTGTCTCCCAAAGACCCTCCTGTTCACACAACTATTCTCTGATGGCAGAGAAGTGAGGTCTCACATCAGATACAAAGTCTCTTTGAAAAGGACTTTTATCTCCTCTGAAATCAGCAATCGTCAGTGGTGAAGTACCAGACCTTCTCCTTCAACCTTTGGGAAAAAGCCTGCCTTGGTCTCTCAGGCCACAAAAGAGCCTACAATAGATATGGAAAACACTTCTAAATCTTTGTTAGCAATGCTGAGCCGAAGTTTGATTTTCTTTGGGTTTTGGACTGCAATCAAAACAAGTCTATTGGACAACTATTCAGGGCACTGAATTCTCAAGCCATTCACAGTGAACTAAACAAACTAAATGAAGTATGATATTAAAAAAATCAATAGTGATGAATAACACGATGAGAATTCAATGCAGATTGAATATTACATAAGTTAAGTGAATGTTTAAATTGAACAAGGCCCATAAATACTTAAACCAGATCAGTACTAATGAGAAATGTCCACCATAGAATTGATAGTAAGCTCAACTTGCAAGCCAATCCACAAGTTGAGTGCGTTTGATTCTCACTGAAGGCCCTATTAAAATGGCCTTGTATCAGATCAACTTGATCTTATTAAATAACGATACATATAACATAACTATATCTAAGGTATATTTCACTTTGATTGAAAACCAAAATGGAAGTAATTTCTCTGAAAGTAGAAAGCTTTGAGAAAATTGTCCAATTTTCAAGATTTCTTTCTTTTTTGGAAATTAGAAAAATTTTTTGTATCAATGGAGATAGATTTGGTGTGAAATCTGATGCCCACAAGGACTCAGCTCATTGAGGGGGCTTCCTCCAACATTTGGTGAGATTTATCCATAGAAATATAGAAGATGAACTACTATTTATAAAGCTTTCAGGGGCCACCCTCCATTCAAGATTTTCAAATAGCCTTCCCCCACTCCCTCAGCATGGTGAGGAATTCAGAAGAAAATTTGTTTATACTTTGAGGTGGAAACAAAGGATTTAGTAGTACAAAAAAAGTCATATTCTCTGGCTCATAGGAAGAGGCAGACAAGTGACATTGCTAGGATGGATTATCAAGAAGGAATACATGTATATTTATCAAGCTCTGGTTCAAGGCCATGACAAGAAAGGGTTGGAACTTACTTCACAAAATGGGCACACAGATGATCATTATGACAAATAGTCTAACTCTTGCCCTTTCTTTCTGTGAATTAATTCAGTATTTTTGACTAAAATTGAGAAAATATTTTCATTCATTATACCAAAGACAGGGGTCATTGAAATAATCTTATGATAGCTTGTCTTGACTGGGGTTGTTTATTTCTGTAGACTCCTTGTGGAGCATATGGCTGCAACTACTCAACAGGGCGTATGTTCTATGGGGTGGAATTTCTAGCCAACCGTTTACCTGAGCTTGGGACCAGTTATGGTGACTGCTAGGCTGCAGGATTTTTTGTTACAGACTAACCTTCTCCTACATTCAAATTGTGTTCCATGGAATCCCAAGGTTCCCTACAACCTTTCCAGGAGTTTCGTGAAACAAAGTGACATTTTCACAATATGCTAAATAATTCTTCAACACATAAATGATTCCTTCATAACTTTCACGTGTCTTTATTTCATTTCTTTAACACGTACTTTGTATATAAAAAACAATCAACGACGTTTTGCCTTATTAGGCAAAAAAATCTTTGTTATTCATGTGACATGGATACTGTTCCAGTCAGTAGTCATTCATATGTCTATTCTTCAATGTATGTATTTCATTTTTCAGGTTTATACACATTTGGATAATTTTATGATGGTGTGTGAAAAGATGCATACCCAACATTATGGTGAAAAAAAAGACTATCTGGAGACTGGGGGTAAATATGAACGCCAGTTTTTTTATTCACATTTGTCGTGATATTTCATGTGGGTTGGGGTGGGGTATGGATTTATCAGACCGAAAATGGTAAAAAAAAAAAAAAATCTTTTTACACCAATCTCAGTGAATTCTAGGTAAAAAGAGATTTTTTTTCCTACTCTCCATCTGATAAAGCCATCCCCCAGACAAAATATCACCACAAATATGAATAAATGACTAATATTTGTATTTAAACTCAGTCTCCGGGCTTGTCTTTTTTCATTGTAGTTCCATAAGCAAAGCTAAAATTCAATAGTTACAGAGATACAGAAATATATATATGTTGAAGGGAAAGTTTTTTTTTTTGAAAAAGCTCCCTAGAAAATTCAATCATTGAAAAAGGTTCTCCAAATTCGAAGACCCTTGTCTAAGATTAACCTCCTTTCATGGCTAAAGAACTCCATCTGCTCTGCTAGTCACCTATAACTGGGGGGAGAAGTGGATTCATGTCTTTCCAGAGGGCATTAGTGCAAAGTGAAAGTGAGCAGCTTTGGCCAAAACTTGATCTTGATCCATACCAGTAATTGTTATGTCAATCCACATCTCTCTCAACTGGGGACATAGTCAAAATTTTCTGGGAGAATAAAATAACTATCAAAGATTAAAATACATATCACATTTTGGAGCATAAAAATTTTATGCATAATTCTATATCGAAATTTAATCAAATCAAAATGTTAACAAAGTAAATAAATGAATAAGTTCGTTAATTTCCTGATCAGCACGCACACTTTATAGCAAGGATGATAAAAAGAAAATGTGTCAAAAATAAATAAGTTCATTAATTTCCTAATGAGCACCCATACTTAAAAGCAGGGTCACGTTGACAAGTTTGTGCACCGCTTTTCTTTTAAGCCACAACAAAAAGGTTATTCTGCACAAAGCGACAACGCTGGCTTGTGATTGGTTAATATGAGGGATGCCAAATTAGCTGTTTTCCGGCTAGATCTGGCCATTTAAAGAAATATTCAATTCTATCAAAGTGAATGTACATTTTTTATTGGAAATTTATATTCGAGTCTCAGTGTATACATATCTTATTTGATAAATTTGCTTTGAATATGCTGAAGAAATTGGTTTTAAATACACTGAAAAATGGTGACTTAGACCTGGTAAACAAGATTTGTGAAAAAAAACAATAAATTTAGACGTGACAATTTAGAGAAAATATTTCAAGTTGGTCTAAGTACTATTCTTTCAGTGTGTAACTTTTTTTAGATGGAAATGGGAAATATTTAGCCAATTTTAGCTATTTTAGAGATAGTTTCAGCTATAAATAACAAACCATACTTTGCAACACTAGTTGAAACCGTCCGTGCTTAGGCAAGATGGCAGCCAGTGGTGGTGTACGGCAGCGGCCACAGTTCAGTGGGGCTGTCCTCCTTACGGATTTGGATGATTTCATCGCCCCTTCACAGGTAGACACACACCATGCACTTTAATTAAAACTGATAGGCCCCATAAATCCTTGACTAACCCTTTAACTGGTTTGTGGATAGCTGTGGAGACTAATTTCTATTGTAGATATGTTTTCTTCCTTTGCTAGATAAAAAGGGGTTACCTCGAAACGTGGTCAGGTCTAGTCACGAGTTGGTTTTATTTTGTATATGAACCGTATTTACTCGTGTATAATGCGAGATATTAGATATTAAAAAAACCGGGGTCTAAACTGGGGGTAATATCATACTTGGATTGTTAAAAAAAAAAATTTCATTGAACTTAAGCTACGAAAAGTTGGGTTCGTGTTATTTTCCAGATCGCATTATACTCTGGTAAATACGCACTAAAGGTTATACGTTGTCTATAATTTTGAGAAAGAGACCTTATTCTATATTAAAAGAGTTTTTAGAATAGTCTGGCGGATTCTTCTTATTTTTTTGTTCACACACAACGTTTCACACCTGTGAGGAAGGCCGTGGAATGGTTCGACCGAAGCGTTGTTTGAACATTTAACTAGAAGAATAAGTCGTTCGATTAGGACGAGTTTTGTTGATTATTGCCGAGAGGTGAAGTATATTTAAAACCCCTCACAATTTAAGAATAAAAAGAAAGGTACGTACAAGCAGATTAAACTTAAATCAATCAACAAAAATGACTTCATAAAACTGATATTCTGTCGAAGTCTCTGAACTTCCTACTTATTGTAAAGATGTAAAATGAATTAGAAATATTTCAGTAGTCAATGAATGAAACTTACATAACAACATGCTAATACGTACTCATTCAACCCTTTTTTTCCTTGGGGTCTTACAGACAAAAAATATCCTGATATACGTACTCATCACACCCTCCTTTCCTTTCTTTTGGGGGTGTCACAGACAAAAAATAAATATCCATATACACGTGATGTATTATTATTGTAGTAGAATACAGTTCGTTTTAAGTCACTCAAATGTCATGTTTTCAAATATTTCTAAAGCTGACCAAAATTTTTGAACCAAAAATTTGGACTGCATTCAAAAGTTAGAGATCTTCTTCCTGGTTTTATTTCAAATAATGTTTTATCGATTCATTCATTCATTTATATTTATTTAGATTCCATTAAATCTAATAACGTCTAGTTTCACTTTTGTGCCGATCCGATCTTTTAAAATCGGATATCTCAAATTGTGTGATAGCTTTTAATCCTTCATTATGATTTTGGTAATTTGTATTGCATTTTCCCAGGGTTGTTCTAGTGATTCTAGCTCTACCCTGTCAATTTTGACGGGTACTCTGCAGGTTTTATATATATATATATATATATATATATATATATATATATATATATATATATGCGTGTGTGTAGTTTCTAGCTTGACACTTCTGATATAGTTCACGTGATACCATGCTTTACTTTACCTTAATAACATTTTAACCAAGTTTAATTCAACAAGTAAAAAAAAGAAAATGCTGTTTTTGAAATGTGTATTTAAATCGTTTTGTTTTGTTTTTTTTTAATTTTTCGTGATTTATATATATTTTTTTCAAAATTGTTGTGTACTGACGGGTTAATATGTAGATTAATACTTGACATTTTCTCTTAAAACCAAAACTAATAAAATGAAAGGATTAAGATATCTGTTCTTGGAGTCACATGAATGAAAATGTATTACACTTAGTTTTTTGGGGGGGTTTTTTCTAATGATTTTTTTTTTACCAAATCTGTACCTGATTTTCTAATTACTTAAACGGATTATAAATATTCATTTAAGAGATTTGACACAATATCGGGAGGTGGTCTCGATCGTGAAGATTCACACCCCCATTTACTCGATATCGAAAAAAAAAAACGGTGATTAAATAAAAACAATTTGATAATTTAATCTATCCCAAGCAATAACAGTATAATCCGTGTATTTACTTCTGTTTTTCTTTCATTGATTCTCTAATTTCTTTTATTTTTCTTATGTGCCGTTTATAAATAACATCGAGTGGGCGATAATGTTAAACTTTACAATTTTACAATCGGGACCACCGTCCTTACCAATGTGTCTTAAAAATATAAGTAAGATGCGAGAAAAGAAGATATGTTCTTTCTTACGTGTCCGAGACAGTTAATTCCCTCCGTTTGAACACCGATGACTGATGAAACCCCCGAAATACAGAGCCCCATTCGTTCCTCAGGTTGTTAAGTTTTAATTGTTGGGGTTTTTTGGATTGATTGGAAACTACTTCGAGCCTTCCTGGTCACAAGTGAGAATAATGCTCTTAAATTCAGCTTCTTATTAGAGCAAATAATGATAGATAATTGGTAGCAGCCGTAATAATAAATATTATTCGTCTTAAAAATAGTCTTTCTTCAAGTAACAGTCCTTGTCTCCGTTTGTATTTTAATTCCTTTTTTGAGACACTTAAGACGAATTCAGCTGCAGCAGCTGTAAAAGTACTGCTAGTTTTTTGGTCGTAGTACCACTAACTAACAAGTAACAACTGATTGTTGTTTAGTGGTTATTAGTATTTGAACATATAAATGCAATAATGTTGGAGTGGATGGCTTCTTTTTTTCTTTCTCCTTCTCTTTCTTTTTTTAAACTGCTTTCTTTTTTGATCGCTTTTTGGGGCTTTTTTGTGTCGAATCATTCATTTGTCCAGCGAAAACCGTCGTCATCAAGCACTGCTGCCTCTACTTTCACTTTCTCTATCCTCTCCTTCTCCGGTCGTTTTTGCTCTTCTTAATTATTTCTCTAGCCGGTGCTTCTTGTGATATGTATTATTAGCAGTTTTATATAGCATCGATATTTTTATTTTCTTTATTTTAAAATATTTTTTTTTTTTTTGCTCGCCCGAAATCTGAAAACGGTGTCAACTTCTACCACTGTTATTAGTGCACCTACAACTGACCGTCTTGTTATTATTGTTAATATGAACGTATATATATATATATTTTTTTTTTTTTGGTGTATTTCCGTTCTCCGTCTTCTGGGTGGTTTTTCTTCCGTTTTTGTGGTGTGGAGAACGATTTTAGGAGATCCTACCAGTACGACTGTTGAACAGGAAGACAGTGGCGGTGGTCATAGCAGTGGTGTTGATAATAATGATAATGATAGTAACGATGATGATGATGATGATGATATTGTTAATGTTCTGTCATAGAATTGTGCTAGACGTAAAGATGACAGCCTCAGTGGCATCAAGTCCGTTTCTTATACTGATAGTGCCAACTCCTGGGGGTCGGGAAAAAACACCCACACACAAAAAAAATAATTTCCATACACACGCACTTACAGTATTACACACATTCCGTGTTCTTGTAGTTTATATATATGTATATATCAGTCTATAAATTTTTTTTTTGTTGTTTTTTTAGCGTTGAATTTTCATTCATTCATTCAATCATCCCCTAATATTAAAATAATATTTGATGTGTGAAGTTATTTTTTTAAACAGACAGTTATTTCTCGTTTTTTTTTCTTCTGTTTTTTTGTTTGTTTTTTTTTAACCCCAAATACAAGAAAACCAAATTCTCTCATACACACATGCGTATCATGTATGTCTATGTCTATAATCTCCTGAACAGTGACAGACAGACATACACACGTCTATTCGTCCTTCTTTCAGTCTGTCTATCCATCCACTCAGTGCATGTAATGTTTAAGCTTTACCCTTTTTGGTCATTGTACTGAAGAAACACATCTTCTACCCTCATAGCAACTGGAATGGATCCAGAAATTCTCTATTTGTTCAGTGTTCTCTCTCTATCTCTCTCTCCCATTTTTTTTTTTTTTTTTTTTTTGGTGTCTATATCTGCAAACGAGTTGCCAAACGTGTGCGTAAATGTACGTTCGTTGCTTCCTTTCTTTCCCGGTTGCGTTGTGTGGGTCTCCTCCACTCTCTCCACTCTGTGAGATACACCTCCAGAGTTGAACGTCTCTCTCTCTCTCTCTCTCTTTCTCTCCGTCTCCTCTGTCTGTCTGTCTCCCCCTCACACCTCTTCTCTCTCCTTCTCCTACACTCCCCCCCCTCTCCTCTCTCTGTCTGTGTGTCTCTCACCCTCTCACCCCTTCCCTCTTCTCTCTCCGTCTCCAACACTTCTCTCTCCCTATGTTCTCTATCTCTCTCTCTCTCTCTCTCCCATTAATATTCTAATGAGTAGAGCAACACTTACATAATAAATGCACTAAACTTGTTCTGGAGGGGGAGAGAATAGAGAAAGAGAACAAAAGTGTTTTAGAGAAAGTGGGTGAGAAGGAAAAAAAAAAAGGAGGATCAGAAAGAAGAAAAAAAAGGGTGTAAGCAATTATTGAAAGAGTTCAGATGAGATGATGGTAAAAAAAAGAGAAAGTTAGAAGTTAGGGTGAGAAGAAAAAAAAAGAGGAAGAGGCTTTGACAAGCCTGCCTGCTGGTCATGAGGGAGTGGGAAAATAGGTTATTTAATGAGAGAGGGGCCAAAAAAAGTAAAAAAAACATCCCTGGCTGGTGGTTCTGAGACTGACTGGATAAGCTTTTTTCTACTAGATCTGGCTGGGTTTTTTTTTCCCCAATTTATCCAATAAAAATCTAGCTGTTCATACAAATGGGTTTTGCTCAACATTTAGTTCAATTTACATCACTTTTTATGAACTTTTCTATTTTTGATGTCAAGGTTATCATTTATTATCAACAATGGTTTTCTTTTTGAAAATTTATTTAAATTAAGTTTTTGACATCAGTTAATAACATATTTGGAAAAATAAGATCATTTTGTAAGGCTTCCAGGAGATTTTTAAAAATTTACATCATAACTATAATGCTTGAGTAGACCATTATCTGTAAAAAAAACAAAACCGTGTTGTTCATGGTGGAAAAGAATAGTTTTATAAATTCAATGTTATAGGAATCTTAAGTTCAAATTTCCGTTTTCAAACATTTTAAAAACATTGACACAAAAAGCTGCACTAACTACACAGACCTACCCAAGGGTGTGTGAGTTGAAAAAAAGAGTCTATATCTGCTCTTTCTACATTCCTGTATTGCGGACAATTATAAAGAAAGGATAATTATAAATATGTTGGGCTCTCTGACGGCTTACTCTTCATTTTCGATCATTTTATTTACTTGTTGCCATAGAATGACCGTCCGAGTCAAAGTTGTGATAGAAAGCAACTGATAACTAAGATAAAGTAAAAAAAATAGTCAAAATTAATAATAATAAAAATTAAGTTAGGGCTTGTGACTTATTTTGTCTTGTCAAAAATGGTTGCAACTGAAAAAAAAGTTTTAAGAAACCTTAGTGTAGTCGGCAAAAACCAACCTGGAGAGGCTACTGCTCCATTGGCAAATCCAAAAATATCCACCCACCTTGATCATTTGTTTTCAGCCACCACTTATTTATTACAATTCCCAAGATGCCCCCATTTTCAAAGTGGAAATTGTTTGAAGCCTGGCCTTTCTATTGGCTCTGACCAATGAGCTGGAATAATGGCTTCATTCATCCGATTAGCACTGTTTTTTGAGAGCTAAAAAAATAAATGCTATCAGACAAGGAATGGAGAAGCAATTTTTCATTGATGATATTGATTTATAAACTTTTTCTTTGTTCTGTAATTTCAATTAATCTTTTTTTGTTCCTTGTAGAAATTGGGAATGACTGATTCATTGAAGTAAATTAAAAATACAGATCAAATGTTTAGTGATTTTATTTTTAATTTTATGACTACTTCATATGTTAAAAAAACAACTTATAAATCAAGATCTGATAGCTTTGCAGATATTATTCTTATCTTGCTGTGCCTGTGTGTCATCTGTTAGAAGTGTTAGTAAAAGGTGTATCTAAATGGCATGGAGAGGTCATTGCCTAAATAATCTTGAAATCCATTCACAGTCGTGGCATTTACTGTGTTAATGTGAAGGCAGTTCCAAATGTTAATATACCTTGATGTTTGGAATTTGCGGTAGATACTTTGATGGTAATGCACTTGATATTTGGAATCATGACCTCTTGTTTTATGGCTAAGAGTGGGTGTCAGCATGGATATCTTGTTTACGGCTTGAACAGTAGGTTTTAGTGTCGAGAGTTCATCCTGTTTTCTGAAAGTTTATAGATAAGTAAAAGATGTGTTATTGTACAGAAGGCTTGTTGCATGCATTTGAACTTTTTCTAGGTTTTCTGTATCCATCTTCAATGTAAGACTTCATACTGAAGATGCATATCATAAGTGAGGTCTAACAATGAATTGCGATACTATTTATTGGAGCGTCCAGAAAATAAATTCCAAAAATTTAAAAAATATGTATAAATGAAGCAATGTAAGAATTCAAGAGATGACGTAGGAAGAACATGTCCGAATGAATTCGTCCTAAATTCTAAACTCCGAAAATACTTGACTACTTTTCGACCGCATATGAGCTAGAGGGATTTATAGAACAGGTTGAATATGTCAGGATCCAGATGCTTGAAGGTATGTTTTATGAGGTAAAGCATGTTGTTGGCTTGAATTATCTTTTCATGGATGTGTTTTCTGAGGGTTAGGCTATGGTCTATTTGAAACTTCATCTTTTTCTTCATGGATTTATTTGAGGTAAAGAACAGGATGACTTCTAAAAGATTTTTCCCAATTATTTTTAGAAAACTATTGTTTTTATCTTTGTTGTTTTTAACATTAAATTCTCATCATAACATTTTATTTTTTTTGTTCTAATCATTTTTATATTATGTCTGGTCTTTAGAATTACTCGGATATTGCAGTTCCAAAGATGCTTGTTTGGAAGGGACTGGACTTTATGGTGTGTTCAGCAGTCTGCCAGAATTGTCTTGTAAAATGAATTTCTGTCATACGAAACTACGGCTTCAAAGTATTTTGGTTACTTCTCTTCAGGGTTGCCAATTTAGATATTTTATATCTAAATTTAGATTTATTGCCAATTTCAATATTTTATATCTAGATTTAGATGTATTGCCAATTCATGTATTTTATATCTAGATTTAGATGTATTGCCAATTCATGTATTTTATATCTAGATTTAGATGTATTGCCAATTCATGTATTTTATATCTAGATTTAGATGTATTGCCAATTCATGTATTTTATATCTAGATTTAGATGTATTGCCAATTCATGTATTTTATATCTAGATTTAGATGTATTGCCAATTCATGTATTTTATATCTAGATTTAGATGTATTGCCAATTCATGTATTTTATATCTAGATTTAGATGTATTGCCAATTCATGTATTTTATATCTAGATTTAGATGTATTGCCAATTCATGTATTTTATATCTAGATTTAGATGTATTGCCAATTCATGTATTTTATATCTAGATTTAGATGTATTGCCAATTCATGTATTTTATATCTAGATTTAGATGTATTGCCAATTCATGTATTTTATATCTAGATTTAGATGTATTGCCAATTCAAATATTTTATATCTAGATTTAGATCTATTACTTTTGATAAAAGATCTATAATCTGTAATTCTTAAATTCATCTTTATTAGATTTCTTGATAACCCTGATCCAAAAAACTTCAAACTCAACACTGCACTGCCTTGCTTGCTAACTAATATATTTGGCAAATGTCAACTCTGTTCAATGGTCAGTTGTTTATTGAGTATATTCATAAAATAACCACACTTATTACTTCTAACCTTTTACTTATTATCACAGTAGAAGTCTCAATAGAATGACCACAACTTCAGAAGTATGCCAAAATATGTACACTACCTATCAGCCATATTCAGAGCAGATTTCCAACCATATTTTCGTATATATCATCTCCTGACCGAGTGCAGGAATGTGGTTGCTATTCGGCAATAGTGGCACCAAAAGGGTTAATGAAAATTGAGTCGTCACATGAAGTAAATACATTTATACTGTAAACAATCCCTTACCATGATTTGAAATCATGACCAACAGATTGGTAAGCTGATGCCTTACCAACTAAGCTTCATTTTGAATACATGGGAAAAAAAAGATCCAAACATTTCTTGAACAAACTATAGAGTTGACAAGCCTGGTCTGCTGCAGACTCGAACTTCACTCCAACTTCTATTCTGACTGAAGATGAGTACAGCAACTTGTGTATCCTATAACAAATGAAGAATTATGAAAATATATTTTTTCACTATAATTGTATTTATTTATTAGAATGAAAGGAGCCCATGCATATGTGTCAGTCAAATATTGTAGATATGTGGGACATGTCAGTTTAGCTCAGGCGGTTATGGTTTCAAAACCTGGTAAGAGAATGTCAATTTTAAAAATGTATTTGTTTATAAGAATGAAAAAGGCCCTTGTGTATTTCTGATGTAAATATGGGTAGATCAATAAGACATGTCGTTGGTATTGATTTCAAATCACGGCAGGGGGATTTTCATTTTTACTTCCCCGAATTCAGTGAGGATTTGTTTTTGTTACGGAAGAGAAACAAAGTCAATTTCTGGTTTGGACTGAAGTTTGACAAAAATTAGCAACTGGAAGTAAATTTTGAATCCTTTTGTAAAATTTCAGTTTCAAGTTTGCCCGATGTCTCATCTACTACAATTGTCTCTGAGCTGCTTCCGTGTGATGAACCACACAAGGCACTGATTTTGTACCCTTTCCTTGAACGATCAATAAAGATTCAATCATTGTTTGTAGCAATCGTTGGTGTGATGGTAGGATGAAAAATTCTCTTTGTTTTGATTATATCGTGTGCAGAGGCCGTGACAATAGGGAATATCCTTTCGATGATTTAGTATTATGAATTTTTGATCAAGTACCACTAGACTGTTGCTATCTTTGTCGAAAGTGACAGAAAAAAAAACAGTCCGTGCCGGATGAAACTTTTGTAATCTGAATAAATTTTTCTATGAGATTCATTCATTCTGTATTTTCATCTATTATGAACTAATTTACTCTTGTGTTGTCAAAAATGACAGCATATATGATATATATGGATATACACATTGCATTTTATATACATGGATAATAGAGATTTGCATTGCAGTGGGATTGGGGAATAGCCTTCTATATACATTGCATTTTATATACGTGGATAATAGAGATTTGCATTGCAGTGAGATTGGAGAATAGACTTCTATACACATTACATTTTATATACATGGATAATAGAGATTTGCATTGCAGTGAGATTGGAGAATAGACTTCTATACACATTGCATTTCATAAACTTGGATGATAGAGATTTGCATTGCAGTAAACTTGGAGAATAGCATTCTATACACATTGCATTTTATAGATTTGGATAATAAAGATCCGAATCGTAGTGAGATTGAGATGAAGCCTTCTATACACATTGCATTATATAGAGATGGATGATAGTATTATAGTCAGCTTGGGAGTAGCCTTCTATATACATTGCATTTGATATATGTGGACAATAGAGATTTGCATTACTTCGCTATGAGCTTGGAGAGCAGCATACCATACACTTTGCTTTTTATATTGTGAATGATAGAGATTTGCATTTTAGTGAGCTTGGGGAATAGTTTCCTATACACATTGCATTTTATATACATGGATAATAGAGATATGAATTGTAGTGAGCTTGGAAATGGCTTTCTATACACATTGCATTTTATATACGTGGATAATAGAGATTTGAATTGCAGTGATTTTGGAGAATAGTGTTCTGTTGACCACAAACAGATTTTCTGTTTTTGTAATTTTTTTATATATTTCTATATTTCAAATTCAGCATTTTTATTTCCTCATTGGTGCATGAATGAAATTCTATTTGTACTACACCAGTTCCATGAATGGAATTCTATTTTTCTTCATCCGTTGCATCTCTTAGCATGACAGAGTACACCTGCTCCTTGGTAATTATTATATGTGTGGATTTTTGATCAAGCACCACAAGATAGTGTAATGTGTGGTATGGCTGCCTAACATGCAGAAGGTCCTGGGTTCAATTCCTGGTATGAGTGTGGAAAACTCTTTGTTAAGACAAATTTCCCTGTGCACCCAGCAGTTGATTGAGTACACTCTAAGCTGCATGATTAAGGTGGAAGTATCCTTGTATTGCCAAGTGGGTGGTCATAAAAACTTGTAGAAATGAAGTCCCGGTCTCAACCAGACTTGAAACTTTCAAGGATCATTATGTTGATGCATGCAACAGAAACCAGGATTTCGTCATTGGCCGTTCACACACCAACGGGAGTTGTCTCAAACATTTTCCCACAAGACTTACTTGGTTAGAATTCCATTCTTGTTGAAAGTAATAGAAAAGAACAGGTTCAGAATGATTCTCTGGTAACCTAGATACATTAGAAATCATCAACTAAAATAGCCAAGATGGGTTTCTTCAGTTTTTAAGTGATTCTGCCTGCAAGGCCATGCATGTATGTATTGTACTTACAAGAGCAAGAGGACTGAAAATTCAAACATTTACTCCTTATTTTGTCTAGAAAAAAGTTGTTTTTTTTGTTTTTTTTTGGGGGGGGGGGTCTTAAATTTCCCCTACTCTGAATAGCTTTTGTGGGAGTGTTCAATTTACGATCTAGGTTTATGCTAAATTTATCTCTTAGTTTGTGTCTGGCAGCATTCACACTTGTTTTATGAAAATTCAGACTTTTTTCAACAATAAAGTAACTTATTCATTGATCTAACCTTTTCCAATTTTTTAAATGATCCTCTTAAAGGAAATATTTTTTATTATCTCTATACATTCCTATTTGATATACTCAAAATATACATTACTTTTTAATATAATTATGATATGCATCCATGTTTAATATACTTATAATTTACATCCATATTATTATACTTATATTTATAATAAACATTCATATTAATATATTTATAATAAACATTCATATTGATATATTTATAATAAACATTCATAGTGATATATTCATAATAAACATTCATAGTGATATATTCATAATAAACATTCATAGTGATATATTCATAATAAACATTCCTAGTGATATATTCATAATAAACATTCCTAGTGATATATTCGTAATAAACATTCCTAGTGATATATTCGTAATAAACATTCCTAGTGATATATTCGTAATAAACATTCCTAGTGATATATTCGTAATAATTATTCCTTGTGATATATTCGTAATAATTATTCCTTGTGATATATTCGTAATAATTATTCCTTGTGATATATTCGTAATAATTATTCCTTGTGATATATTCGTAATAATTATTCCTTGTGATATATTCGTAATAATTATTCCTTGTGATATATTCGTAATAATTATTCCTTGTGATATATTCGTAATAATTATTCCTTGTGATATATTCGTAATAATTATTCCTTGTGATATATTCGTAATAATTATTCCTTGTGATATACTTATCATATACTGTTTTACAAAGTTAATTTAAATTTACATCTAAAAATTATCATTAAGGGAAACCTATATTATTCGTTTATATTGTATATACTGTCATTTTTGACAGCAAGGTTACACTAGTATGAGAATATTAGTCCAAACAATTCATTTATTAACTACTAAGTTCCTTTCAAGCAATGACTGGTGAGTATTTTAGCTGGAATGTACTGTTCTTGTCTGCAGATTATCAGTCCATAAAAAGGTTAGGTATGTGTGGAAATGTAAGAATTTAGTGCATCGAATGGTTTATTCACTAAGTTTAGTAAATTACTATTTACTCAGTTTAGTAAGTTGTTATTTGCTTTGGTACTGTGTTGAATGGAGATGGGAGGGAGAGTTTGCTTTTATTTAATAGATAGCATTCAAAGACATCATCCACATTAACATTCATGCATGCAAATCTACTAAATACTCTTTGATTTTGAGCATTCATATATGCAAATCTACCTTATGCCTTTTGATTTTAAACATTTACATATGCAAAACTACAAAAATAATTGGGTTGCACTGTTCCTCATAAATTCAGTCAAATTTTCAAAATTACGTCAGAAATTTGTCGTTTAAAAGATTAAAGGTCTTGAATTGATATTTTGCAGCTATATTGAGATTTTTTTTTTTTTTCTTGTTCTCTCTGATGCCCTTTTTTTGCAAGTTTTTGGCCAGAAACTTCTCCAACTACGTAGTGACCATGTTCACTCGGGTTTTCTGTAATGTAGCCCATCTCCCGTTCTCTTCCCTTCAGTTGGCTACATCAAACAGGAATCGGTTATATTCAAGTTGAATCATTCTTGAATTGTTGATATTAGGTAGGAGATAAAAGAGAACAACATCATCAATGACTGTCTTAGTGTTTGCTACATCTAAAGAAATGGGAGAAGTTTTTGTTTTTATTCTGCTTAGGTTTTTACTTCGACTTGAGACTGGCATAAACTTAATATATATTGTATTTTGCCATTCAGCCTGAAAATACTGTGATATGATTACTGAAATGTCTAATTCATTTCCTTTTTACAGTTGGTATAACCCCTTTCTACGCTATTATTTTGAGAGCCTAATTTAACGTTTGGAAAATTGGGGTCCATGCTCAAACCGCATCATAAGCAGTTCAGTGTTATATCAGGTCTACTGTGTATATTTCTATTTGCTTTAGCATGATAGAAACAAAAACGAGTAATGTGGACTTTCCCCAATTTTTTTTTTTCTAAGTGAATGCCAATTTTACAAACATTCATTTTTTTCTGTAATTTTAGGAGTGTGTAAAGCCATTCAACATAGAAAAAAAAACTGGCCCCGTTGGTAAAATCCGAGTTGAAGATGATGGAAGCTATATTCAAGTGAATGAGGTGAGTATTACTTATTCTACGAATGGGGTTGAATAAGTTTATCTTTTAAAAATCCTTGTAGCTCATGTTCTCATTTGTTCATCACGATGAAATCTAGTACATATTATTCCCAAGGCCAGACCAATTATTTGTCAAATTTTTTGAAAAATTGGTCAATAACCTACCGAAGGTCAAGTTCAAGGTCAACTTTTCATTTGACCTCTGGGCTAAAAAAATATACACAGAATAAGTTTTAGATCTAGTTGAGTACTTTAAAATGGTTCATATATGAGCCTTCTATGTTTAAAAACGATCAAGATATTGACTTTTAAATTTTGTCACGACCTTCAGAAATTTGCATTTCAAGTTCAAAGGGCCATGTTTCCAGAACCCTTTGAGCTAGAAACGCGAGACATTCAATTTGTCTCATAAAGATCTACAACTGTGCCAAATTTGAACTAAGTCTACGATGGTTATGGTATTTTTGCTTTAAAAAAATTGTTGATTTGACATAGAATAACTCAAAACTTTTTTATAGCTGTACTCATTTGACCCATCAGCATATATTTTGATTCTTCTGCAAAACCATGAAGGGTAGCTTTATCAGACTTGGGATTAATATAAACCTGTAAATTGCTTATTGAATCCCACTAACCAAATTACTGTAACCCTGAGTTTTTTTCTACTAGAACAAAGTTTGTGAAGGTATAATTTTACTAATTTTTTCTTTTTTAAATTTTTTTTTTATTGAAAATTTCATAAAATGGCTAAAAAAGGATTAAAATTGTGAGATTTTTACAGTTGATACTACGATAGATTGAGGATTGCTGTGAAATTAAATGCTTTAAAAGTTAATATATAAGAAAGTTCTAAATCAAAAACCAAAATATACCCATTTGAACCCGCTCCCCATGGGATCAATTTTGTCAACTTTTAAATCCATTCACATGGCATTATTCTTTTATTTCGTATTACAGAGTCTGTCTGGACATAATCCAGCCATTTTTTTTTTCTTTTTTTTTTTTTATGTCTTGAGAACCATTTGCATGACTTTGGTTCAACTGAGCATGCAATTGGAGGCGACTTTACTGCACAGGCATGAACTCTCTCCTTTGGGATTACTCCTTCAGCAGTGAGATGCCATTGATTGAGTTTGTGTACTTTTAGGACTCACATTTGCATCGATCAAGTGGGTCCTTATCAATGTCTCATATGGAAGTTTTTTGGCAAAACATCACATCAGTCAGGTCTCAGCTCCCCAAGAGTCCAAATTTGGCTTCCTATCACTTCTGGCTTTTTGTAAAGAGATTTCAGACCGTGGGTGAGATGAAGGAGAATGCAGGCCGTTTTGAAAAGTGGAAGAGATACTGGTATAAGTGTGCGAGATCCCAAGGGGGACTACAGTGTCCTTGCAGAAGCAGAGAAGATTTGGGAATTGTCATTTTCTATTCGAGAAAACATGAGTAATAAAAATGAAAAAAAGGTTACTTACACCTTGTGGTATTCTGATGTGGTCACCCATTCATTCATCTGAACCAGACAATGTTGCTCAACTTTAATGATCAAGGAGAATGTTCTGTATTAAGTCCGTCTGCCTCAGTTGTACTCAGCATGGATCTATTGCTGTTACTCTTGTGGGTTTCACCCAGAAACTGGTCAGATTGATTGATGGTCTGACCAGTTGTTGAGGGTGAACCAAGTTCTTGAAGTAAATTCAATATTTATTTCAACTAGCTAGACGTATGGAAATTCCAAGCGTACTGACAACTAAGACATCATCATTATTTTTGTGTATCCATGACTGCAATTAAAGTATATAGTTTTGTTGAAGTAATTTATTACCAATGGAATATATCTGTTGGCTTTAATAACAGGAAAATGAAACTAATGTTAAGTTAATTGCGTTTATTTACCATCAACTCTTACGTTGTCTATCTCAGCTTAGAATTAAAGTTATTAATTGGAATTAGAACCTCCAGGATTAACACATTTCTGCCAACTGAAAATGTGTCCATTTATCCCGGAAGCATAGAATTCCGGGGTTCTGGAACCAATGAATTCTGCAAAAGCATTTTGAGTTACTTGCTTGGTTGTTACTGACCTCGTCTTTCAGGAAGTGGTCGAAATACTTTAAAAAGTACAAGACTCTCAGAGATAGGTATGATGGGTAAGTTTCATTGTGTAGTTTGTTCAATTTCTGCAGGGTCATTCGCATGACATGTGTTCAGGCGTTGTCATGGAGAAGAATTGGTCCTTTTCGATTGATCAATATTTGAGGTAGTTCTCGGTACATTTTGTTGATTTCCTGGTAATACTACTTTCCTGTGATGGTTTTGCCAGGATTCAAATGATAATTCCACTCTTTTTCTTTTTGCTCCCTTTCGAGCATAACCACCCTCTTCTATTCTTACAATTGTTTATTACATTGCAAAATTTGGTGAGGAGGAAGTCTTTTTTGTTTCCGTTCAAGCAAAAGCACCCTATTCCATTCCTACATTAGCTCATTACAATTGCAAAGGTAGGTGAGGAAAGAGAAGTGAAAAGATGAAAGCTTGGAGAAGAATTGATTATCATCGAAAGTGTAAAGGTCGTATAAACAAACAAGTAGAATAAAAGTATAATTATTGATGTTGTGAAAGCTATCTTCTCATAGTTCACCATCATGATGGATATTGTGCATTTGTAATGAAAGGCAGCAACAGGATTTACTACAGAAACTGTCAGCCAAAACTATCAACATGGGTTTCTTTCAGTTTTTAAGTTGGTCTGGATGGTTGGCTATGTATCTATCACATGTATGGGCTCTACCAATGGAATCTGAGGGCTGAAGTTTACAATATTTACTCCTTAATACTAGAAAAAAACAATTTTTTTTTTTAAATCCACCCCTATAGGTTTGAGGGCGGGATTTGCAGTGTAAGTTTATGCTAAATTTATCCCTTAACTTGTGTCCAGCAGCATTGTTTTTTGAAAATTCAGACTAACCCAACAAAAGGTGAGAGAAGTAACTTATTCCTTGATCACCCTTTTCAAAATTTCCAATCGATCACCCCCTAACGAGGCATGTTGATGTTGGTCAGGTGATAGTTTCTACTGAGCGACTAACCAGACCTGTTTGTTTTGTTTTTTGTTTTTTTTTATAGATGAAGCTTATCTGATGGTCTGAGTGAGTTGCGATTAACAATTAACAAAAAATTTCAGATAAAAGAAAATCTTCGTCAAAAATGAATAATAGATTTTTTTTTTTTCCCTTCTGAACTCAAATTATTTGATTAATTTATTCGCTGTTTTACTGAAGCTTGGCACGAAAGTGTTGTTCCCTGGGATGAATGCCCAGTGCTTTCCTCCTCTTAATCATGGTCAGTCTTTATTCTTTTTTTGTATCCCCGAGGCACACCAAGATAATTATTGCCCATTTGATTCTAATCTATTTCAGTCGAGTCTGGCATCTGGCCAGACGCGAGTATAATCACCGTTACAATTTACAGATACCTTATTAACTTTTCTTGCTTGATTTTAGTTAGAGGATTGAAAAAAAAAAAAAAACACTTTTAATTCTTATCTGAAAAATTACTAGCATTCCAAGGGAAATCATGAATCCCCCCCCCACCTGTATATGATTCTTTCTATCTCCTACATTAAACAGTAGTGGTCGTAAAATTGAGCTACCTTGATGAAAATATTATCAGTAGGGTTTGAACCATGAATTAATGATTTAACAAAAAAAAACGGGTCTGGTTAGTCAATAGAAATTTTCATGTTACCATCATCTTTAGCATACCATGTTGGGGATGATCAACTAAAAAATTGGAAAAAAGGGCAATAAATGAATAAGTAACTTCTTCCCATTTTTGGCCTGTGATCACTCGAAACTCCAAATTAAAAAAAAAAGTGTTTATGCTGTTGGACATAAACTAAGGGATTAATTTGGCATGAACTTGCATTGTAAACTGAACCCCTCACCTAAAATTATTTTGGGGTGGAATTTTCAAAAACAAAAAAATATGTTTTCCATGCTCATTGAAGGGAGTGTGTGTGCAAAATTCCAACTTTCCGCTATGAATGGTTAGGGTCAAGTGAAATCTGGATACTTATGAATATCAGAACACATGCATGACCTAAACCCAGTAACAGTGTTTAAACTGATCTGTTATGGATAGCGGTGATTAATAAAGATAAAAGTCAAGACTTGACTGAACGGTGTTTAACATAGGATGCAACCTGTATTTTTGACCACTTGTATTTAAACAATTTTGAATCTAAAAATCATTTTTCAAAGACATAAGTTACTAAACAATGCTAAATGCACGTTTTAACTTTAGAATAAATGTTGAAAGTGATTTCCTTCAACCTGAATGCAGTGATGTATTTGTTTCATTACATAAGAAATGACAGAGCAGACACAACACAATGGAATGGATGCCCAAATGAGGCTAGTGCATGATGCAATCATTTCAATTGCTAAATACTATGCGATTAATGTGCCATGAAATTTACGTATGCCATTTCTACCGCCGTCTTATCCTTAGGGTTGCGTCTTTTTTGAAAATATCTTAGATGAAAAGTTGTCTTTGCAAAAATAAATATATCAAATCAGAAAGAAGATTTTTAGTAATTAGTCCACAGAGAATAAATGAATTATGTTTTTAGGGTACAGTGTACATCAGTCTAGCTGACTGTATGTATGTCCCATGTGTACAGGCTGCACCAATGGAGCTAGAGGGCTGAAAATTTTAACATATGTCTAGAAAAAACAGATTTTTTGTTTTTGAAAATTCCCTCCTAAATAAGTTGTTTAGTGAGGATTTGATTTACAGTGTAAGTTATTCTAAATCGGTTCCTTAGTTTGAGTTCGGTAGCAATTACACATGATTTTTTTATACAGATTTTTTCAGTGATGACCACTCAACAAAAAGCCTGAGATGTAACAATGATGGATCATATCTTTTTTTTTTTTTTTCCAATTTCTCGATTGATCGCCCCAATGCGGCATGCTGCAAAAAGACATTGGTCACGTGATGGCTTCTGAGTGACTAACTATACCTGTGTGTTCTATTTTTTTTCCAATCTGTTCCTGAAGGCTTCCTGTGGAGCATAGAGCTGCATCCGTGAATAGAAAGTCAAAAGAAAGGCGGCTTTTATGGAGTGGAGTTGTCAGTTACACGCCTACTCCTTTACCCGGACTTGAGATTCCTGTTTTTTTCTGTCAGAGTAACCTTTCTCAGTTCAACTGTCTTCTCAGGGCTGAAGGGCTTCAACTGCCCAGCCTATTACTAAGGCAAGTAGAGAATTAGTGTGAATTGAATTCTAGTGGGCCAGACGAAAACTTGAATCGGTTTTCTCCACCAGTAACCATGATGCTGTTCCATTCAGTGCCTGATTAACAATGTTGCAAAATTTGTTAGGGGCCCTGCAATTTCAGGGGCCCCTCACTAAATGCTTAAAGCTATCAATTACAATTCAGTGATCCTGCACTCACTCTTCTACTGTTGAAAGGTCAAATCAAATTGGAGTCAAACCAGGATCATCATGGATTCCATTCAAATTTGGCACAATTATAGATCTTTATGAAACAAATTGAATGACAGCTGTCTCATCTGTAGCTGGAACCCCTTGAACTTTGCCAAAAATGTGAATTTTTAAAGGTAATGACTGTTCAAAAATCAATATCTCAGTTGAATTTACATCTAGAAACTTCGTTTTGATTTGCTCAAGGTCTAAAACTTTTATTACATTCGTTCTTACCAAGGAGATCAAATGAAAAGAAAGTTGACTTCAAACTTGACCTCTGACCTTTTTAGGTCATTTGACCTTTGGACTTTTTTTAATTCTTTTTTTTATTTGAAAATTAACTGGTCTGGTATGTAAAAAATTTCATGGTAAAAAAACAAATGGAAAGTTGTGCAACAAGGATTTTAATGAACTTGTTTCACTGAATTCACAAAAAAGGTGAATTTTCAGCATATTAAAAGAATTTTCAAGTGGAATATTTCATCTTATATGGAAATTTAGGAGGTTTGGTTACCATTTATTGTGCCACAGTCTGGTTGTAATGATGTAATATCCTGTCGTGAAGTAGCAATACACACACACCTTTTATCTTTTTATTTATTTATTTTTTTTTTTTTACTGATTTTGAATGAAACGAAAAACAGGATTGTCCAGTTTATCAAGTTGAAAAATTATAAGTAGGCGCTGTAAACAATTCATGCGATCCCCTTGGAGAAGGTGTAAGGAAGAGGTTTTTAAAAGTAACATCAGCTTCTGTTATGAAGTGTGAATCATATGCTGATCATATACCCCTGTACCTGCAAAAGGGGTGTGGTACTTAATCCCAGCAGCCAATGAGAAGGCATGACACCCACGCATTGTATCAGAGTGGAAAAATTTATCGATAATTTTAAAAAGTGAAGTCATTTTTTCTCACTGATTTCACCTGTCTTCAAAGAAACATCCTGTTTTGACTATCATTTGCCCCCAGCAGTCAAAGATAGAATATAATAGCCCAGGTGTTTTGTTTTTGTTTTTTTGCCTGAGTTGGGAATTCAAATTCACTGCCCCAAGGTTTTTGTCTGAGTCATTTGTAAAACAGAATTTTCCATTCTTTTTCTCGAATTTACACTTCATCCCAAATATCTTTACTACCTGTGTAGGTTATATTTTCCCACTAGATTACTTACTTTTCTGGAAAGTACTTACCTTTCTGGAAAGGAATGACTTATTCATTAGTCATTTGAATTAGTATTCTCATCTTTGTTGTTTCAATCACTTAGTTTCAACCAGTCGGGTCTCCAGCCTTCCCCAGGTGTTTGTTGCTTTTGGTAATATCTTCAATTTATCTCAACTACCTTTCCCTTCCTCTCCGACCAAAGCAGCAAAGATACATTTGACACTGAAAATCAGTTGTTTTGAAACTTTGAAAACTCAAGGACCCCATCTATGAAAGAAATAGACTGGCAGACCCTTATTTTACAGGACTTGGTTTTTAGACTTATCAATGAACTACAAATAAAAAGACGTTTTTGAATTTTTCTTTTTTTTTCAAAATGGATTACATTTATTTGGATTCTTATACATGGTACAAGTATCCGTGTGTACAATTACGCTTTTTGATGGCGGTGCAATGAATAATGTTGTTTCTCAGCCACAAGATTAGCTATATCAGGTTCAAAGGGAACACAGCTGAGAACACCCTGAGCAACATTTGACAGAAGCCCAGTAGTCTGCAGATCCCAGTTTCAAACCCACTTAATCTCCACCCCCACAACAACAACGTATTAAGATGGAGAGGATAGTGTGTGCACGAAATTTCAAGTTTCTACTCTGAATGGTTACGGCTGGGCAAAGGATAGATATGTAGATACATACATACACACATATAAATGTCAGAACACATGAATAGCCTAAACCCAGCAACAATGTTTAAACTGTTACGTTGTGGGTAGCAGTGATTAATAATCATTGACAATCCTAGTAAAAAAATCTCCATAATAATTTATGAGTTTCCAGTTAGTCTGGAAGAAAGATAGGAAGCGCAAACATGTGAACACAAAATGGCTTTTATGTTGTCAGTGTACATGTGTTCGTTCACTAACTGCTGATAATATAACTACTGTTACTGCTGCTACTGTTGCTGATGTGTCAATTTCGTTTTTTTTTTTAACTAAAATGAATTAAAAAATTTTAGTTTGCATTAACCTTTCAAATTAGAAACCGTCAACCAAAACTGTCATCCAAATTTTCAACATATGCTTCTCCAGTATTTACTCTTTGTTATGACTAGAAAAAAGCTTTGTTTTTTGGGTTTTTTTGTTTGTTTTTTTTTTTTTACCCCCCCCCCCAGGTTTTTAGTCTTAGGTTCAATTTACTATGTCCCTAGTTTGTGCTCAATTGCGTTTTATTGATCCAGGAGAACCCATTCATTAATCACTCCTTTTTCAAATCTCTTAATTGATCATCCCCAACATGGCTTGCAGCCCGGAAGACAGAAGACATTGGTTACATGACGGTTTCTATCGAGTGTTTAACCAGATCTGTTTTAATAATGTTTAAAGAATTTTCTTGGTATATTCAAGTATAGCACGACCCCCCCCCCTCCATTTTTGCTCAGATTTGGGGAAAAAAATCTTTCGTACATTATCAATAAAAGAAAATTTTTTTTTTTTTTTTTTTTTTTCTTGTTTCCTTCAAGTCTGGAAGCCGCAGCAAACTGAAAAAAGCGAAAATCACCCTGAATGATTGTCTGGCGTGCAGTGGATGTATCACGTCTGCGGAGAGCGTTCTGGTCTCACAACAAAGCAGCGAAGAACTTTATAAAATCCTCCGTGATAATGGTAGACTACGAGAGGTGAGTGTTGATTAACTTCATTGATTTTTTTTCCCCTCATTCTGACCTGGGTAGAATTTTGAGCCCCTCCCTTTTTGCTCTTGGGAACTCTTCATATCAAAATCTTAATAAAAAGGGAGTTTTTAATTCTAGAATTCATCATCATCATCATCATCATCATCAGTCTTTTAGCGTCCGTCGTTGGACATAGACCTTTCCCAGGATTTGCCACACTTCTCTATCATGGGCGTCACGGAGCCAGTACTTCCTGAACCTGTCTAGCTCGTCTCTCCATCGAACATTTTGCCGGCCTCGGTTGCGTATTTTTTAAAAGTTGGAAATGCTGAAACATGAAATGTTTAAAATGACTGAAAATAACTAGAAAAGCAATGAAACTTGAAATGACTAAAAAAAAAAAAAAAAGCAATAAGAGTTTAAATGCCTTTGAGAAAATATTTCAAAGGCAGTTTAATGGCGTGGATCAGAATAAAGAATAAAGTACACGGGAGAATTGAACTCATGACCTTCCACGCTGTAGGTAGGCTTACTTAATGCTTAGAATACTTCTAATAAAATAAATGAAAATAAAATGAAAAATAGATTTTTTTTGTATGTCTTGTCTCCTTAATTTAAAAAAAAAATTTTGAGGGAAATAACTCTTACTGTTTTACACATTTTTAAACCCTTGGACCCCAGTATTACAAGATTACCAGATTACCAGTGTTTTGATAAAATTCTGTTCTTATTCACCTTTCTTTTCTTTTTTTTTTTTTCCAGTCATGTGGTTGACAATAAATGTAAAAATGTTGGTGTCCACCAACCACCCAATATTGTTAACCACACTAGATCAAGGGGCTCCTGTTGTGTACACACATAGAAGGGGTCTTCAATGTTGACTTTTTGATAGAAATGTGTTTATAATTATTAAAAAAACATCATTCATCTTAGACTTTGTTGTGTTTGTTTCTTCCAGGAAGACAATGAAGCAGATCAAAAGTTGGTGGTCGTGTCTTTATCACCACAATCTCGAGCTTCCATTGCGGCAAAATATAAATTATCTGTTGAGGAAACTGCACTGAAACTGACTGGTTTCTTCAAAAGTTTGGGTATGGTTATCTTCTCTTCCCCTAAAGAATATCTTTTTTTTTGTTTTTCCAATGAATAACATTACGTATACAGAACTGATTCAACACTTCAGTTCATATAAGAAAATTTAGGTGGTAACTTTACTGTGAATAACAAGCGGAATAAGTACTATCCCCATTCAACTTGAGGTAAAGTTTTTGATTTATCAACTGTAACAAAAGCCAAGTTCAAATAATACCAAAAGGTTTTCTGTTTGAACCAAATTTGAATCGGTTCATAGCATTTATGAGAAAGGAAGGATAGAGTGAGTAGGCGAAGAGAGAAATTCTTTTTTTTTTTTTTTTCCCCATGTTACACTTCATCCTATTATTCCTTTTTCTTTTAGAACAATTCTTGGAATAAAAATTAGAACATGAGAAAGAGGACTATACAGTGTTTATAAGTAATGTATACAAATCATATATATATATAACTTTTTCATTTGCCAATTAATGATTTCGCATTATGAATGATATTTTCATTCTATTTTTCATATAATGTTTATAGAATACAGTAAACCCTTGGTTAAATGGTTCCTAATATAATGGTTTTGGAGTTTAATGGACATTTGAAACTGTAAGGGATGCCAAATCAGACATTTTTCGACTAGATCTAGCTGATTTTTCCCTATCTAGCCAATGAAAATCAGTGACAGCAAATAGCTGAAAATCTGTTCATTTGGGCCAGAAGGAGGGATAAGCCAATTTAACTTTATTTTGTTATCATCATCAATCTGTTATTGTCTGTCGTTGGACATAGACCTTCACCAGACTTTTCTATCATTGGCATCGTGGAGCTGGTACTTTCTGAATTTATCTAGCTCATCATGCCATCTTATTTTTTGTTGGCCACAGCCTCACTTATGATCTCTAAGAATCCATGTTGTGATTTGTGATGTCCAGCAGTTGTCTGCCATTCTTGCAACATGACCAGCCCACTGCCATTTGAGTTTTTAATGGATCCTATGATATCTCTTTCTCCTGTTTTTCTTCTAATATACTGTGCTGTCTTGTGATCTCTTCATATGAGGTTGAGCATGATTCTTCCATGTGCATGATGCATGGTTATCAATTCGCAGATCGGTCTTTTCATGTTTCAGCTCCATAGGTGACTATTGGAAGGATACATTGATTGTATACCCTTCTTTTTAGGATTAGTGGGATTAAAGCAAAGAATTTTATTTCATAGCCAAGTAAAACTCATTGAAAGTGGGGAAAATTTAGCTGATTTTAGCCATTTTTTTGAAGGTATGGGAAAAATACTTTTACATAATTTCCATTTACTTAAGATTGATAAAATGAATTTTAAGTAAATTTTGGCTTTGAGAATATTTTTGAAGTCAGATATTAATTTTTCTTTTTTTTTAGCAAATCCACGATCAATTGTGTTTATTAAAAGTAAATATGATTTTTATTTCTTTGAAGCAGTTTTTGCAGAAAGAAATGACATTCGAGTTGGTAACACACTCTGTCATCATTACGCCTTGTCTTTTTCAGATAAAATCTATTTGAAAATTACTCACTGTTGCTTATCAGCAAAACTTTGAAAATAAGTGTTTTCATTTTTTTTATCAATTTCTCTTCCTAACAATCTGTTTAAACATGTGAACAGAGCTTTGTTTTTAGTTTTACTTACTTGATAAAATGTCAAAGTAATTTTGTTAAAACTTGAATTAGTTTTTCTCAAAACTGAAAAATCCGGTGGTAAGTAAGCCTGTAGGATCGGAAGCACAAAAAATTACTTGCGAAAGATTTTTCTATTCCAAAAAAAAAAAATTTTTTTTAGTAAAGTTTTGATGTAAATATCCCTGTTTTGCTTGAATTAAATTGAGTTGTGTTTAATTAAAACTATCTTTTTTTTCATCTATTTTTGATTTTTAAAAAAGATTTGTGTAATTTTCACAAGGATTTTGTTTACTTTCCAGTAGGAATGCTGACAATTGGTGTCACATGAAATTTCCTTATCATTTATTTATCTATTTGATGAGCATGTCTCTATGGACCTCTCCCTAAACAATTTTCATCAGAAATATGTATTCAACATTAATTCAAGTGAAAAAAACATATGAAACTTGATTAAAAAAAAAAAAGTCTACCAGTAGAGAAATATTTACAATGTACATTTTATTAATTTTTCCCAAATTCTTCTGGATATTTCAGCTGCTGATAATTGTTATGAACTCAATCAAATTCTGGGTGTTTATTCTTCGTATGATCTCAATAAATATATATTCTCTATTGTATTAAAGCTATATTTGCAGTAAAATATTTGAACTTGTAAAGAGTACAAAAAAGATTTTAAAACTACCTTTTATCCAGTAATAATCAATTTAACAGACATTTAAAATTAATGAACAATTGTCCCCTCTTATTAGTCTGTTAAACTGAGGCTTAACTGAAAATACAGGGATTTTTGATAAAAAAAAATCAACTACTGATGTCAGACTTTAAATAAAAATTGGTTACTTCAGATGAGCCATAATTTTCTCCCATCTGACTCCTTGACTGGCAACTTTTTTTTATAAAAACATCTCTTGTTACTTCATCCCTTTTTATTAGACTTAATCTCTCTTGCTCAGTTTGACAATTTGGTTGACACATTTGAAAACAATCAGAAGTGTTGTAAATTAGTGGAAAATTTCTACACATTT
The DNA here is from genome assembly GCA_963457665.1 of Thysanoteuthis rhombus. Lineage (NCBI taxonomy): Eukaryota > Metazoa > Mollusca > Cephalopoda > Oegopsida > Thysanoteuthidae > Thysanoteuthis > Thysanoteuthis major. Next base: position 4,740,501 of record OY735206.1, on the reverse strand, counting down.
CTATTCTCTGCAATTCAAATCATTATCTTTTTTCTTTGTGAGAAATCGACAGGTAGCTTATTGGTTCACAATCGCTTATGGTTGAAATGTGAGTTGATCTTTTAGATGTAAGCAAAACAATTTTCAATTTGTTTAAAACCTTGTAGAATTAATGTATCTTGTCTATCTTAATAGGTTCATCATTCTCTCTTCTTTAAGAATAGTTTTTATATTAACGTTAGAGTATTTTGATGTATTTTGATTTCTGTCAATGTATGTTGCAGTTAAGAGCAACTAAAAACATTTATCATGAAAGAAAATATTAGTTGAAAATCAAAAATGGTTGACGATGCCTCTTCTAAAAAAATTAGAATTGAAATCTCTCATCTGGAACTTGTCAATTTATCCAAAGTGGATAAGTTAAGATGGAGTCATGAAAACTTGTGGGTGAAGAGTCCCGTTTTCATTTGCTGCTGATTAAAAAAGGTTGTTTATATTATTTAATCTGTTTCTATATTTCTCATTTTTCTCCGACAGGTGTGGATTATATGTTTGACACAACGTTTGCACGTAATTTCAGTCTAATCGAAAGCGCCAAGGAATTTCTTGAACGATACAAAACTGCTGAAATAGAAAAGACGTCATTTCCTATGTTGGCCTCGGCCTGTCCAGGTGAGTTGATTCTTGACAATGTCATTTGTATTGGCTCAAGGTGAGTTTGGTATCCTATTTAGTTATCCATTTTGCATTATGAAAGTGTGTGCAGGACATTATGGAAATTCTACTGTATTCTTCTTTTTTTTTCTTTTTTTTTTATGGAAAATTTGTCTGTATGAACTTCTGATATTTGCTTTCTCAAAGATTTAGCTAAAATTCAAGACGGGTTTTGTACATCTAAAGAAAATATCCTGTATATGCTTCCATAATGCAAAATGTACAACGTGTAAGGTACTGTTTGTTTTTTGTTTTTATACAAAAACACATGCTGAGGTAATTGTTTCAAAATTTTTTAGTTGAAAAGCGTGTTGGTTGAAGTATGAAAAACTTTCCAGATAATTTCAATAATTGTGGTGAAAAAAAAAACATTTTAAATTCAAAAAATGGATTAAGTGAATTGTTTGAGGCCAAGTTAAGATTGGCACTATTTTTCCTCTCAGTCATATTGATCGTTACTTGTTTCAATAATCTTTACTTGGTTAGGTGAGGCTCTGACAAATTTCATAAAGATCTCCAGTACACTCCTAAGCAAAGGCCTTATGATGCTTAAAAATCTGAATGAATTGTTATAAAACCTTTTTTTACTCATCTTTACTTTTTAATTCTTACCGTTTTGGGATCGATCTTAATTTGGTCTAATTTAGTGGTATTGATCTATATTAGGGGACCTTAGCAAAAAACTTGTTTATAATGAACAGAAGAAACAACAAAATATATGAAGAACACTGCAAAAAAAAAGATTGAAAAACATCTTCCTTCAAAGAATTATGAACAAGTGGAACTCGCTAGTTGATCATGATCTAAATATACTACAAACAAAAACATTAAGTAACTTAAAGAACAAAAACGACAATTACATGGTGCATGGAAAAAACATAGTATTCCAAGGGAAATTATGAATCGCCACTGCCTATACATGTTGTGTTGGGAGGGATCAATAAAAAAAAGTTGGAAATAATTTACTTCTCTTGCCTTTTAGTGAAACGGTCTGAATTTTCCAAAAACAAGCAGGCCCAAACTAGTGACCAATTTAGCTTAAACTTTCATTTATTTGAACCCCACCACTAAAATCCTATTTTGGAGAGATATTTTCAAGCAAACAAAATTTTAAAAAAAATAACATTTGTCCCTACTCATTGAGAGGAGTGTGTGTGTGCAAAATTTCTAATTTCTACTATGAACGGTAAGGGCAGGGCAAAGTCTGGAAAGATTGATATACATGAATGTCAGAACACATGAATAACCTAAGCCCAGCGACAGTGCTTGAACTGGTCTGTTGTGGGTAGCGGTGATTAACAAAAAAACCTTTGAAGAAAAATATAAATGCAAATAAGTACATCATTTTTACTCGCCAAATGTTCATGGGGTTTCATCTGTATAATGCTGTAAGCCCAAAGGAAAAATAAAGAAACAGTGAGCCAGCAACTGAATTCAAAGTGACCAACTTTATAGGCCAAGGGGTGAGTCATGAGCTTCTAGCCTTGGTGTGTCACCCATTAAGCAAGAATGAACCCACTGGTAAGCTCATTGGGGGGACGGCTGGGTAGTGGGAGGGGACTTCAGGACATATGGAAGTGAAGGAGGTGGAAGTTTTATGACAAGCATTTTCCTATGACAAAAGAAATCAAGAAAAAGACTTCAAAATTTTATTATATTTCCATCTCATGATTTTGCCATGCAGGTCAGTCTTATTGCACAGGCACACTGGTTCATATTATTAAATAGCAGACATAGAAAACCTTCTTTAAACTTGTTTGCATTTGTCTCTCAAAGAATTATAAACAACAGGAACTCACCAGTAGAGCAAGGTTTTTAGTGGTAGGGAGGTCAATTTGCAATATAAGTTCATGCTAAATTGGTCCCTACTTTATTTCCAGCTGTGTTCACTCTTATGTTTTTGAAAATTCAGACATTTTAGCGTCTGGCAAAAGGCAAGAGAAGTAAATTATTCATTGATCACCCCCGACACAGCATGCTGCCAAAATTATTAGTTACTTGACAGTTTCTATTGAGGTAACTAACCAGACCCTTTTTTTTTTTTTTTTTTTTTTCTGTCATTGTTTAGGTTGGATTTGCTATGCTGAGAAAACACACGGTTCTTTCATTCTTCCGTATATCAGCACGACCAAATCACCTCAACAGATAATGGGTTCGTTTGTCAAAGACTTCCTCGCACAGAGACACAGTAAGCAACCCAATCAGGTGTATCACGTCACGGTGATGCCGTGCTATGACAAGAAAGTGGAAGCATCGCGCTCGGACTTTTACAGCGATCTTTATAGCACCCGAGACGTTGATTGCGTCATCACAACAGGTAACGCTTTGACAACTTCTGGTTCTCTGTTTTTAATGGCCCTCGATCATTTTCACCTGGATTCTTGGTCTGAAGTTTTGAAACTAAATATTATCACTATTCCAGGAACCATTCAGACTAGTATCCTCATCTTCATTGTCAAATTCCAGTCCGTTTTGGAGTTGATTTTTATATTCATAACAAGAACAATCCTCACCAAATTTAAGGGAGTAAACTCTTCACTGTTTGGTTCAACTTGACGGTATAGACAAACAGATGTATGAAATTTACATTTCTCTAGTGTTATTTTAAATCACGACCGAGTGATTGGTAGGCAGCTCTCTTACCCGAGCCAAATTGATTTTTATATCTACGGATTTATTTGTTCTAAATACAATAGAAAAGTTGTAGTAATCATCTTCAGTCTGGATAGGAATAAGAGTGGAGTTTGACCCTGCAGCAGGCAGTCTTGTTGTTTTGAACTCGAGCAGCTGATGAGTTTTTTTAGCCTTCTTGAATTGTTTTGTTCTGAAATAAAGTAATTTTATTGTAGATATATAAGTGCATTACATTATTTTGAAACTTTGTTTGAAATAATCTGTTATTACACAGTGAATGTATCATTTGGCCCAGACAATGTGAATAGAATAAACAACTAAAGAAAGTGGAGCTGCTCCAAGAATCAAGCTTGCGACCAATAGGGTAGCCACTTTAACATAGAATTGCTATTTGTAAGAAATGGATATATAATCCGGCAGCAATAATAGAGCTGATATAGACTGTGAATGAACAAAAATGAGAATTTGGAGTAAAAACAGTTGTGTCTTTGCATTACTGGCATCTGTTTAGCTCAATGGTAAGAGCAATGCTATGTTGAAGCAGCTACCTTACCAGTCACAGGTTCTTTATTCGATTATTCTATTTACATTGTCTTGGCCAAATGATACATTCACCGTGTAATGATAGGAGATAATTTCAAATAGTTTCAAAGTAGTATAACGCATTTATATTTATTCATTGGATTATGTATCCATTTCTTTATATATATATATATATATATACACTCGCTCACATGTTAAAGAGATCTGATGAGAAGAAAATAAACATTTAAAGAAAGAGTGAATTCTACAAATGTATTAAATTTGAGTATGATTTTTTTTTTCATATTACAACACGTGTTTTGGCTATCAAGAGCCACTTCTAGTTTTTTAAAAAAATCTTTTTGAGTTTTGAATTTTTAGTTGAGTGTATTATCTTATCAACCAAGAGAGATGCAACAAGATACCTCCTTGTATGATCACAGCCCCTTTTTCCAACCTTTCACTGAATATATACAACTGAAAATTTGGAAAAAAAAATCACATGATCCCTCAAAGTGATAAAACCAGTCACAATACAAATATCTTCATGGAAACAAGAGTCCTACAAATATGAACATACTCAACTAAAGATTATAGAAAAAAAATTTATCTGAAGAGGTTTTTCATAGCTGAAACACATATTGTAATAAAAATAATAATACTCGAATTCAATACATTTGCAGAATTCCCTCCTTCTTTGAATATATATATATATATATATATATATATAACAAATATATATATATATATATATATATATATATATATATATATATATATATATATGGTCCATTTCAGGTTCACTGCTGAACAAAGGCCTTTCCCAACTTCTCCTATGACAGTGGAGTCATAAAGTCATGTTGTCCTTTTCTTGGACTATTTGCCTTCCCAAAGCTAGAGAACCCAGTGTACCCTGCTATTTTATACAAAGCTGGGGGGAGGAGGAGAAGAGATAGATTCATGCCTTTCCTAAGGGCTTAAGTCTGTAATGAATGTTAGCAGCCTCAGACTGATATATATATATATATATATATATATACATATATAAGTACATCAGTAAGTCTGAAGCCTAAGGATGAAAAAAAGCATTCATTTTATAAGTCAAATATTTGTTGTCAGAATTCACACAATGTCATGTGTTGGAAATTAGTTCAGTTGTCAACTGTTCATTTTACAAGTCTTTACTTCATCCTTGAATCTTGACTATTTTGAACTTCTCTAAAGTGGGTAACTTGGACACCAATGGTGGTAAATAGAGCTTTGCCATGATTGGCTTATGACTCAGCACCACAATTGCTATTCTATTTAAACATCAGAGCTCACTACCCAGAGAAACTCTAAACAATCAATTATCATAGGGACATACTTGGAAATGAACATTTATTTTCAACATAACACCCCCTCTCTCTCTTGTCAATGCACTTAATTCAGAGGGGAATGATAATTACATGGATTAAATATTATGCAGTGAAAATTATTCAGCTAACTACATGTCAAGCCACTGACTTATTTATCTAACTTGGCTTTCTTCAGTTTTCAAGTTGGTTTGGCTGGTTATGTATGTATGGTACGTACAGGCAGCATCAATAGCTAGAGGGCTGAACATTTATTCCTTATGTCTAGAAAAAACATTTAGTTGGGTTTTTTTTTTTTCAAATTTGTACTTTTTAGTGATCCAACCGAAGGCGAGAGAAGTAACCTATTCATTGATCACTTATTTCCAATTTTTCAATTGACCCCCCCCATACAGAATTCTGCAAAAAAATGGTCACATAAGTTTTCTATTGAGTCACTAACCAGACCTGTTTTTATTATCCTCCATCCGCAACTGAATGAAATTGAATTCTGTGTTTGTCCCTCTTGATTTAGTTTTTAATTTCAACTCATTCCAGATGAAGTGGACTTGATGCTTGAAAAAGAAAATATTTCATTGCCAGATGTTTCGGACCACGAGTTGGATTTAGTGTAAGTAGAAAATTTTTTCATTCCGAATGTTGATATTTATGAAATCCAACCCATCATCTCAAAATGGTTTATGCAGAATGACTGAAAGAAATATCCTGCGATGTTTCATTTGAGAGAAATCGATTCGAAATTTCTTTTTTTTCTTTTCTCTCGGCTTTCAGTGCAAATCATTAATTCCTCAATAATTTTCATTTATTAATCACTGCTACCTACAACAGACAGGTTTGATCACTATTGCTGGGCTTAGGGTTTATTCATGTGTTCTGACATTTATATGTATCTATCTAGACTTCGCCTAGCCCTTATTTTTCCTAGTAAAAACTTGAAAATTTGCACACGAAACACACTCAATGAATTGGAAAAATTCTCCTCAAAAATGTGTTTTTAGTGGGGGTTCAATATGCAATGTAAGCTCTTACTGAAATGGTCACCAGTTTGTGAATAATTGAAAATTCAGACTTTTATTTATTTATTTTTTTTTTTTGTGATCATAGGCCAAGAAAAGGCAAGGAAGTAATTAACTGCATTGATCACCTCCAACACAACATGGGTAGTGGTGATTCATAATTTCCCTTAGAATGCTAGTTTTGATCAGTTTTTTCCTTCATCCTAACATTTAGCTGTTTTTTTATTATGACTTTGACTATCATTGTATGGCTATGAGTAAATAATAAGATCAGAAATCAAGATCAAGTCTCCGGTTTGATTTATCTTCACTATTAGTGTTGAGCTTTTGAAGTTCTTTGTCTCAGATTTGTTTGAATTTCTCCTTCCAGGGATCCAAATGGTGAAGCCTACAAACTGGCCAACCATGATGGTGGTGGCTCTGGTGGTTATATGGATTACATCCTCAAAAATGCCATGAAAAATTTGTTTGACAAAACAATAGATCAGCTGGAACTTAAAACGCTAAGGTTCGTATTTGAAAATAGTTCTATTGCTATGAAATTGTTTTTGGTTTCAAAATCATTGTTTCATAAGGGATTTTCTTCCCCTACTTGTCTGGACTTCCAAATAGCAATTTTTTTTTTTTTTTAAAATCTTGCAAGGGGAATAACTCTTAGTCTCTTACGCTCATTATATGCCTGGAGACCACGATTACATAAGTACCCCATTGACAAATTGAGGGTGTCAATAAAATCTCTATTTTATACTATTCAAACAATTATAGTTATAGGGACTTTATAGACACCCTGTATTTTCCCACTGAAGTAACCTTATAGAATAGAGCCTTTAACCCCTATCAAATCTGGTTTGAAATTAAACTGCATGTTGTAATCCAGTCAGCCTATTGGTAAATCACTCAAATCTTTTTTGTTTTTGTTTTTTTTGTCCCTGGTTATTTTCACTACGAATGTCTGTTGTCGTTATGTCATTTCCAATTGGATATTTTTGTTATTCCTTGATATATTTTGATGAAATTGTGGAAAGATTCTACCTAAGGGATGGTGGGTTATGGTCGATCCAATTGTTTGTTTACATTTTATAAGTTTCTCAATTCTAGACCCATTTTGCTGAAATTTGGCTGTAATGTTGGCAAACCCCGCGTGAATTGAAAAACGATGAGACTCCATTGATCCAATTCTCTGTTCACATTTTATAAGTAAATAACCATACGTCAACATACAAGAACTGTGGAATTGCTGAACTGATTTAAAAATTCTTATACAGGTTCTTCGGCACCTGAATTACTGAAAATATATAAGGTTTTCAAGAATTTTAATGGTCATAATGAGCAACTAATTGCCAGAATTTTTTTTTTTTTTTTTAATTTTTTTAAAAATCACTTATCAAAATGAATTTAACATAATAAAAAGTTTTTGAAAATCAAGCTAAAACCTTTTTTTTACCATCATATATCGTTTAGTGAGCCACAAAAAGATACAACTGAGAAGGTAGCAAGACTTGGGGAAAACCATTCAGTGTCCATTTTCAGAGTCTTTAAAAATCTTTCAATAGCTTTTAAGTCAACTGGAGATAAATAGTTTTATTACAGAAACGAATGTTGCCAAATGCTTTCAGAAATTATGTAAAAGTCATTACATGTTGAAACAGTCTATCCTTTTTCTTGTTTGGTTTAGGAATGTTGACATGAAAGAAATAATCCTCACATCAGACGATGGCCAAGAACTGAAAGGAGCCATTGCATATGGATTCAGGAACATCCAAAACATCGTCCAGAAAATCAAGAGAGGCAAATGCCAATACCAGTTTGTGGAGATAATGGCTTGTCCATCAGGTTGTAATAATGGTAGGGGTCAGATCATGCCTGACCCCGAGTCTTCCGAGACGGCCAAGGAGAGACTGAACCTGGTGACTGAACTCTATAACTCGGTTGAAAGTGTTCAGCCGGAACAAGTGGAAGAAGTTGAGAAGCTCTACAATGAATGGCTGGGCGGGGCAGACTCTGAGAAATCCAAAGCCCTGCTACACACGCAATATCATCATATAGAAAAGAACACGAATGCTTTAGTGATGAAATGGTAAAGTGAGAATTGTACAGTGCCGGACCATTTATCCGGCTAGATTGGAACCAGAGGTGACCTGGAGTTCTCGACCAAGGCTTGATATATACTTGAAATATCAAACAATGAAAGGTAAAGAACATAATTATATTCAACAGATACAAGTTATTATACTTCTTGAATGTTGTCTGTTCAATCTTGATTATTCGGTTTAAAATTCTTAAAATATAGAATATGAAAATACATGATTAGAAGTAAATAATGAAACTATATAAACATATGCAAATTAATCCCTTTGAAAAAACAGGGTCTGTTTAATCAATATTAATCCACAAATCTTCATCTAAAGATAATTCAACCCTGCTACAAAAATTTAAATTAAGAGCAGCAAATTACTACTACGAATCATTATTTTTGATTTCATGACTACTTTTTACTGTCCTCTTAATTTATGAGATTTTTTTATCACAATATTCACTCAAACCCAATTATCCTTGGGCAGTAAGCAAATAAAATCCCATCTAAGACTTGGTGTTGATCTGAAAATTAAGTATGTCTGCTCACTGCAGGAATGTTAAAATGAATTACGGTGAAGGTGAAAAATAGTCATAAAATGAAAAAAATGACTATTGTAAAGCCAAACAGTTAAGAAAAAAAAGCCAGTTTTCGGGTAATCCTGTTTTTCAGAAGCTGGTTAAATGGTAAAGTACTGTACAATACTTATTGGAATTTTAGTGGAATCTGAAGCAGGTGAGAGAAACTTGCTCAATCATCTGACTTGATTGAATAGGAAAAAAAAAATGGATGTCATGAATTTATTTAAATAACTGTTGACTCCATAAATTGATGAAGGTGAGTGAATCCATTTTAATTTTGTTGCTCAACCGGCATTCTTCTAGGCCACCTAAAATCATGTTCGTCCCAAAATGCTGACAAGATTTATCTTCGTTATTCACTTTGTGATCGTCTTTCAAAAATAATTTCAATGAAAACAGCAATTTTTTTTTTTCCCTTCATAAATATTCACGATAAATTGGTCACTATTTTGGTAATTGCTTGGATTAGGTTTGGAAAAAAAACGATAAAAAAAACCATGTAACTAGTATAGACTGTAAATGATATAAGCATAAATTACAGACAATTTCAGAAAAATTACACTATTTACTTCTTATTTACATGAGTTTGTATGGAGAAATACTATTGGAATGAAATTTTCTTAGTCCTTTCTATCATGGAATAATAATTATTTCAACTGTATATTCATTTTGCTGTTACAAATATCAAAAATATTTAATCTTTCTTGTCAATTGCAACCCTGACCCTATCTTAGAATTTTATTAAATTTAATAACAAAGGATGTTTCAAATAGTCTTAAAAAGTTTTCTACTTTCATTTGCCATGATTAGTTAGCAGCAGTAACTTGTCTGTACTGGTCATAACATTTTAACGAACCTAATCCAAACAATTACTTTTTTTTTTTTTTTTTTTTTTGTTAATTAAATACTTGTGGATTAGTATTTTAATTCTGTTCAGCTAAAAATAAAAGTAGCTTTTTCATTGGTCAGTTTGAGCTTGAAGAATAACTTATATCTAAGAGTTGTCTCCCTTTGCGTTTGGCTGTTCAATTCGTTGTCTTGTAAGAATATGAAATATTCTCAAGAAATTTTAATCGATCCTGCATATCAGAATCATTTAATTTCCTAGTCTTAAAGTGAAGTCGTACACGGGTAAACATTCTGGGTATTCATTAAGCTTAGCCTTGCCTGATATAAGGCCACCTAGTGAGGATCAAACTCACTACACCAGCAATGGTCAACAATATCAGATTATCAGCCATTGCCCTACGGCCGATTACCATAAGGGAATATAAAATAATACCTACATCTACTGGATTCATGCAAATAGCTTAGAAAGATATTTGGAGGATTACAGCTTGATGCAATTCATCCAAGATCCACTAGTCATAATACCAGCACATTAGACAGTGTAATATTTGTATAGTTTTTTGTTTTTTTTAAAGTTTTAATCTAATAATTGAATGTCCATCTTGTATACTGGCATGCCCCCCCCGCCAAGCCAAGCTCTTTTCATCTAATTTTTTGTAATTACTCCTTCATTGTAACAATCCTAAAAGAGATATTCAATGTTATTCAACAGTTTTTGTGTGCAGAGTATGTCTTAGTGTGGGATAGTTTTACCCTTGTTTTCCTACAGAAAATTGAGCTGTTTGATTAAGCTGTCAAATAGTTATTTACAGTGTACTGCTTCAATGTTGTTCCATTGAGTGCTTCTCACAGGTGGTCAGAGATCAGTGTCGCTAAGTTTTCTCCCAACCCGCCTGGCCTTAATATGCACCCATGTGTGGTAGGTATTTTATAGGATGGAAAGTGCTTGGCTTTTTTTCTTTTTTTCTTTTTTTCCCTGGAGTGTATACAGTAACCAGATACAAACTCTGAGAATTGATTTCGGAAAAGGCTGTCATCCATTTCTTCAATACGGGTATTACTGAAAAAATGGTTAGACTTTTGAATAGAAAAGTATGAGGATATTAATTTACATTCCACTTTTCACCATTAATTTCTTTGTTTTGTGAGAACTGAAGAGAAGCAGTGGAGGACCACAACTCCTGTGTTAAGCAGAAGACTTCTAATCAATCCAGTAAGGAATGGGTCAGATTTTCAAGCTCATAATGTAGGAGACCCAAATCTTAATATTTTTTTTTTTTTTGCAGTGATTTAAGTTGAAACAGATTTATTTAGAATAATGGCAGCCATGTTTGGTTTCATTTTTCTATAAAGTACAATGTTTTGAATTCAATCAGATTTTTTAGTCTTACCCCCCCCCCTTCCAAAAGTAAATGAAGTTTCAACTCTGACCTCTTGTCAATGTCAAACCCTACTTCTAGAGTTTCAGTAACTTTATTGCTGGTTGGATTAAAACTGAATTGTTATAAGTATGTAACCACCAACTTCTTCCCGTCTTCGTTGTTGACACATTTTGGCCTATTCACTCTACAGCCTTCTTCAGGTGTAAAACGTAATATCCATTAAGGAAAGAGTCTTTAATTGAGATCTTTCTCAGGTGGTGCAAAGCAGCAAAAAAATTTGTTTAATATATTATCAACATCATTTCAGTCGATACACATAACATTTCATACCCAAAGAAGGCCATAGAATGAATTGGTTGAAACACTGATTGGAAGAAGAGATTAGATTGTCTGAACAAAAGATGGTATGTTAATGACTCTCCTCTAAGTTGAAGACAATGCATAACTAATTTGATAGAAATGTTTTGATTCAAGAACAAATTCTCTTTTTATTCACACAACTCATTCTTAATTAACTGCTAAAATAAATTTGAGTGTTATCCAAAATTTCTGCTGACTTTCGTAAATGTTATTTGGTTGGTTTCTTTTTTCAAAATATCAATTGATGAATTATTGCTGTAATTGTCTGAAAGTGATTTTCTAGCAAATCAACTCGGATTTCAAATTAATGAAATCCATATAAAGTTGATAGAATAACATGAGTACGGTTAGAGAGTAGACCAGTCAAAATTGTAACTGATCTTCCTATCATACTGAAGATTTTAAAAAGTTTAGACAAAAATTTGTTTGGTTATGTTAGAAAATCATATTGATGTAAAAATCAGATCAAACTTTTCTTTTCTTCCATGGAAATAAACTTTACTACAATTGTTATAAAATAAAAAATAAAAGAATTTATTTATTTGGTTAATAAAATTTAATTTGTAAAATATTGCAGCTTTTTTTTTTTTTTTGTGCATTTAAATCCATTGACTTTGGATTTTACAAGTTTTCTTTTTCAGTTATGAAAAATATTTTTGACCTTTTTTTTTCATCTTTCTCTAATTTTTATCACAATGTCCAGCATGAATCAGAAATAAAGAAGCTTCTGGCGAGACTGCCTTCCAATTAGGCTGCAAATGCCAACCTGTGTCAGTCATTCAAATCTAGGCATTTAGTTTTTACGCCTTAATTTCCCTGAACACTTGATAGGCCATCATCATTTCTGTTTACATACACTAGTCATGGTAATTGTAATATTACTTGAAGGTTACAGTTTACTTCTAGTGTTTGAAAATCACTCAATTTTCCAGGTATCCAATTATAAAGAAAAAAAAAAATTGTCGGCTGGTCACTGAAATTTTTTCAAACCAACCTACTCGGCTACCAAATAGACTAACCCTTGTGTTTTTTTTCAATTTTTTTTGCAACATGACCTGTACTTAAGAGCCAAGATTAGTGTAAGTGTCATTCCATTCTTCAAGAAAGTAAATCACAAATGGCTTGTTGAGCCTGTGGTAGAACCCAATTAGCATACAATTTTATCTCTGATGCTGATATCAGCCGGGAACATGTCACAATCACCTTCAGACCTTTCCAATTTTTTTTTTCTTTTTTAACGTCAAATAAGTTCAATGAAATGACGAATTTGTATTCGTTACATTTATTACCTCCCTTGATACTCGGGGAATCAAGTGATTTTCTTACACTCTAAGTAACAACAACCTTATTTGTATTTATTGATTTTTAAAATTTTTTTACGAGTATTTCTTTTATCTAAATATTAGTTTCTCCATAAGTAAGTCATTTGCCACAGGGGAGTAAGGATGTAAGTCCGAGTCCTGCCCAAGGCTTATACTATTTTTGAAGCCACTAACATTTTTGGTGAATGAAAATTCCAGAGTTGAGATGATGAAAGAAATACAAATCAAAAATTAATATTTGACAATGCTTCATCCAAGAAATTTTAATAATATTGTTAGGAAAATGTTTTTTTATTTACAACTAAAGATGCCTTAATATTGAGCATCTGTTCATGTATGACTGAAATCAACATTACAACACACCAACAAAATTCAAACAGTTTGGTAATCAGAGTCACCTGTTATGGCAGAACAAACTTTTCTTGCTCAGCAGACGGAGTCCCTGACAGAGTGCTAGGGGTTAATATCCCTCCTCTTTGCCTAAACTTTGTAGATAATTGGACGTTCAGTAAAACTAGAAATCACTGAGAGCGCATACCTGTGGCATTGTTAGGGGGGAGTGGTTGCGCATGGATCCGTCACAAAGATTTAATCAGTTTTTCTTTACCCTACAACAAAATTTCATAGAAATTCGTTGAGAACTTCTGGAGATATTATGTGGGAAGTTATGAGCATGTACAGAAAAAAATGAGATCAAAAAAACTCAAACCCAAAAAAATTCCTGGAATCGCCCCAAAGTTTAACCACCTCTCCCCTACTCCTTCGGAATTCATTGAGCACTCTCGGAAATATTGTGTAGACAGATAGAGGGAAAGATCCAACCAAGTACATATACTTTCGTCAACGAAGTTGAAGAGGTACATGTAAAAAATGGCTGGCCTAATATTACGGGTGTGGGTCAATGTTTAAAATAGCTATTTACATTTGCTTCCTATCCGTGCTTCAAAATGGCTACTGCTCCAGCTGCTTCTTCAACTTCAAATTCGCCATCAGCGCCTGCCCCTGTACAGCTGGAACGGTGGCCATTTTGAAACGTGAAAGGTCACAGTTACCTAAATTTGAAACCAAATTAGCCCACACGCTCATTCATTACATAAAAAGTCAAAAGAAGAAAATATGACAAATGTGATTTATTCTCTTTCTTCCATCTCACACACACACTCACACACTTGTCATCCACAATGAGAATAAAATGTTATGAGAAACCCTTTTTTTTTTTTCTCCTTCTTTTCTGCCGCGTGTTTGTTGAATAATCAGCATCCATCTTCGATCAGAGACATGGTCGTCTTGTCTACTGAGCCGTTTCCATATTGAGCAACTGAAGGGCTTCAGAAATATACGAACTGGTTTCAATGGCAGTAACCAAGCCAACTGCAAAGGCTTTTTCCAGAATCACATTGGCGTGTTCTACAACAAAAGGAAAAATTTATCAACAGAAAAGGTCTGGTTAATCACTCGATAGAAACTATTACGTGACATCTTTGGGGGGGGGTGATCAATTAATAAGTTACTTCTCTCACATTTTGTTGAATCTCTAAAAAGTAAATTTTTCAGAAATTTGAATGCTGATGGAGACAAACCAAGGAACCAATTTAAACTTAATGTAAGTTTTTAAAAAAACATGTAACTTTTTTTTTTCCAGACATAATTAAATTTTTGAATTCTCAGCCCCGTATGCGTGATGCACATAGTCAGCCAGAATCACTTAAAAAAATGAAGAAACCAATGATAACAGTTTCTAATACAAATAAATTCTGTGATATAACCAAGTGAAATGTTAATTGCCAACTGTACGAGTCCTTTTTTTTTCCACTAACCTATTGGCCAGTTTTTTCTTTCTTCTTCAAGTGAAATTTTGTTGAATAAAGTTGGAGAATGAACAAGATAGAATCTACCCCCACCCTATTCGCATTGAGTATCAATCCTCTCTAGATTCCTGTGATTTTTATACAAACACACACACACATATATATATATATATATATATATATATATATATATATATGTGTACAAATAAAAATTCATGTTAAAATAGTCTGTTTATGTTGAAATTGTAAAAATTGAAAACATCAAAACAAGACTTGTTTAAAATGACGACTAAAAACGCCAAAAGACAGATGAAATGACTTATAAGACTTGAAAAAAAAACTAACATTGCGTGAGACATTTGTTCTTGGAAAGAAGTTAAGTGAACATCTACGTGGAATAAACTCCCTTATGTTTTTCCCAACAAATATGATCTCGATTTTTTTATAATCCAGTGTAAAAGGTTTAAACGTTTATTCTCATTGTGATTAATCTTCCAAAAAAAAAATAAAAAAAATAATAAGTTGTTCAAATTACCTTGACATAAAGTGACAAACTCGGCCAAATTGCGAAGAGCACTGTATACAATGTCAGGACATTCGTTATTCAAACACTGAACAAAAACAGGCACATATTGAGCTGCATGGCTGAAATTGAAAAAGCAAAAACTATAATTTATCCGCACATAAATAATCTTGTCATTTTTTACTGTTAGTAAACATATATATATATATATATATATATATATATATATATATATATATATATATATATATATATATATATAGCATGGTATACTGATCTATAGTAAAATGTTAGCAAACTGTAAACCAGATTCTTATTGAGAAAAAAGGTCATATCATTGTAACCTAAGTGAGCTGTATCTAATAATAATAACAATAATAAAGCCAAGTCTTCTTCAATTCAGCTTGAAAAAGAAATTTTAATTCTTTAATCCTTTTCAATCTCAGAATCAAATGCATTTCTCTCTACAACAAAAATTATAACAAAAAAGTCATAAAAACTCTGGTGCAACTTTTGTATCATATTTATAACAAATGAAATATAAAAATATATATTTTTGTATTTATTCATTAGAATGAAATAAGCCCTTGCACGTTTGTCAAATAGATTTTCATAGATATGTGAGACTTTTCAGTTTGGTTCAGTCAGTAAGATCACCTGGTTATGATTTCAAATCATTGGAGGAAAATGTTGATTTTATGGTTTAGTTTGATGATGGAGCAGACAGACAGACTGAGGAGTTTACTCCCCTAAATTAGGCGAGGATTGTTGTTCTTGTTGTTACAGGGACAAAAGTCAACTTTAGTCTCTGATTTGGACTGGCATTAGACAAAAAAAACCTTTCCAAATTTCTCTAATAAATGTAACATGATACATTCGTCCGACTATTCGTCCCAATTATTGCAGCCAAAGTATTTTCCATGGTTTATGCACACTAGCCTGATTCATGCATCTACTCAGATGAGCGTTTGACCAAACAATGGTATGGAAAAAGGAATTGGCAAACCAAGTTCAAACTCTGGCTGGGACAGTTCATTTCATACTAATTTCTATAATAGTTTTGTGCTGTGGTCTTACAGAAGCATTCGTAATTGTTCAGTGCCAGAAAGCCCATATCGTCATCTCAAGTTTAAATATCCATAAATCGTAAGAATTTATGATGAAACGTTTACCAGGTTATGGATCGATGATTTCAACATATAAAAATGAGATGATGGCTTCATCACCACAGAAGATGTAGAATTAAGGCCTACATTAATCTCAATAAGAAACACTATTTTGAAGAATGCCCAAAAGTTTAAATATCACAAATTATAAAAATATAAGATCTGTGAAGAAGGAAGAATCAGGTGATAAACATAGAGCAAGTGATATTAAGACAGAAAATCATCAAATATCAAGTAATCATTGAAATTATCTGACATTTAGAATATCATTGTCCACCCAGAAATGGTACAAATTAAAACTCATCCTGACCAATCAAAGAATAAAGATGTCGAAAAGAATAAATAGTTTTAGAGATGTGTTCAATCTTGACTACTATATAATGTACAAACATGGAATATGAAAGAACACAAAAAGCTTAAACTAACGAATGGATGGCATGCATTCTTGTGAAAGATGGTTTCAAACAGCTATAAGAAAAAAACTTCTCCCCAACACAATTGGAAAGAAGTAAAAGCTGCTGCCAAGGTAATTGGCAAATTAGATTTGTTCTTTAGATATTTAAACAAAGACCCACCAACCATAACAAAAACAAAGCCAATATCCAATTTTTGTGAAGTACAATATTCAAAATATACAGCCTATGTAAGAAGACAGCAACTGTTTCTGGATGGAAAAATTAGATAATTTGCCAATGAGAAAAAAAAAAAATTCTTAAGATTTTTCATGGTTGAAGATTGAGACAATATTAGGTTTATCTACCATGTAGATACAAAAGAAAGTGAGAAATAAGAAGAATGTTTTTGATACATCAACATTATCAGCAAATACAAAAAATACTTTAAAAGGCTCTAAATGTTGAAATGAGGAAATATGATGACGATAGCTCACCCCAAGTTTGGGTAAAAGAAAAGGGTTAGACGTGGGGCTAGCGATACCAGCCCATCCATAAAACCTACTTCCTAATAGGACCACAACAGTACAGTTTTGGCCCTATGCTCCACAGGAGTTTACAGCAATAGAGACAAAATTTAAAAAAAGAGTATTACCTTGGATTATGACGAATACTCCTCATGACCATCGTGTAGGCAGCATTGCGACATTCATCATTCACATCTGTCATCAGTCTCTTTAGATCAGCCTGAAAAACAACGTCACATTAACAAACAAATCAGAATCATGAAGCAACCTTCTAGCCCGTGGGAAAATGCCCTCATTTTTAAAAGAAACTGAAAAATACTGTATATGCTTGTTTATATATAAGACGGTCATTTAATTCTTTTTTTCAATTAGATTTTTTTTTTTTTTTAAAAAGGAAAAAAAATTGAAAAGAAAAAGAAAAGATAATAACTGCAAAACGTTCTCACCTGGAAATGATCCAAGATATCAACTTTCCTTTTTGACGCTTCATCCAAATCTTGAAGAACATCCAAAACTTCTAAAAGACGCAAGAATGACAAAGAAAAAAAATCAAAAGTTTGAACCAGTATTCATAAAGTTACAAAATGCACTTCACACAGATATTGTCAGTCACTGATAAAGACATTTGAAGGATAATTACCCAGAATTTCTAAAGTTAAAATTTTGACAGTGACATTACTTAGAGTTCTATGGCTAATTTAACCTATAGCAATTGGTGATCTATTTCAAGGGCACCAAGATTTTGTGCACCCAGTAATTTGAATGTCTATATAGTAGAAGGCAAAACTATCAACAAAGAAGGAGAGTATTTATATCTTGAGATATTGGATATTCATAAAGATATCGCATTTCCTTGGCAATATATCACCTGAACAAACTAAACAAGAAATACAAGCTTGGATTGGTTTCACCAGACTCCAGAATTTTCAAGCTGAGAAACTAATGTCTCATTGATACAAGACTAGAAAGGTAAAAACCTTTATACGAGTGTTAAACCTCTACTTGCATCATGTATGACTGGAATTGACAGGACAACAGAATTGCAAAATTCAAAACACACTATCATCAGTGATTGTGTCACTTGCAAACAAAATTGATTAAAAGAGCTAAAGGTAAAAAAAAACAAAAAAAAAACATTTTTTTTCCAGACTCCTGGGACACATACATGCTGACGTTTCTATTACTCCTGGTTACATTTCTCATTTTGAAGTCTATATCATGAAAAACAATATATGTCTACTGGGACAAATGTATCCCATTTTGATTTTTCTAATAAAAAAGTTTTCTTTAACTGAGTGAAAGGCACCCTCAAATGGTAATAGGCTGAAAGAGTTGGAAAAATTAATGCTGGGAAAATCACAAAGAAAAAAAACAGTTCTCTTGTATTATTGGGGTCTAAAGAATCATATACATAAAAGACTAAAAGTAATTCCTCTTGCAAGATTTTTTTTCTAACTTTGGAGCCCAGACATACATGCAAAAAATCCCTCGAGAGAAACACAGTAATTCTATCCAAAGACTACAAATAAACAATCTATTTTAATTAAAAAAAACAATTTAATGACAAAAATATGATGATTTATTTTAATACAAAACAAGAGGAATAATTTTATTCTTTTATCCATATTATACCATGGAGCCCAAATTACAAATTTTGTTTTTATTTCATAAACACTGGAGATCCCAAAGCATCTGTTTCTAGATTTTGTTTCAAGTCTTCTTTCTTTCGGAAACAAATGTTTTTTTTTTCAAAAAACAGAAGAACCACTTAATTACCTGATTTGGGTGAATCTTTGGCAAGTCTTGCAAAAAATGGGACCAGCTGACTGAATGTATATGGAGAACTTGCACGGACATTAACCAGCAGAGGACCAGATGAAGTTTCTACTTCTTCCAACTCATTTGTTTGTTTTGTCAGTTGACGAGGCAGAGATAATCCAGCCAGAAGAGATTTCAGGACAGACAGATCTGGATAATGTGTCGAAACAACACTGCAATAACAAAAAAAATAAAGAAAAATAAAATGAAGAGATAAAACAAAAAAGAAAAACAAAGAAAAAAAAAGAGGAAAAAAAAGAAAAGAGAATTCAATATTAATTCGAGATTATACTGAATAGACGTTACCAATGTACAGGTTAGGTGAGAATTAACTCCTTATTAGAAATTAAAGGTAACTTTTGCAAATATTGCTTTATTATTATGAAACAAATTTTATTTTGGTCCTTTGAGGTATAAAATTTAATTCAATTAATTTGGATCAACTGGAGGAGTTTATTTGATTTGTTATGACAAACTATGAAAATCTATTGAGGCCAGACAGACCCTTACAGAAATTGGTTGACAATGCTAGTTCCCACATTGAATTTTAACACTGCAGGCAAATTCTAGCATTGTACAGTCAAAAATAAAACTAGTTTGACTATAATCATCAAATAAATAATAAAGTTGTTTTTGTTCGGTAAGAATAACTGAAAAATAAATTTTGTAGCAAACATTGTCCCTCGAAGTGAAAGAAATAAAATATAAAAACCAAATTTTTGAAAGAATGGGACAACTAAAATAAGTGTACGTTTCAGGTTTAGGGGAATCGATGGGTTGTCCCAGCTACTTTCTGGTTTAGTCATCTTTCCAATATAATCTGAACGAATTTTGACATTTCTATTTCAATGATCAACCTGGTTTACTCCCACTGTTACTATGGAGAATGTGTTGCCTCAGATGATCACCACTGATACACACCAGAGAACCAGGTGGTGTTGGGCGGCTTTTGATGAAGTTATTACCAATTTCTAATAGGGAGTTTATTTTCACCCACCATGTGGATATCTTTTCTGAACATGGCTTTCAACCTGAAAGCCTCCCAACTCTCAGGAATTTGTTTAATACCCAAGTTGATCAACAGATGACAGAGAAGAGCAAAGTGGTCAAAAAAGAAATGTCTTAACCGACACAATATCAGCTTTTGAAAACAGTTCTAAGATTCTACAATCTAAACGTGAATATCTAGCTGTTCCAAGGACTAAGCAAGCATGCACAATCTATATACAAGATTATGAAGTGTTGTGAGAGGGTATACAAACTCCTCTATAGTCACAGCACCAAACAAAGTTTTTATACAAAGAGGAATATGTTTATTATAATCACAGATAATGTTATAAAATTCATTGTTATTTAAATAAGTCAGTCTCAAACACTTTATTTAAAATTAATCAAAAATTCATATCAATTTCACATTATTGTTTATAATGAAAAGTTGTTTGTAACAATGAATTCAAAAACATAACAGTGATTTCATAACAATGAATATAAATTGTTCCAATTTTTGTATCCTTTGCTTAATGTTATCAAAAAGCCCCCACCCCAAGTGATCACAATACGCTGCTTCCTCTGTAATATCCAAGCTAATTGTTATTACCAACTACAAACAATGAATGAGGCTGGCCAATAGTGTAGCTTGCCCATGGATGACCAAGAAAGTACATAGCAAAAGTATGAAAGAGAAAGAGCAATGAAAGTGAGAGTAGGTTTCAAACTCACCTGAGAAGGTCGACATATTTTTGCAAAATGTGTACAGCCCTCTGGGGTTCATGCAACACGAACCTCTGCAGAAATTGGATGAACGTTACAATGATTGTGCTGATATTCTTGTATTCTTGTCCATGGGACTAAAATTCAAAATGAAATAAAACAAGTCTGGTTAGTCACTCAATAGAAACAGTCATGTGACCAACATTTTTTTGGCGATGTGCAGTGTTGGGGAGTTCAATGGTGATTATCTTGTCTTTTGTTGGGCAGTGATCACTAAAAAAGTCCGAATTAACAAATATCAAGTGTGAAGGCTGCTAGACACAAAAAGGTTGATTTAGCATAAACTTATATTGCTAATTGAATACTCTACTAAAAACCTATTGGGGTAGATGTGCATTCTTCCTAGACATAATAAGTAGTAAATGAAGAAATTTTCAGCCCTCTATATCCCTTGATGCGGCCTGTGCAATAATAGATAAATAGTTGACCAAACCAACTTGAAAACTGAAGAATACTTTGGTGACAGTTGATGGTTTCTAATAAAGTAAAAGGTTTTGTTTACATCAAATTATTATTTTTTTTTTTAAATGAACAATCAGAATAAGTGTGAAAAAAAACAAAACATACTTTTAAAATAAACAAAAGCATCATCTTTGAATACACTTGTTTCGCATTGAGGACACAAGATTTTCCAAGGTTTCAAGCTCAATTCCATTTCAGCAGAGCTTTTTGCAAGGAGATTCAACAGTTCCTTAAACCACCTTCTTTGCTTATAGACACATGTTGAAAAGATGCCCCACAATGGGATTGCGATCTGGAAAGTTGATCCCTTCACATTCAAACCATTTCTTGGTGACTGTAGGATTGTGAATGGCCACATTACTCTGCCAGAAATCTTAATTAACTCACACACCTTTGTGTAGAGGAATTTATTAGGTTGTTCAGAAAATAATGACCGATTCTGGATACCAACTTTTAGCCATGTTCTACAATATTACTATAATGTACTGTACCTATATATATATATATATATATATATATATATATATATATATATATATATATATAGCTTGTTTAAATGATTAAATCAATATTAATATTCACCATTCACTATCAGAGTTATCTGTAGACAGTGTAGACCCTTAAACCCTAAGATGAAAAAAAAAATGGTTGTACATGATTCTTTCGTATGAGTATGAACTTGGTCATAATGTGACTCAAAAAAGCTTTCCATATCAACCTAGCATGGAGTGAAGAAACCTCCTGTGATCGTGCAGTGCGATGTTGGTTTCAAAATTTTCATAAAGATTTGAGTCTCGAATATTAAGAGAACAGACGCCATATATCAGCAACTGAAGATGTTGGTCAAAAAGAAAAAATAATAAATAAATAAATAAATAAATCCATGCCAAACTGTCAGATGAATGAGACAGATTTTGGATTTTGACATTGTGACAATTTTGGACCATCTTAAGCAAATTGGCTAAGTAAAGAAGCTTGAAAAGTGGGTTTCACATGAACAAAAACAACAAAAAATAACCTGATGTTTGTGGCAGGAGTCATTAAGGCTGTACCAAATGCTGTTTGATATTTTATTGAAGCAGAATGGAAATATCAAACAAAAGTGTCTGCAACCATGACCAGAGAAAAAAAAAGACCACCTTCTGTGATGGTGGACAACCAAACGACAATGAATTGACCTCTCCAAGGCACGAGCCTGGGAGAAGCATACGGAGATCCTGGGAGGCCAAAATGAAAGAACCCCCTTCTCAGCTCCGTGGAGCGATATGTTTTGTAACAGCTCGACTGCAAGAGTCACCAGAAAAAATTCAAAGTTGTCATCCATCTGCTTTAAGGGGATTCCTCTCCAAGGTCTAGAATCAAAGTTGTCTATCTTCTAGACTGGTTGTCAACTACAGCTAGAGAGCCTAGTCTATCCTTCTCTTTACCCATAGCTGGGGAAAGAAGAGATAGATTCATGGCTTTTCCAAGAGAATTAGTGCAAAGTGAACACTATTTCAACCATACTTTGAACTTGTTTTGACAGTTCAATTCTATACTGTTAAGCCAACTGCACCTCCTCACACGATAAAAACAATCCAAATAATAAGCCTGACTGCTGCAGGATCAAACTCAACTCCTACTTCTATTCTGACTGAAAAAAATTATGCCAACCTTTGTATAAGATATATAATAAATAAATTTGTAAGACTTGAGTTTGGCATGGTTGGTAAGAGAGTTGATTTTGAATCATAATAGGGGAATGTTAATTTCATATACATAGGTTTGGTTTAATGTGATGTGACAGGTAAACAGTGAAATATTTACTCCCCAAAATTTGGTCAGGATTATTCATGTTATGGGGGGAAAAAAGGCAAGAGAGGCCAATGGGAAAAGCTTTACGAAAGGAAACTTAAAACCTGAAACAAAAGTATTGTCTTTAACTTTCAGAGTCATTGACGTTCCAACTTTTGTTCAGACAATCCAATCTCTTCTTCCCGTCTTGACACAAAGTTTCTGTCTTTCTGTTTGATATTATTTTTTTTTTGATTGCACCACGAGAGAAAGAGACTGATAAAAGAGACTCTCTTTCCTTGAGGATACATTTTACGCCTGAAGAAGGCCATAGAATAAATCGTTCGAAACATTGTGTCAACATTGAGGATGGGAAGAAGAGATTGGATAGTCCGCACAAGAGTTGGTATCAAGTGGAAAAGCTTTACCTTGATAAGAGAGAAGTAGGCCTCAAGAACATCGTCAAGGGCAGTGTACTCCTTGCGGAAGATGTGAGGTTCCAACAGTTCAAGCAAACCAAGGACATAAGAGAAAAGCAACAAATAATTGCGGGTCTTCATTTCTTGAATTGAGAATTGAGTCTTTCCTTGCAGCAACGCAGCAATCAGTGGTAATTGCCTGCAAAGAGAAAAAAAAAACAACAAAACTTTCAACAATTATCATTTACTACACCATGACCCATCGTTTTGCTCAGGGTCATACAAGGGTATGAATAAAAACTCAAGTACAGGGTGGCACAAAAGTCATGAAGAGATTTAAAAAATTCATATCTTTTTAGTTTCAATTATTTAAAAAAATAAATTGTTTTCAAGAAATGAAAATTAATTAACCTATGTACGGAAAATTGTTTCAAATCAAATGCCCACTATTTTCAACTTCATAAATTCTTGCTCTGTCGATAAGATTCTGCGTAACATTTCAAAAGATATATTTATACCATTTTGAACATTTTTGACTGAACCTGGTCTCCCTGTTACTGGGTGATCACTAGCAGAGCTGAATTCTTGAAAACACACACACACACATGAATCATGGACTCAGATGGCAGTGTCTGTACGCTCTAATAACAAGAATATGCTGCTTGCATTAACGTTAAAAGTAAAATTCTATTATTTCAGTTCATCGGCCAGCTGTGCACTTTTCCAAGATGAATTATCAAGGCTTCCTCCATATATCTGAGCAGAAGAAAAACAAAAAAATATTGAAATGAAAAAGTTATGATTGTTTCAAATCCATTCGAAAGTTTTGCACCACTCTGTATATTAAGTGAAAAATCCTCAAAATCAATACGTCATTTTAGGTGTAATTTAAGAAGAATTGAACCCAAACCAAACAAGACTTTAATGAAGCCAAATTAGTCTGAATGATCATAGCCTGTAATCAATAGACATGTACTATGCTATTTATTTACAGGAATATTAACCAATTATTTATTTGTAGATCACATTTTTTTGTTAGTTCTCCCTCTTCCTCACTTTGACATCTACACATTCCTCTCATCTAGGTTATATATTTTAAATCAATGGCCTCTCAATTCATCAGAAGAATGACAGACACAGCTTTAACTTCTTTTGCTCAATGCTCGTTTAGGCTGCTGCTAAATGAAGTTGCTTGGCTGATGGCTACTACTGATACTATAATTATGATAGACATGCGAGGAAGGGAAAGAGGGGAAAGTCAGGTAGTTTAATAATGGGGTATGAAGGGAGATGAAGTTAGGTATTTAAATGGGAAAATAAGAAAAGAGAGGAGAAAAGAAAGGTAGTTTAATAAGAGGGTGCAGAGGGAAAGGGGAGAAAAGGTTAGGTAGTTTAATGTGAGGAAAGGAAGTGAAATAAAAGGAAAGGTTAGGTCAATAAGAGGGTAGAAAGGGAGAAGGTGTTGATGGCTGCTGCTGTTACAGGAGTGTGATAGACACGGCTCGTTTTTGCCAACTCACCTGAGGATAAGCAGGGGATGTTCTGCTGCTAGTTTCCTTCCGGCATTGTTTGCGTCATACATTCGATTCTCCGATGCTTTACCTGGCACTGCGTTGCCCAAACCCGATAATAAACGATGGGAAATCAGATCCAGCTGAAAAGAGGAAAATTTAGTTTTTTTCAAGATTTCAAAGATTTTCCAAGGAAAAATGTACCTTACGTCCATTTCATCCTGGTACTCACCTGGCTGGTGCTCCTTTGTGTGGTGTAAGTGTCATTGAGGAGAAGGCTGGTGTCTTGTAACCAACTGAGCAGGTACGGATATTGCAGGTAGAGTTCTAACAATGTGTGCAGGTAGAGCTTTGATTGAGAGCTGGGAAGAAAGAAAAAAAGAAAATCAAAATTCATACGTGGAAATGAATAGAACAGATTTTTTTCAACCTGTTATCAATCTTGTAGATACAACATTTTTACAAACACAGTTTGGATCAATCTTTATTTTCATAGGATGAAGCATTATTATAATTATAATGATAATAATCTTCTGAAATATGGCCTTAGTGATAGCCTCTAGTACCAGGTTCTAATATATATGTTGTTTGCTTAATATCTTGTCCTATGATCAGATGATATTGTATAGAGATCTATATCAGGGTCATGAATAATTCTTTTTTACTCCGTCTGTTCAGGCAGATTTTGAATGCATTCAGGCTCACTGCCTCAACTATTACTTCAGGAAGATTGTTCCACTGATCAGCGACTCAGCACTTGAAAGAATCTTCTGATATTTTTATAGCTTTCTTTGAATACATTGAACTTGTGATCTTGCAAATGACCAGATCAAAAATGAAGAAAGTTTTGCCCTGCATCTTTGTTGCAGATTAGTAAAGGCAACCAGACATAAACGGGACTACCCGTGGTAATGAAGGGTACGAGTTCTTCTATTCTGATTGTGCTGTTACTCATTGCAACAGAAGTTGCCTGAATCGTAAGTCGTATAAAAACAACCAAAATTAAGATGAACGTAGAAACTAGTCAAATTTAACCAAACTAAAATCAAAAACAAATAAAACCAAAATTTTGGATCACTTCAACATCTTCCCCTCCTAGAGCGGCCATTTTAACATACTCCTCACTAAGTTTTGTCAATTGAACATCCTCCACTACTGATGTGGGGTTTCCTGTTGGGGTTTGGTCCCACAAACTATACTAAGCCAGCCGTGGTTCTGGGTTAGTAAAAGAAGGCAACAAAACGGAATTTCGTTTATATGTTTTATATAGAATGTTGATTATCAATATCTCTGGAGACGGGAAATGCCTATTCGCAGTTGAAAAGAGAGGAGGCCGATTATTATCTAAGTCAAAATGACGACTGGTCTCTCATATCACGAACGGTAGTCTACTGAATGGTAGCAGCGTGTGATGGTTACAAAGGGCGGACGGCGGACGGCTGACACGAGAGAGAAAGCTGGCAACGACTCTCTTCTCCAAACCCAAATTTCACTCTAACTGCTTGTTACGAAAATCTCCCTTATTTAAGCCCTTGGTATCGACACTGTATCTCTTGTAACCGACTTCCCTTATCTCTCCCTCTCCTGCCATCTCGACCTTTCCGGAAAAACCCAAAACATTGACCCTCATTCATCTCGCGACGCAGGTCTGTTCAATATCATAAATTAGTCTCCTCCTCTCCCCAGGACTCTGCAAATAACTTTTCTTTCATAAGCTTTTACTCTCTCTCTCTCTAGACCTCAAACACTGACCCTTATATCTGGCTTTGTTTTCAAACCCAGGATTTGACAGATGACACTAGATTGAAAAAGTACAGATAACTCAACTTCCCATGACATGGTCATCGAATCGGGAACAAAACCTTTTTCCAAAAGCATTTGTTTTTGCAACCCAGGCTTTGACAGATGACACCAGATTGAAAAAGCACAGGTGACCCAACTTCCTATGACATCTCGAAAAACACATTATCCCTTTTAACACAGATAACTCCTTTTGTAATAACAATAGTAATTACTGGTAATAACCATAGTAATTTTTAGTAACAGCCATAGTAATTTTCGTAATTTTCAGGACACTGAAGCAGTCTCAATGGTAAGATCTTTAATTGTAAACCATAATAATCTAGAGACAATTGAGAAAAATGAATCCCTGTTTTTCCAAGTTATTTTATTAATGAACCTAATGGTATTGTTCACTCAGTTGAATTCATTAATTTTCATTTATATATCAAAAAAATTGAAGATATTTTGAGGCAGACCATAACGTACATCAAGTTGAGCATGAAAACAATGCTGTTAGCCATTTTTAATAGCTAAAAATGGCTATATGTATCTTGAATGACAAAGAAAATTGGCTAAAATTACTGAAAAATAGCACTGAAAATGGGCTAAATGCACAGAATGTTGAATAGTTGTGTTGCCTAAAAAAAAAAAAAATATGCTAAATTGGCAACACTGTCTCTTACTTTGTTTTCAGTGCACGTTTTTCCATGTGTTCAACGAGGAAACGCAATTTGGAGTTATCATTACACAGACAACATTTGAGCAACTCCACCCGGCAACTGATGACATCTGCGGCTTCGGGAGACACTTTCTGCTCGGCTGATTGGTCATTCTGCTCACTGGCTTCTTGGACAATGTAATCAAGCACACAGGATAATTGGTCAACGGACAAACCAAGAACATCTTCAGGAGGTAGGTTCTAGAGGGAAAGAAGGAAAAAAAAAAATTTTTTTCAACCTTTCGGTGCAGGACCCTTCAAGAATTGTTCTTCCAGGAAAAAGAATATATTGGTTTTTATAACAGTAGAAAAAAATCATCACACAATACTGGTTTTATGATAGCCAATCAGATTTCTGACAAAAAAAAAAAATCCTTGCTTCCAATTGTTTGCTTCTTATCAGTAAGTAACACTGCATGTCACTGATTCAAAATGGTGTCTTGAGTAAACATACACATATGCAGAGCAAGTAGCGGAAATTCTAATGAATGCTGGTGGCAATGAAAGTAACACCAATAAAACTGGCAGTATTTTTCAAATGAGTGCGAGTTCAATTTGGACCAGGAAATTACAAGGAGAAAGCAATCAGGGTCAGAGGTAAGGTGTGTCAAATCCTAAACTAACCCCAAGTTACAATTGTGCGAATAGGCAATTTTGGGGCAGGCATCAAAGGCTTAAACGTTAATTCTTTGATCTTTTATTCCAAGTTGAGTATTATGTAGCACAAGCATTTCATACCAAAATATGAATTAGCGTGCATGTCCATATTGTACGTGTGCATAGAGGCCTCCCTGGATATAGCGCAGTTCGCTAAATAAGGCAGGTGGTTGGTGGACCCTAACATTTTTACCCATGTTATCACTGACATGTCCAGAACAACTTGAATAAAAACAGAATTTTCTTCTAAAACAGTAAGCCCAATATCAATGGGCTGAGCACTATTTTACAACACCCAGAGCCCATTTGATGTCTGGGGTGATAATACCCACCACTAAGAAATAGAATTGACTTACACCAACAAAAGAACTTAAAAACAAAAGGAATTAGACAAAAAACATTTCAGTAGTCAATGAACAAAACTTTTTTTTCACTGATTAGAGCTTTCCCTAAGCCTTTGCTTATTTGTTCAAATCTCACCAAGTTAGATGATGTTTGTTCACCATCTTTCATTGTCTGAACTCGAATATAGCCTATACCCTCCCCGTAGTTATTCCAGATCGATGATAGCACAGTTCGTTTTCTTGGACCCCAACATCCGTCTTATAACAGGGGACATCTCTATAAATGGATAAGAGATCTGATAATATTCAAAATTGGATTAACCTGACACTGAGTTTCCTCCTGAACATTGTGTTTTACTCTCCAAAAAGTAGTTGTTGATTTCATACATCTCACTTTAGATGGCTATAGACTATAATTTCCAGAGAGTTCAGTGATTTTGGGAGTAATAAAACTGCATATAAGGGCTGGATTTTCAGGGGAATTCTTCAGTAGGGTTTTCAGTGGACCAGCACTCGCTGCAACTCATCTAAGTCCCCCAGCTATCCATATACATTCTAGCTGCGATAGATAATACCAGTACATTGGACACAAAATGTCCATCTTATAAACCTGCATATCAACACTTAGATTTAAAAATGATAGAAAGAGAGAGAGAGAAGAGAAAATAACCAAAAATGTGTTTTCTAAAAAACTTCCTTTGAAAATCCGAGTGTTACTCACCTTAATTCCTTTTCTTTCTCGTCCCTGCCATAATTTAGGAATGTGGATGCATGCCCACAAAAAATCCAACACAGATGTTGGATCATGCCTACAGATAAAAAGACAAATTGATTAAGATCTTTATTATTGACAAAACAAAATATCAGTATCAGACAAACTGAAAAAAAAAAAAATATATATTGATGAAAATGACAATTGAAAGGTGAAGAGAAAAACTCAAGAGATAGGTGTTACATCAAAATTTTTTATCATTCCTTGGACATGTTTCGATGCAGTTTGATGGGAGCCAACCGTCTTTTTCAGAGAAAAAGATTTGCTGGGGTTCACAGGAAATTTTGCTGTTCACTGTGTAGATCACTGATACAAACGCCTTGCCTCCAACTAAACAACACAAAAATATCCTCATTTCTCTCCTCAGCATCAAAAGATGTAAACAGCAAAATTTTCTGTGAACCATAAAAAAATATTTTCTCTGAAAAAGATGGCTGGCTCCAGTCAAAATGCATCAGAAAATGCCCGTAGAATAATAATAAAATTTGAGATGTAACACCTATCTCTTGAGTTTTTCTCTTCATCTTCCTATTCTCATCAACATTCTGTTGGATCACTTCACATCCACAATACAAACATTTATATATATATATATATATATATATATATATATATATGTGTGTGTGTGTGTGCGCGTGTTTTATACCTTTATATACATGCAAAATTAATTCAAACTTCTGTAAGCATAAGTGGGTTTTCTTTCTGCTTTCGCAGCAAGGAAGTATATAATTTTTCAAAAGATATATTGCTTTTTATAACAAGTCTAGTTAGTCACTCAGTAGAAACTGTCACACAACCAACTTCTTTTGGAAGCATGCAGTGTTGGACAAAAAATTGGAAAAAGGGGTGATCAATAAATAAGTTACTTCTGCCACCTTTTCTTGGGCAATGATCACTAAAAAAGTCTGAATTAAAAAAACAAAAACAAGTGAGAATGCTGCGGGACATAGAGTAAGGGATCAATTTAGCATAAACTTATGCTGTAAATTGAATGCCCAGTCAAACCAACTAAGAAACAGAAGAAAACTATGTTGACAGTTTCTAATAAAACAGAAAAGTGAACTTGCCATCACAGTCAATAATTGAACAATCATAGCATCAAAAGTTGAAGTCAATCAAAATAATTCCATCAAAGCTTAAATACAACCATTAAAATGCACCAAGATTTCTTCAAGCCTGGGTTTTTTTTTCAAGGAAAGGATAGTAATGGATGGATTTAAGTTCTCTCGTTTTCTAAGAAACCCCAGGAAGACATATCATTTTTCATTTTATGAAATATGGATTTCATTTATGACAAAATTATACGAATATACTGTCATGTGACCTCATTATGCATTCGAAATAGCCACAAAATTTAAAGTGCATAAACTGAATGGGTTAAGTTAGCATCTTTTAGTATCTTAATTCAACCTCTGACCTCAATGCACCATTTTATAGAGATAGAACTAAAGGTAAACCGAGTTACTTACTTTGTATGTTGATTGTTTTGCAATAGTCTATTGATACAACGATGAAGTGTTCCCCAATGGCTCTGGTGGGTGAGGAGGGCTAGAAGATAGGCCTGTTGCTGACGGGGTTTATCACTGCTTTGTTTGCTGCTAAAGGCACAGCCATCCGCATCATCTGGACTCTCTCCCTTCTGGACGTCAGGGGATGGGTCTGTCTTATCCAGTTGCTGCAATGAATTCTTCTGCTGCTTAGCAAACAATAGAAGCAATTGCAGATCTGGGGCAAGGCTTATCACCTCAGGGTCAATCAATTCCAACCAATCCACAAAAAGACAGGCCGCAGATGAGGGAACTTTTAATCTAAAAAAAAACAAAACAAAGAATTATAAGACAATACAAAATAAGATTCAAAGTGGAAACATTTCCTGTTAGTTTTGTAGCAGTCAGATTCAATTTCAATGCGATAGCTTTGGTAATCTGCATTTCATTATTATCAATGATATAATAGAAATTTGAATATATCCGTGAATTTTTTCCACAGGGAATAACTAGTATAAAATAAATATATTGTTATCACATCATACATCTGGTGTAGGAAAGTTAACCCTTTGAACGCCAAGTATTTGAGGGCTATTTCATGAATTTGTGTTTTTTTGAAGGGCTATAAAGAATGAAATGGTTCATGATAGAAGGTTGTTATGTAGAAATGAAATGATCAGTATGGTACAAGGTTTACATTGGGAAAAAATATCATCTTATCTGCATATGATGGCGTCATCAGATGGGGGGGGGGCATCTTGGATTTGGGAATTTCAAGTACAACTTTTTTACCATTTTACAAAAACACCTGCAGTTTTTACTTAGAAATTATGGCAAAAACCTGGAACGAACCACAGCAATATTCTTACTTCAGAATTATACCAACATATGTGTCCCATCTATATGGTCAAATGCACAGCACTATTTTTGTACGTATCACCTACTGACCAAGTAGAGGGCGGGATGTTTCAATTTGACAACATCCAAAGGGGTTAAGCAAACTTGGCTATTAAAATGAAACATACAAGTCCAGCCATGGCATTGTTATATTACTTACCCAGATCTATCATCTATTAACATTCGACAAGCCACTTTGGTTATTGTTCCCATTTGGTTGGATTTTATCTGATTATTCATGCAACATTCAACCAGGGCCTCCAAACGAGGGTCATTCACCTGACCACGGTTTTTGAAATCTGAAATTAGAAAGAGATAAATGAATAGGAGGGAAAGAATTACTATTTGAACTATTAAACTACATCTTAATGCTATTGGGGTGTACATCCCTGAAGGATCCACTATCTCTTCCAATTGATGGCTACATTACTCCACCAACGAGTTGAATGCAGTTGGTTTTTCAATACTTCACTGTGAATCATCGATATGATTTCATCAATCCCAAAACAGAGACTAACACACAAAAAAAACATAAGAGATGTACAAATAATAGAGAAATACCTAAAAGAATTAATCTTTATCATTATTATTGGATGAAGTAGAATAGCAACAGATTATTTTCATCTATTTGAATAGTTTTTACCTCCATCCTAACTTTTAGTTGTTTTGGCCATTCAGACCCCTCCCTTGGCAATGAAGGGTGTGAATAAGATTTTCCATGAAGACTTACACTCTATTTCCAACCATGCTGTTACTCATTGCCATCGAAACGCTGACCCGAATCGACAGTTGTATAAAAACAACTAGAAATTAGGATGAAGGTAAGAACAAGTCAAATTTAATAAAAATAATGAACCCAAAAGAAGTTTACAGAATTAACCTCTACAGTAGAATGGGGTTGCGTGTTTCTAGTTTGAAAAAAAAAAAAAAACACATTATCAAGAAAAAAAAAAAAAAAAAAAAAAAAAAAACTCTCACCAAGCAAAGCCTTGTCTTCACAAATTTCTTTGTTTTTATC
Organism: Thysanoteuthis rhombus; assembly: GCA_963457665.1. Taxonomy (NCBI): domain Eukaryota; kingdom Metazoa; phylum Mollusca; class Cephalopoda; order Oegopsida; family Thysanoteuthidae; genus Thysanoteuthis; species Thysanoteuthis major. The sequence goes on along the minus strand of OY735206.1, from coordinate 4,707,869 downwards.
TATCAGTTCCTCGGCAATTGACTGTACTTCAGTTTTGATGGCCAGCCTTGACGAATGACGTTGATGTCTGACCATATATTGTTTGATCACGGCAGTTACAGGGGAACGATGGTCTTTACAAAGAGACCACAAAAGATCCATAGTTTGCTTCAGAGAACCCTGGAGTTGTCGCTGAATATTTAGAAAAAGAGAAAGTGCATTATTCAGCAAGAAAGAGACTATCAAAAAGGATACCATACCAATGCATGAATGACCCAATGCGTTCACAGACTAGGAAAAGAAGGGGAGTAAATCAATACATAGAGATGATACGAACAGATGAGTTGATAAAGTCAGCATTCGTCAGTGATGCAAATGAAGTTTCAATTTAACGGATAAACAGAGAATAAAAGAAATACAGAGGAAATTGTTTATCATAATCATGGATATTGTTATCAAAATTAGTCAGTTCCAAACATTTTATTTGAAATGAATTTTTAAAAAAATTTCATATTTTTTATAATATAAACTTGTTTATAACAATGAATGTAAACAGGTCTGATGAGCTACTGAATAGAAACCGTCATATGACCAACATCTTTTGGCAGCATACCCTGTTGGGGATAATCAATTAAAAAATGGAAAAGGGGGTGATTAATGAATAAATCACTTCTCTTACCTTTAATTGGGAAATAATCACTAAAAATCTGAATTTTCAAAATACTAGTGTGACCACTGCCAGACACGAACTACATGACCAACTTAGCATAAACTTACATTGTAAATTGAACCTTCATAACAAACCTAAGGGAGGGGGATTTAAAAAATAAAAAAAATACACAGGGAAATTTGTCCTAATGAAGAGTCTTCCACAGTATTTACTCAGAACTGGAATTGAACCCAGGACCTTCTCCTTGTGAGGCATATATGCTAGTCAATTACGCTATCCGTGTGGATTAAGATGAGGTAAAAAGCAACTAAAACTTAAGATGAAGGAAAATATCAATCAAGAAAAATAATGGTTTACAACACTTAATGTGATAAAAATGAATGATGAAAAATAATCGCTTGTTTTTACCTGTTTTGCAGTAAGTAATTTAAGTAGAGGGCAGGTTTTACTTGTAGATTTTATCATTTCTTCAACAAAAACTTGGTGCATTGGAGAGACAAGGATCTGCAGATGAACAATACAAAGAAACTTGTGTGAAAAACCAAAAAAAAAACCAGATCAGTGTCAATAGGCCAATCTGGCCATTCCAGAACACCCCACCCCCAAATGGAAAATAACACCAAGCCCTTTGATTTTGCTGAAATTTTACATATAAGAAAAATTTTAACCAAAAACACAACCTTCAAATTTTTAGCAAAATCTTACTAAGGGTTCAAAAGTTACAGGTAAGGTCATTTTGAGGACAAATCTTACCAAGGGTTCAAAAGTTACAGGTAAGGTCATTTTGAGGACAAATCTTACCAAGGGTTCAAAAGTTACAGGTAAGGTCATTTTGAGGACAAATCTTATCAAGGGTTCAAAAGTTACAGGTAAGGTCATTTTGAGGACAAATCTTACCAAGGGTTCAAAAGTTACAGGTAAGGTCATTTTGAGGACAAATCTTACCAAGGGTTCAAAAGTTACAGGTAAGGTCATTTTGAGGACAAATCTTACCAAGGGTTCAAAAGTTACAGGTAAGGTCATTTTGAGGACAAATCTTACCAAGGGTTCAAGAGTTACAGGTAAGGTCATTTTGAGGACAAATCTTACCAAGGGTTCAAAAGTTACAGGTAAGGTCATTTTGAGGACAAATCTTATCAAGGGTTCAAAAGTTACAGGTAAGGTCATTTTGAGGACAAATCTTATCAAGGGTTCAAAAGTTACAGGTAAGGTCATTTTGAGGACAAATCTTACCAAGGGTTCAAAAGTTACAGGTAAGGTCATTTTGAGGACAAATCTTACCAAGGGTTCAAGAGTTACAGGTAAGGTCATTTTGAGGACAAATCTTACCAAGGGTTCAAAAGTTACAGGTAAGGTCATTTTGCGGACAAATCTTACCAAGGGTTCAAAAGTTACAGGTAAGGTCATTTTGAGGACAAATCTTATCAAGGGTTCAAAAGTTACAGGTAAGGTCATTTTGAGGACAAATCTTACCAAGGGTTCAAGAGTTACAGGTAAGGTCATTTTGAGGACAAATCTTACCAAGGGTTCAAAAGTTACAGGTAAGGTCATTTTGCGGACAAATCTTACCAAGGGTTCAAAAGTTACAGGTAAGGTCAATTTGAAGACAAACTTTGAACACCCATTTTCCAAATTGACATAACTTTTCTTCCTGTTGGTTCTAGCTCCATAGAAATACACATATTTGTTATCAAATCTGTTAATTCCAAAAATGCCTCTTTTCTTTTATATAGGCTCAAAAACGGAAATTTGAGGTTACCATTTGACTTTTGGATATTCATTAATGATAAAAATGTTCCATCATTTCTCTATAAAATTAAGCTTCAAAAGGTAGGTATATAGGAGATTATACAGGTCAAAAATTGGTTTTAGAAGTATCAACTTTCTGGGGGGGGTTATCAACATCTAATCCAATCTCATTTCATGATCTGAACAGGAATTAGGTTTTTGGTCCCAAATCTACTCAAATGCCAAGCTTCAGCAAAATCTCGAAGGGGAGTTGGTGGTGGTGTGCCTTGGGTGATTTGTCCTGGAATCACCCAATCATACAATTCTAAAATTGCGAGCTGGGGAGTTGTGTAACAGTTACTGGCACAGAAAGCCAAATCAGACTGGGTCAAAGATGCAGCCAAGGCTGTTTACGCTTGCACTGCTTTCCAGGGTTATGGATAAATAGCATGGCAGTTGGAGCCCTTAAGCAGAAAATGACAAATCAAAAACAAAATCAATCGGAAAATAACAAAATATTTACAATGATAACAGTAAAACTATAATTCAAGTGAAATTAAGGTAAAAACTATACAACTCATGATTATAGAAAAATATCATCAAAAAGAAAATTTTTTAAAAAAGTGATTGATTTATTGATTCAAATATTGAAAACATTTGAAATATTCCTAAAATCTAGCTATGTTAATTATGTGCAACTGAATACAGGTACTTTAATCCACTTCTATTCCAATATTCTGGAACAAATATAGGTGATAATTACTTTTATTTTTCAAGACAACTTTTTACCTTAATTTTAATTTCATTAAATGCTTTTTATTACAACTTGAGGTTAAAGGGTATCATTTCGACTTCAGTTGAGTCTTGGTGGCTTAATTGGTAAAGCAGGCCATGTTAAAAGGTACTTCTGTTCGGAAATGAGGGTTTGAATCCCAACTAAGGTTTATTCAATATCATTCCAGTCAATGCTATTTCCTCCAAGTCAGAGGGTAATCAGTCTGAGCAAAAAGTTTTCATAAAAATTAACTAAAAAGATTAAGATGGAGGTGAAAAGTTGTCAGAAAAAAATCAAATAATAATGATTTATAATACTTCATCTAATGAAAATAAGAAATTAAAAAACAGGAAAAATATATGAGATGCTGAATAGTTCAGTGCTTGAAAAACTGCTCTAAAATAGTTGAGGCTGAACTTGGCCTTCTCTACTCTACAAGTCAAGGAAAACAACAAAAAAAAAAAAACCTCCTCTGTAGTCCAAAATCACAAGGAAAGAAAAAGCTCACCTGATTAAGGGCTTTTGTAACATTCAAAGCCACTTCATTGCTCGTAGATAAACCCTGAAATTTGAAGAAACACATCTCATTATTAAAACTGCAATAATTTTAAGATGCTTAAAAAAAAACAACAACTGAATGTAAGGTCTGTCCACTACAAATCTAGCCATTTTGAAAAGTGGTTGTGCAGCCCTGATGTAATTTGGGGAAATCCATCAGAGGGGACCTTACTGCACATGCTTAAATAGACACTCTCCTATAGAGTAACTCAATCGGCAGTAAGATGCCACTGAGTAAACTACTGTACTTAATGACCATCAATTCCACAATGATATAGCCTACGCATTCTTCCTATGTTTTGCAGGTTTTTCTGGCAAAACATTGCATTCTTCAGGTCTGTCAGCCTGTCACTACAGTCTAGATTCGACTCCCTCTGACTTCTGGCTTTCCTCTAAGAGATTTCAAACCATGAAGAGGATCGAGGAAACACAATGGAGGCAGATGATGGCAATCCCCAAAGATTTTACAGATTATTTTGAAAAGTAGTAGGAAGACTGGGTGAGAGGTCCCAAGGGGAGCGCTTTGAAGGGGATTAAGAGGTCATCATCTTCGGTAGGCTATTTTTTTTTGATAATATTAGATGGCTGAATACTTTCCAGACAGACTTTGTATAAATGTAAAAAGTTTTTACTTGTTTCAGTCAATAGCAGCCATCAACCAAGCTTCTTGTTGCACACTTAAGGTAACCATCAGAGAACCTGATGGGTATTAAATGAAACTAAGAAACTGAAGTCCGCACAAACAGAATGACTTTGCAATCTCTGATTTCCAAGCAAAAAGTAAAAGAAACGATTTCAGGATTTTAAAAGAATGTTAAGAATCGGCAGCAAACAAATCTGTCTTTTGAGACTGTATTTTCCTTATATCTTTATAAATTCCCCACAAGTTCACTTTTTAATGATTTGGCATGAAATCTCTGAGAAACCAAGCCAATTTCTGGAGGTTCCCTTCTGAATTGATAATTAAAACAAACATTCACAGACCAAACAGGTTTGGTTAGTCACTCAATAGGAACCATCATATGACCAACTTCTTTTGACAGCATCAATGAAAAAATTGGAGTATGAAGTGATCAACAAAACAGTTATTTTCGTACCATTTGTTGGATTACTTAAAAAGTTTGAATTTTCATAAGACAAGTGGGCAAAAACTGACTTACATTGTAAATTGACAATCCCACCAATGGGGGAGGGGTTTAAAAAGACCCCTTCCCAAGTAAACCTTTCTATTTTTTTTTTTTTAGCCTTAATAAGTAATTTTCATCCTTTTAGTTCCATTGGTGTGGCCTGTACGCATCATACATACGTAGCCAGAAACTTGAGAAACATATTTTGACACTTTCGGAGGACAGTTTCTTAGAATGGCTGGAAATAGCTGATAATGATTTACCTTCAAGATTTTACGGTATTGATCCTCAGCCTTCGAAGTATCTTCGCTGGAACCAGAGGCAAAGATCTATTGGAAAAATGAGAGATAAAAACAATACAAGAAAAAGATAGAAAAATAGCAAGTTCTGTTTTGAAACAAACAACAAAAAACTTCAAATGAAGAGTATCCTTTTGTAACTAGGATAGTAACCATCAAAATGGTTTCTTAATGCTATCACTGGATAGATAGATATTATTGAATATATTTCTATCTAATATTTAATTTGATATTTAATATTTATTAAACATGTCAAAAAAGTTAGAAATCATTTATTTTCTCAATCCTGTTAGCATAACATTTTTTTCTGCATCACCTACGCACAAACAGAAAACATCGACAGTCAGCCATAAGAGTCTTACGCTCTTCCTCTCTCTAATCAGCTTTAAAGAGAGGAAGATATCATAAAACTTATGCTTTCTCTGTGACTCTTTGAGCTGAACAGACAAATAAACCAACAAACTTGATGACATTGATCTTTATATGTACAGATTATACAAATGTTGCTGTTGAAGGAGGAGCATTAAAAAAAACAAAAAAACTTAAGAACGTCCGAGGAGAAGAAGAATCCTTACCTGTTGGAGACAAACAACCAAGTCATCAACATTTGATGGTAGAGAAAGTGTTTCAATCTTTTGAGGAACTGTCCATTTGATTGAGGTGTTAGACTCATACTCAGACAATGGCTCACCTGGAGAGATTAAAAAAAAGTTTGATGGCTAATTGATAGGGAATAAAAGAAAACAAGCCTAAAAATCAGACCATAGATATTTTAGTTCAATATTTAGTGACATTAAAAGCTCCCTTCCATTAGAAATGCATCCTTTTCTAAGCTCCCACCTTTAAAACCTTTGTCCTCCGAAAGCACTTTCATTTAAATGCCAATATCACAGTAAAATAGAATTTCATTCAAACAACTCACAAGTGTTTGTCTTCTGACATAGTAAAACAGAATTCTAGATTCTGATGACATTAATAAAACGTCACTTAAGCAACACTAGATTTGATTTGTCAGTCTGTCAGTGAGAGTGATCACAGCTATAGATGCAAACACAAGTGAAAAATGATACACTTACATTGTAGATTGACCCCCCCCCCCAACTATTTTAAAAAATTAGATCAAATATATTCTACAACTTCAATTCTCAACCTGGGTTACATATACATCCTCTTCTCAAGCATACATTTGCACTTTTCAAGGGTACAAAGGGGTATGAGAATATAACCATGTTGTACACGATGTTTATAATGTTATTCAAACACTGCAGTTATTTCTATCAACAAGGCTTTGTGAGTCAACATTTTTAGTGTTTTTGAGGATTAAATCTAATTATAGATCAAATCTCAAAACACATGATCTTTGTTATGCAGTTATAAAGTTTCCCTTCGTACTGATGAACTTGTCAGAAAAAAAACCAGCTCAAACATTTCACCATCTAAAACTGACATATTCAAAAGAATTAATCACCGAGTAATTTATAGAGACAAAAGTTGAATTTGAAAGATATTTTCAAAACCTTTCAGACAAATAAATGGATATCTTGTAATAATCAATATAATTACATCAGTTTTTTGATCCAAGATGATTGACAATGTTTCATCAAGAAGAAAAAATCCAAATCAACATTACAACTGCAGTGATTCATATTGAACGAAATGAAACCATGAGAAAACGTTGTCCAATGCTCGTACTTACTATCTTTATTGTTTGTTGCAGGAATCGTTTCCTTGAGCATCTCCAGAAAAGTGTGCCCCCCAACTGCTCCACGGGTGTGTTGAATCTCTATCAACTGTGCCAGGTAACTCTTATCTACTCCGGCCTGGTCAAGAACCAGACAGTCCATTTCCACTGCCCGATCCAGATAACGCAGAAGTTTGGTCATGCTGGACACTGGGATACCAAAAGACTGGACAAACAAGAAAAGCTGTGCAGGGTCCAAGTCTTGAAGGGCTGAAAGATAACAAACAAAAGATTTTTTAACCCTTTCAAGACTAATCTATTAAGTTAAGGTGCTTATTGTAACAGTCAAATTTACCATGTCCAAATTGAACAAATAAAATATTTCATAACAGTGCATCGCATAAATGAAGCATTGTAGCCTGCGTATGTACCAGAAGTAATCATCTAAAATTATTTTCAAGAAACAGATTTTTTATCTTGAAAAAAAAGAAGAAAAAAAAAAGGTCTATCTAAAATCATCTAAAAAACACCAGCACAAAATTTGGGCATTGTTGGTTTAAAATGACCACAGAGACCAAAAAAAAATTTTTTTTAGATAGAACCTAGTGGTGTACACATGCAAATTTTCAAGGTTATAGCCCCAGAAATGTTTCTTTTAGATAAAAGAAAGATTCCTTGAGCATCTCAAAAAAGTATTACCCCAACTGCTTCATGAGTGTTGAATTATTTTTTTTTTCTTCCAGATAAAAGATCTAGTTTATTATAGACAATTTTAGATAATTTTCTCAGTAATTAGTTATGGAACATGTGTTGGGCTACGGTGATTCAATTATGCAGGGTATGGATATTTACTTCATTTTGTCAATAAGATAATAACAGCCGAGTTGCCGTAATGTTCTTAACTTTTTTTTTTTTTTTTAACACACCAGTATCTGTACTTGGTTACAAATTAGAGGCTTCTATATGGTGTTCATGTCTATGCTGGGTGTAATAGGTTCCTTACACCCAAAGAATGCCAGAGAGCAGACCAGCTGAAACGTAATGATTAAAACAATAAAAATGAATGAATCATTGTAGAAGATACACATGGCTGATAAAATTGTGCATCTTCCACTCCACAGAAATGAAAGAAGAAGAGGAGGAAATCTACCTGCATCAACCAAGCGCTCTATGTTGGATCGAATCATCCGAAGTTTCAACCAGTCAGGCAACAGAAGAGCTTCTTCAGACGTGTCTAGAAGGTATGCAGATGGAGGGCTACCTTCTTCTGGGAACCAAGTTTGCAACAATTCCTCATAATGACTTTCTCCACCTGGAAAAAAGAAAAGAGGAAAATTAATATATGAGAGAGAGAGAGAGGCAGAGAGAGAGAGAAAGACACACACATTGGCACAGAGAGGGAGAGAGAGAGGGAGAGAGAAAGACACACACATTGGCACAGAGAGGGAGAGAGAAAGACACACACATTGGCACAGAGAGGGAGAGAGAAAGACACACACATTGGCACAGAGAGGGAGAGAGAAAGACACACACATTGGCACAGAGAGGGAGAGAGAGAGGGAGAGAGAAAGACACACACATTGGCACAGAGCGAGAGAAAGACACACATTATTACCTTTTGGTGGTCCATAGGTAAGCAAGATAATCATAGCATGAACAACCAACACATGCATTATAGCAGAGTCGCAAGATTCCCATTGTAAAATGATTTGGTCTTGTGTATTTGACTGAAAGACAGAAACATGGGATTTTTTCATTATCTTGGATCTATCATCACATCATGCTTAAAACCAAAGAAATAAATGCATTTCATCACAAAAAGTCATCTTTACATCTGATTTTCTGACATAATGAATAATTATTGTTATTATTATACACGGATTCATTCTAACTATTGTCCTTGTCTTGGATATTCTGAACATTTCAGTCCTCATATCCCCTAGCCTTCTTTAGATGTTTGTCATATTCAGTAAAGTTTGTGGAATTTCAAATCAGCCCTCCCTCATTCACTTCCAATATGGCAGCTGACAGACAATTCTTTATCACTAAGGTGTAGGAAAGCATGGTAATGCAGTCACAACTCTACGGGAGGCACCCTTGTTCACAGAGAGGAACAAATGATCTAAAACAACGAGTGATAGGAGAGCGCAGAGATCTAAAGCAAAGGTTGCTGTGTTTGATTCAGCGGACGCGAGACACAAAATTCATACAAACAAGCAAACGTACTGCTCTATTGCCCGCTTGATTACCCTGATGCCCACCTTCCAACAAAATTTAATCGAAATCTATTAAGAACTTCCAGAGATATCATGTAGACAAACAGAGAGTCAACTATATATCTTTCCAACTTTGCTGGCAGAGGTAAAAATGGATGACTACATCTTATTTATCGTGAAATTCACCTCCTGAAAGTGACAATGACTCACCCAATCATAGGCTTCCTTATCAGGCTCTTTAGCTTTACGCAGGTATTTACTGTAGAGAGACAAGACGGCTGTGAGGGTCCTGTCAGCCAGTTCAGGTCGATTGCCATGTGGAGGTACAATATGATTCATTACAGTCGTCCGCTCAACAATGAGCTGAGTTACTTCCTAGTGGGGAAGAAAAAGAAAAAGAGGAAATATGAAGACACAACTGGACTGGTTAGTCACTCGATAAAAACAGTCACATGACCAACATCTTTTGGCAGCATGCTGTGTTGGTGGTGATCAATTAAAAATTGAAAAAAAAGAAAAAGAAAGGGTGATCAATGAATTAATTACTTGTACATGTAATACATAGCCAGCTGGACCAGTTTAATAACTGAAGAAACCCATTTGGACAGTTTTAGTTGATGGTTTGTAACTAAGAAGATATCAATTCAGAGCTGCGGTTTAATGGTAAGTATAGTGTAAACATTGTCGAGATCTGATTCCAGCACAGTATATATTCACATACTTGTCTGGTAGAAGGAAATATCTCTTGCTCTTGGTGTTCAGTCTGGTTTCTTTCCTTTTGAAATGTTGCCACACAAATGAATTAAGCTTACCAATGCCAAGTCATCCATGTTTTGTAGGTTGGTATCTTTTACATGTCGGTCAAGGAAGATAACGTAGGCACTAACAAGGCTCGGGTCAGTCTCCACATGACACGCCTGAAAAGTATTGAAATAAATAAATGCAATGGTCAAATAAAATTCAATGGATTTCTTTAAATCTTTGAGAAACTACGAGATTCAACACTAAAAAGTTTCAAGCAATAAAACAAAAATCAATAAGGTATAAAATATGAAAAAATATTAAAAATAAAGGATCTGGTCAGTCACTCAATGGAAACTATCAAATAAACATCTTTCGGTAGCACACAGAGTTGGTGGTGTTCAATCAAAAAATTGGAATAAAGGGGTGATCAATGAATAAGTTACTTCTCTCGCTTTTTGTTGGATCACTAAAAGTTTCAAATTTTCAACAAAAAAAAAAAAAACGGGCAAAAACTAGTGACTAATTTAGCATAAACTTACATTGCAACCCCCCCTCTCCCAATTTAAGACCAGGGGAGGGGGTAAGAACAAAAACGTTTTTTCTTGGCTTAGTAAAGAGTAAATGTTTAAATTCTTAGCCCTCTGGTAATGTTGGGGCGACCAGCTTGGAAACTGAAGTTTTTGTGGACAGTTTCTGACAGTATGTACAAAACATCAAAATAACAGTTAAAAGTAGGTGAAGGATTGATAGGGTTTCAGCCTTTTCTAAAATGTCTGGATAGCATGAAAGAAAAGAAGAGAGTTAAATAAGTTGACGTAATATACTAAAATCATTTGTATGTAATACACTCATGTATAAAATGCACCTCTAATTATTTGCTATGAAATCCTGGAACAAATATACTGACTTTTCAGATTTTGTCGCAGCTACAATTAATCTTTGTTCGACTTTTTACCCAGTTTGTATTGAGTAAAAATAAGACTTTATACAATTTACATTACGTTTTGAAAACAGAGCAGTGAAACAAACTAAAATGTGCTTAATATCGATGTGAATAAAACATTTTAAATAACTTTATTGTTTGGTTAGTGATTTTCTCTCTTTGTTACACATTATTTAGCTTGGACCTTGCAAATCTCTATGATCCATGTATATAAAATGCAATGAGTATAGAAGACTATTCTCCAAGCTCACTGCAATGCAAATCTCTATTATCCACGTCTATAAAATGCAATGTGTATAGAAGGCTATTCTCCAAGCTCACTGCAATGCAAATCCTATTATCCACGTCTATAAAACGCAATGTGAATAGAAGGCTATTCTCAAATCTCACTGCGATGCAAATCTATCATTCACGTCTATAAAATGCAATGTGTATAGAAGGCTATTCTCCAATCTCACTGCAATGCAAATCTCTATTATCCACGTATATAAAACGCAATGTGTATAGAAGGCTATTCTCAAATCTCACTGCGATGCAAATCTATCATTCACGTCTATAAAATGCAATGTGTATAGAAGGCTATTCCCCAATCTCACTGCAATGCAAATCTCTATTATCCACGTATATAAAATCCAATGTGTATAGAAGGCTATTCCCCAATCTCACTGCAATGCAAATCTCTATTATCCACGTATATAAAATCCAATGTGTATATCCATATATTTCATATATTCTATCCTTTTTGATGACATGGGTAAACTAGTAAAATAATAAATGCTAGAAATCTAAGCTCAGGAATGTTTCTTAAAAGAAATCTGAGACAGTGTTTTTTTTTTTGCCAATTAATTCACTCACCTTTCGAATGGCATAACAAGCTTGTGACCTGAGAGAGTCAAAAAGGGGTAAACTAGGGAGGTAGACTAATAACCATTTATGTTGTGGAAGCAATCGTAGAAATTGTTCTTCTGGTTCCTCTATTTTGATAGATTCTACGTCAGCGGGGGCCATGTGGGATGTTGACACAACCAATGATAAACCCTGAAAAATATCACAATTTACAAACAGAAATTATAATAATCAGAAAATTCCTGAAATTCATCAACAGCTACAAGTGTTTCATGGAGAGTATAATTATACATGTAGTTATATGCATAGATATTATTATATATATATCTTTTATAACATGCTAAGATATTTAGATATATTTGAATTTCTGTGAAATTAATTTTTCTTTTATTTGAAAAGAAACTAATAAGAGTTAATAGAGTTAATGTAAATAAATGTTTACATCTCAATTTAATCTGAGGTTTTATTAAAAAGTGACTGAATTTTTTTTGAATGGAAGAATCCACTGTTTTAAAAGGTGGGTAGCAGATATCTTTATGAACAAAATTGTCACTTTCAAGTAGTCTATTGTTATAGACAAAGAAAAAAATTACCGTTCATTATATAGATAGATATATAGATATATCAAAAACATGGAATAGTCTTTTTCCCTCAGTAATGACTGCATTTACTCCTGACGACAAAAAAAAAATCTGTTTTCCAATGCACAACGTACAGATTTAATGCTGAATTTTGCCTAAATTTAAAGCTAAAAATTGCAAAACTTGGTGAGTTAACTATCAAATTCAACAATTGAGCACTAATGTTTCTATAACGATTAAGTAACAAAAAAGAAAATAAAATAAAAAATGACGATGGCTCTTCCATTATGAGATTAATAAAAATGCAAGTACCTTGATTGCGAGGCTCCGGCTTGATGCTTGGTTGGAGGAGAGTCTTTTGAAAAAATAATCTAAGACTTCAAATGTTGTTCCTGTATCACTTGACGGACTGTGAACCAGCATTTGGAGTTTGGCTAATAACTGATCTTGCTTTTTCATTTTCTGAAAAAGAAGAAAAACAAGTACAATACATTTTTGGAGGGTAGGGGTGTAATGGTTAACAGACTATGGAATTAGCAAACAGAGTCCAAATTTAAGCTAAGGCTGCATGTCTGCTTTGTGCCAATGCCCTCAGGCAAGGCATGAATCCACTTCTTCAAGGCTTTTTAGCTGAACACAAACCCTTTATGGCAAAAGACACACAAGTATGAAGCTGCCAGGCTATAAGCAATATATATCATTTAATTTCATGATGGCTTTATGTAATAAGCAAGATAATCTAAATGAATATAAATTTAAACACCTGAAAACTTTTAAATTACTAATGAAGAAATTAGTTATTTCATATGTATTATGTAAACTCTATAAGATTATTGCTTTGAAATAAATTGAAAAAAAGAAAAGAAAAAAAAAAAAAAAAAAAAACTGCCAGAAAAATTTTCTAAGATGTAGACTTCTTAGATGCTGTCAGTTTTTTTTTCAATTTCACAAATATTCTTTTTTTTTTTTACCTCTGCTTACAAAATCAGAAGTGGTTAGGTATTCATTCATGTTTGCATGTGTTCGTCCACACAATATCTTGAAAAGTACTCAATGAATTTTGATAACATTTTGCGGAAGGGTGGTCCTTGGGCTAAGGAACAATTGATTAAATTTGGAGGCAGATCCAGGAATTTTCTTCTTAGATTGAAAGATTTTTTTTTTTCATACATCAAGACAAAAGATCAAAACATGGAAAATCAAAACTGATTATAATGGATGTTTTAAAAAAAAGATTATCTAAACAAACCTGTTTCTTCTTGTGCTTTTCAGCTCTTGCATCCTCGTCATCATCATCTATGTCTTTGTTGCAGTCTTGTGGTTCATGGAGAAGGAATTCACAAAGACACTGAACGGGAAGAACGTCTAGAGAACCTTCATTTGATTCAACCAACTCAGCTAACCAGGGCATCGACTGAGTTGTTCCCTAAGAAAAAAGAAAAGAAAAGAAAAAAGATATATATATATCGGATTCTCTGTGAGTCCCTCAAATGCCAATTCATTAGTGACAGATTAATCTTGTCTCACTCACGCACGTACAACCAATGTTCCCTCAAGATTTTAGAAGTCAGTGTACACAAAAATCTTAAGTTCTGTGCAAATTTGTTTCCCCCTTAACTAAAGTATGTGCACACTGAATGTTCGTGCAAATGTAAGCTTGAAATTGATGCAAAATAATTTTGGCACAGCCTCTCATGGCTGATAAAAGTGTTTTAATATAATACGAATATGATTGCATTCTACTAAGTATTCAGTTGAGATTTTATTCTATACTTTGAACTTCTTTGTTCGGTTTGTTATTTCATTGGATGAAACTTCAAAGAGTATTTCTTATTCTTATGTGATACAATGTCAAAATAGACTGATAATAACAACAACTATCACAAACATGGTATTTGAAGAACCAATTAACGAGTTAACAGGAATAATTAGCTAGAGATTATTATACACTGTATCCAATGCACTGGTAGTATGACTAGGAGGCTGTCTACTAAAATTTGATGTAGTCAGTTAAAGGGCTTAGAGGAGTTCCAGTGAGTGGTGGTCCTCCGAATACCCTTATAAACCATTTGCCTTATAGTTTGGCATATCCCATAACCAAGGCTCAAAGAGAAACTGACCTGTCTCTGAATAATGTCCAGCAGGAAGTCTGGGTTACGACTTCGGCACAACATCTGACCAATTCTCAGTGACTGATTCAATGTCTTTAACTGTTCAATCACAGCTTCCGGGGGTTTCCGCATTGGGCCTCTATGGAATGAAAAAACAAAAAGAATTACAGAAAAACAATATCATCTTACAACAACATTATTCATGACAAAAAAAACTTCTGAAATAGTCGGGATCTTAGTTATAAGACAATAAGAACAGAAAATAAAAATGTTTTTAGTCAATGACATGAAATTGTGTACGTATGTTTGTGTACACTTCATGGAAACCTCAGAATAAATTTATGTAATAAGTATCATATATATATATATATTGAGGAAGGAGGGAAGGTAAATGTTTGGGGGGTCAAAAGGGGGCCTGAGCCAAAAACAGGATGACTAATGAAGGTGGGCCTGAGAGAAACTTTACACCTACATCCTGATAAAATTCGTCCCAGCCAGAGGTCCATATCCATAGAGTAAAGAACAAGACTCAGGAATTATTCACAGAGAGGGTAGCACGAGAGTGTTCAATATAAAGGGGTTGGGGGGAGTAGAGTTTAAGGAGGAACTTACGAAACATCCATAGAAGTTAGTTGAGTAAGCAGAAGACTGTTGGCTTCTGTGATGGTCACTTTGCTCGTCGCGGCTGCCAAATGGGCTTCAAATTCTAAAATAGCCTGCCTCTCTTTTTCATAAATCTGAAGAAAAGAGAATACAAAGGATAAATTTTGTACAATGTTAAAATATTATGACAAATATATAAGTGAAACAAAAATGAATAAGACATTTGAAAAGAATTATTGGTAAAGATTAACGAGTCTGCCGTCAAAAATAGATCAGATAATTAAGACTGATTCAACCCATTACAGCTAAACAAGCCAACATTCATAAGTTTTGTACTTACCATATTTTGATTAAAAAATAGGATTTTTAGAATTTTAATGAAATTCATAAGAAAAATATGTAAACCATCATAATATGAAATGTCAGATTGTTATGGACACATAGCGCAGTGGTTACAGCATCAGACAAATTACTGTTAAGTAATCTGATGGTTCTAGGTTCGATCCTAGTGTGAGACAGTATAACAATACTACTAACGCAAAAAGAGGGGAGTACGGTCAATATACCCCCATCAGATGAATAAAGGGTTCGGTTCGTTACTTCCCAAAAATCTCCCAGATGATACCTGACGAAGGCCGTAGAGTGCAACGGCCGAAACATTGTATGAAAAACAACAAAGATGAGGATGGTCCGAATATCAATAGAAATAATGTTATTTATTCATTCAATTTATTTATGCAGAATCATTTATTTAATTATTTATTCACAAGCTGTAATGTCCCTCGATAATTTTTTTTATATTACTGTATTTACTTTTGTACGACGTGAGAAATTCAATATAAAAAATCAGCGTCAGAATTGGTAGGTAACATTTTACCAAAGTGTGGAAAAAAAAAACAAATGGGAACATTATAATATAATACTGATTTTTAGCTACAAAAATCATATCCAAGGTCATATTATACTAGAGTAAACACAGTAAAAACAAAACTGACAAAAGTCAGCTCGTGCAGCAGTGATTGGTCAAATTAGTCCTAAAGATCAGATCCATTGTTGATAAACTTTACCAAATTATCATTTTTTTTTTTTAAAAAAGGAAAATTTTATACTTAATAGCAATGAAAGTCAATCTGATGATGTTGCAACAATTTGAGAAGAATTCATTTCTATCAAATGCAATTAAATCATCATGAGTGGGAGGTGGCATAACAGTTGACAGCACAAAGAATGGAATCGGTGATCAGAGTTCAAACTCCTGCTGGGACTGTTTGCGTCCTCTTTGTACTAATACCCTTGAACCCACCAGCTGTGGGTAAATAGCAGGGTAGTTGTAGCCCTTTTGCCTTGTGAGTCAGACCCTCTTGGGCATCAAGCTAACACCCACTGACCCCTGCAAAAACCAACAATTGCTACCAACAATGATTGAGTCTCTGTGGAATGTATAAGAGATAGAGACAAAAATTATTGCCTCGTATTGTGCAACATGGGAGGAGGAGCCAAGTTCAGAGCTTTAATAATCATTTCAGAAATAGCAGAATAGCTCAGTTGGGAGAGCATTAAACCGAAAAATCTAAAAGGTCCCCAGTTCAACTCTGGGGTACACAGTAATATAGAATCTTCTTTTGCGTGAATGAAATTTTAATAGGTTGGTTTTCTGATTCTTTCAATGTTTGGAATATGCCAGAATATTCATAGTATAGTACAGTATTTAGCATACTTAGTCATCAGCTGAAATGATTAGGAGAATGAAGATCTAGTGGTCCCTCGATTCGATCTCAAGTATTGATGTCAACATTATATAGTATTTTGTGTTAATGATATATTGTAAAATATATGGCCAGGTCAATTACTCAATAGAAACTCACTTGATCAAGGTCCTTTGGCAGAATGGGGGTGATCAATCAAAAAATTGGAAAAAGGGGAAATCAATGAATGTTACTTCTCTTGCTTTTTGTAGGATCACTGAAAAGTCTGAATTTTCAAAAATAAGCGTGAATGCTTCCAGATACAAACTAAAGGCCCAATTTAGCATCAACTCACATTGCAGTCAAAACATTGAGAACCCCCTAAAAAATCAATGAGGTAGGAAGAAAAAAAAGACAAAAGGTTTTTTTCAAGACATAAGTTGATGTTGAAATTTTCAGCCCTCTATCTCCATTAGTGCAGCCTGTACATAAGATACATACAAACCAACTTGAGAACTGGAGAAACCTATGTGGACAGTTTCGGTTGGCAGCTTCTAATATACTTAAGTATTCAAGGTGAATGCTGTTATGACATCAAGTGAATTAAGCTCAAAGTGACCAATTTTCATCAGCCTTTCAAAGTCTTTGTTTTTTGTTCAACTCAAAACTCATTTTTAACCAAACTCACCTGCTTCTCTTGATTCTTGATGTCCTCAATCACTTTTTCATCAGTTGCTGTTGTTGGAGGGGGAAACTTGTAATTGCTGGATGAGTTTAAAGAAATAAAGTAATCTCAGATTATATTTTGTCTCAAATCAATGAATAACGCATTCTAGAAAATTATTCATGCTTAGCCAGGGATACCGATTAGTAATCAAAGATTCAATTTAGTCTCAATTTATTCTAATCAAGGCATCTTTTGAATCTATAAAAAGACACTAAAAATCTTCAAAACATAGAGAGTTAGCATAGTTTCCCAACATTCGCTTGCAGGCTGGTCAAAATTTTTTTGTGGAACAAACCCAGCCCACAGGCTCTAGATTGCCAACCCCTGGTCTTAAATAAAAGAAAAGGAAGCAAGGTAGATCATTCTAAATGAAATGTGTTTTTTTAACACTCACTGAAACCAACACTGAGTTTTCAATATCTGATAAGGTTTCTGGGTCTTGACTTTAAAATCAGTTTTTTTCCATGCATGTCAGTTTTGAGGAGAATCAATTTTCAAGTTTTTTTTTTGGTTATTACTAGGTAACCATAATGCTAACCCGAACCCGAACTTTCTATCATTTGTACAGATTCAAAGTATTTGTTTACCCCTTTAGTCAAGGTTGTACAATTTTTTTCGTAAATAATTTTTCTGCTCTCATTAAGGTTTAAAAGAGGGTCTATGTAGACACTTCCAGATAGACCCGTGTGCAACGTTGCTAACGGTCTCAATTCATGAAGATTCCAATGAGTTGTAATAAAATCAAGTTAGTAACATTTATTTGTGACAGAAGCACTATGTAGTAGCTAACTAGTATTTGTTAACTTATTTTGAACTAGTCTTTTTTAATTAATTTTTTGTCTAGAATCTGGGTTTATTTGATCGTGGGATCCTTTTTGTTTTCCCTATTCTTTTTGTTTTTTTTTTTTTTTAGGAAAAGCTCATACTCCTGCTTTCTATAGACATTTACATAGATAGCATTCCTGGGTCACAACTGCTAAATACGAAAACCTTCATTTTTCTACCAGTTCTTTCATACCTGATGTAATTATATGACCCATAACATCTCATTGATGGTCTCAAGGAAACAGCTAGCACAATAGAGAATATGATAGTAAAAAAGTTGTAGCATTGGAAGTGTTAATCCCCCGTTGATCACTGATCAGATAAAATGTTTGAATTAGGGAGATCAAACAAGGATCAATGTTTACAGCTCACTAGGCGTACAGAAAGAATTCCTTAAGAACAAAAAGACTTACTTGGTCATCACCATTTCCATCAAACATTTCAATATCGGATAATTTTCCCAGGCTGTTGGACCTGATCAAAAGAGGGAGAATCACATTTGAAAAAAAATCAAGTTCATGCCTACAAAACTGATTTGATGAAGAAAATGAGACATTGGAATAAATTTGTTGTTTTTTTTAAGTAATTTGTTTAAGAACATATTTTTTAGTTGGATTTTAAATTAAAAATTTTTTTTCCTAAAGTGAAATAAACTAGCATTCCAAGGAAAATTATGAATCACTGCTACCACCCATAATGCTCATTTTTATCACAAATTTAGTATAAACATATATTGTAAATTCAAACCTCCACAGAAAACTGGGGGGAGGGATTTTACTTTTACTACTCATTGAGGAGAGTGCGTGTGTGTGTGTGTGTAAAATTCAAAGTTTTGACTCTGAATGCTCAGGGCTGGGGTACAGTCCAAATACATACATATACATATATATATATATATATATATATATATATATATATATATATGTATGTATATGTATGATTGTCAGAACACATGAATGACTTTAACCCAGCAAAGTGTTTAAACCAGTTTATTGTGGATGGTGGTGATTAATAACAGTAATAACAGTTACATGCATAACAGATGGGAAAAGGTGGTTTTTTTTTTCCTCAACCTCCCAGTGACCAATTTTTTTTACAGCATGCTGTGTTGGGGTGATTAATTAAAAAATTTGAAAGAGGGTTGATCAATGAAGAAGTTACTAAAATATCCAAATTTTCAAAAAACATGGGTGGGCACAAACTAAGGGATCAATTTAAGAGAAATTCACACTGAAAATTGAACCCTCAATAAAACCCAATTTTGGAGCAGAATTTAAAAAAAAAAAAAAAAAAACAAGAACAAGAAAGACATTTTCCCAACTTAATGAGGTGAGTGTAGGTGCAAAATTTCAAGTTTCTTCTCTGAATGGTAGGGGTTACGTGAAATATAGATACATGGATACATATAAATGTCAGAACACATGAATAACCTAAACCCTGATAGATACATAGATAGATATAAATGTCAAAACACATGAATAGCCTAAACCCACTATCTAAACTGGTGTTGTGGGTAGCAGTGATTAAAAAATAACTTTTTGTGAATTCGTATAATTTTTCCATAGAGAATGTTTTTTTGTACTTCTTTGTTATCTGTTTACCACTAATTGCATCTTGTTCCTTCATTTCCCTGATCTCCACATCCATTCTGCTTTTTGTGTGTTGACTCCTCAGGCTGTTATTCATTACAATTGAACAGCAGAATTGCTTCTTGATTTCATTACAGAGTACATCACTAGAGAATCCACCACCTATCCAGAGCGTTGGTAGGATTATTCTACCGAGGAGTTGAATGCAGTAAGTTTTCATTAGTTCATAGTGAACTACCGATATAATTTCATCAACTCCTAAACAGAAGTTAACACACAAAAAGCTGAATGATGTGGAAACGGCAAAATGGAGAATCAAGTCACAATGAGTGGCCTACGGATAACAGACTATCTTTTCTTTTTTTTGGAAGAAGCAAACACGCATCATTAGAAATATTTGATTTTTTAAGCTAATTAAAGTGAGTTGCAATCATTTTACAAAAGAGAAAAAAAACAGAAGATTCCTAAAATGCAGTTATTCAAACTGTGTTCCACGGAACCCTAGTGTTCCATGCGACCTTTCCAGTGATTCCACGAAACAACTTGCCTTCATATTTTATTAATCTTGTGTGATACTGAATAGCTTATAATGTTCTTAACACAATATAACTCAAAATTCTAAATACTTATTTTTAATAGTTATGTTAAAATTAAAGACATCTTGGTTATTGATGTAATACAAATGCTATTCAGTCAATAGTCATTCATGTCTATTTTTCCTCACTAAGCTTTGTTCTTACTTTTCCATTTGAGTGCGTATTTTCTACTTATGTTTATTGCACACATTAGGATAATTCCATAAAAAGGCCAAAATACAATAGTTACATACATATATAAATGTTCAAGGGAATGTTGTTTTTTCACTAGAAAATTTAATTATTGGTTCCCCAAATAATTGAAGTTTAAAGACCACTTCACTAGAGAAACTTTTTTTATAATAATTAATAACTAAGTAATTTTCTTAGAATATTAAATACTTGTTACAGAAGGATATACCAGGTATGCTAGCCTATACAATAAATAGTTTACAAAAAAGTATTTGGAAGACTATCACTCTCTGCATCTCATTTAAGCCCGATAGCTATCAATTTTGAGCCTTTGTACACTGCCTTCATCATAATACCAGTGCACTGGATGGTGTGTAATGCTGGCATAGATTCTTTAAAAAAATTTTCATTTGTTAATGTGCTGGCAAAAATGGTTATTTCTTTAATAGAATAGATTTTTATCATCTGTTTTGCTACCTGTTGTATATTTTCTTTAAATCTCGATAGAATTGCAAAGTTTAGGGACAGAGAACAAATTAGTTGGGGGGAAAAAAGTTGGACAGGAGATATGATTTCAAATCAGTGCTTACCAAAGGTACTGGAGTTAAAAGCAACAATGATGAGTAACATGATCCAGGCTTTCCAATAAAGGGATGAAATAGCCAGAGTTGGAGGAGTGTAGCTGAAAGAAGAAATAGAAAAATTATCAATAACAAATAACTTACAGAATAGAGTCTGATGCTCTGGTTAAAAAGGTAAGGGGAAAAAAATGGTAAATAGGATTTCAATCATGTCAGAATGCCATTTCTCAGGGACAGTCAATAGGCAGAAGAAACACTTCAAGGACTGCCTCAAAGACCTAGACATTAATGAAAATTTCTGCGAGAGCATGACCCAGAACTGTCATATGTGATCGAATAAGATCACAAATGGGGCCAATCCAGTAGAAGTTATGGGAATTTTTGAAGCCAGGAGGAGATACACAGCACACAAAGCCCAAACTGTAATTACTCACAGGATCTGCAATCATGTGCCCCATATGTGGGAGAGAATTCAGAGCTTTGAATCGGCCATATCAGCCACTTCTGAACTCAAAGCAGCTGGTGCACCACTTTGAAACTAAATCATGGTCGATCATAAAGAACAAACGTCATTATTTGTCTTGTAAGAGGCTGAAATGGGAGGAGGAGTCTTTTTGCTATTCATGCAAGTGGATCACAAGCCTTAAAGTATACACGGATTTGTGGATTTATACAAGAGAATAAGTACAGGCATTCCCAAGATAACATTGTATTAGGTTCCGCAAAAAGCAACTTCAACTAATGCAACGTTAAGAGTAACAGATTTTACCACAGAAACAATTATAGAAATACAGATTATATTCCTTCAATACACAAAATAATCGCCCAAAATGGTTTACAAAAAGGTATTTGGAAGACTATCACTCTCCACATCTCATTCAAGCCTGATAATTATACATTTTGAGCTTTTGTACACTGGATGCTCTCTAATGCTGGTATAGATTTTATCAAAAGTTTCAATTTATTTCTTATGTGCTGGCAAAAATGGTTAATTCTTTAATAGAAAAGATTTTTTCATTTGTTTTGCTACCTGTTGTACATTTTTTTTAATTTCAATAGAATTGTAGAGTTTAGGGGCAGATAACTCTTATAAACTAATTGAGACAAAAAGTTAACATCGTAATAGGTTCCTTGAAAAAGTGACTTCAACTGAAGCAACATTAAGTAAAACAGATTTCATCATAGAAACAATTATAGAAATACAGATTTCATTCCTTCAATACACATAATAATCGCCGAAAATGGCCAAAATGACATTAATAACAATGCTTAATAGTGGTCAAAACATGCTTAAAAGTGGCCAAAAGGTTCAAGTGCACTAATTTAGTGCTTTATCGAACTGCTAACACAAGTTGAATATGTACAAAATCTTGGTTTCAAATATATTACAGTCTCACCTGATGAATAGAGGTCAAAATCAATATGTCCAATCATAAAAATGTAAATATTGAAACTTAACATCTTTATTGTCTTACTCACTACACTAATTTCTTGATTCCCCCACCCGCTTCTTCCCCAGGAAACAACTCTCATGCATTTCTATGGTGACAAATTTTGAAATTCAGTTTTACACTGTACAAATTTGGCGATTATAATGTATGAAAATGAAAAAGAAAACACCACTTTGAATATCCAAATATAGCGGGACCCGTTTTATCCTACAATGTCTAGTTTTTCACCCTTGCATGGAAAAATGACAGGAACTGGCAATATTCAAGTAATTTTGCAATTGTATAGAAACTCACAGGATATCAGAAAGATTATATTGCTTGGCATTTTCTTATGTTTAATACTACCTAATTAATGAACTGAACTAAATACAAAAAAAAAAAGTTAGAAAGGGTTCATTCTATCAGATGGGCAAATTGACAATCATTAAAAATATTATTTTTTCATAAATTATCGAAAAGTATTACTCACTAGTAAGATAATAACATATATGAAATATATCGATATACAGAGGCTTGATTTTTTATTTCAGCTATTGTAATTTAAAATAACTGTAATTTAGACAAGAGGCTAGAATTTAATTATCCTCAAAAATTAAAGTAGTTCTTTTGAAAATAACATAAAACAATGTTAATCAAGGAGTGCCTGTATGGCTTTAAGGCACACCAACTGGTTTTACAGGACGTGCCATACCAATCAGTTCTGTAGAAGTAGATTTATAAATATCGATATCTATTATCAATAAATGTATATTAGTTTTCTTTATTTAATATTGTATGTTATGAGCATGGGCGTCTGCTGCCACTTTTGGAGGGCGGGGGACAAAAGGATATATTCAGAATTTGTCTTATAGATAACCCTGTTACAGTGAATAATAGTAGATTCTTTTTATACAAGTATATCAAGTTGGTCTTGAATAAAATAATAGTGAAGCATTTTTATTTCACTATTATCCTTTATTGACTATAAGGTTCCGACTTTCAAATCCCCTCGATCACGGACAGAGGGCCTGATCCAGAGTGGGGGGTGCCAAGTTTGAACTACCCCCCACATCCGTGGAGGACCATGGTCATGAGTGATTGTATCTCCATGACACTCCAAACAGAGACTTGCCCAAACTGACAAATGTCATTCATCACTGGGGCATTTCACCTACAACCTAGACAGGGGGGATGTGTTCTGACCTGCCTGAACAAGACTGAACAGTGATAGAGAGCAATCAATACAGTTCAAACATCCTGTTCTGCATCGACTTGGGGGGGTGGAGACACACTGGTTGTTGACCCACCTTTTCAAGAACAGTGGGATTAGGCTATATAGTTTGTTAAATTGCTCCAAGTTCCTAAGTAGTTATCGGGGTAGGGGGCGACTCTTTGATTCAAGTAGGACATTGTAAACTTTAAGGTGCAAGTTTGGAATAGGTCAGACATTATGTTGTGTGGAGTAGCCTGCCATAACTGTCATGTAAAATAATTTTGTGACTATCATACAAAATTTCAAAGTATTTCGGTTACATCTCTTCAGTATAGCCACTTTAGACTTTTAGACATTTCATATTTAGATTTTGATAACTCTAAAGAGAAGTCAAAGGAGATAATTTATATAAACTATGAAGAAAGATCTATAATTTTCAGGGTTTTATCTTCTTTTTTCCATAAGATCTCTCAAGAACCACTGATCCAAAAAAGCTTAAAACTTGACACTACACTGCCTTATGTGCTAATATATCTGGTAAATGTCAACTTCATACCATGGCTAGTTGTTGAGTACTCGCAGTGCATTCACATAGATTTCTCCGAGTGCAGTTAGACTAGGGCTGTGCCTGTTCAAGAGTTACATGTTTTAAAGGGACAGGACTTTGTGGTGTATAGAGTAGCCTGTCATTAAAGTTATGTAAAATAATCTTCCAAAACTATGGTTTCAAAGTATATCGGTTAATTCTCTTCAGTTTTGCCAATTCAAATATTTTACATCAATTTAGGTCGATTGTCAATTAAGATACAAAATATCTAAATCTTCACCTATTTTAGATAAAAGATCTGTAGTTTTTTTTTTAATGGATTTCTCAAAATTTGCTGACCCAACAAATTCAAACTTGAAATAACACTGCTTAGATTGGTGACTAATATATCTGACAAATGGCAACTTCTTACAATGGCCAATTGTTGAGTACTTGCACATAAATTGTAATTTCTGTAAATAATTTCGGGATAAAGAAATGTTTTCTCTCACCCAGTCGGAAGGGCAATATTTTCTGGATGATGATAGGCACAGAGATTCATCAAAGCATTGACAAATTCCAGTCTTGTGACACGTAGAACTTCAACTCCTGAAGAAAGAAAACAAAAACAAAGGTCTGGTTAGTTATTCAGTAGGAACCATCATATGACCAACATTTTGTGGCAGCATGCAATATTTGGGGTGATCAATTAAAAAATCGAAAAAGGGTATGATCAATGAATAAATCACCTTTCCAGCCTTTTGTAGAGCAGTAATCATAAAGTCAAAGTCTTCAAGAAACGAATGTGAATGCTGCCAGACACAAACTAAAGGATCAATTTAGCATAAACTTAAATTGAAAATTACCACCACCACCACTAAAAACATGGGGGAGTGACCCCTCCCAAGGTTCTCTTCTAGACATGAGTAAATGTTAAAATTTTCATCCCTCTAACTCCATTGGTGTGGCCAATGAATACATGATACATACATATATAGTCAGCCAGACCAACTTGAAAACTGAATAAACCCACGTTGACAAACTCGGCTGACGGTTTCTATAAGACATTTTAATCTTAGCCTTACAATTCCAAATATTTCCAGGATATTTTGGCATTTCATAAATACCAGAGTAAACATAAGTAATATCATGGCATATTACAAACTCTCAAAGGAATATTTAGAAAATCTTATTTAGGCCAGAAAATTCAAGAACTCAAGCATCAAATATAATTACTACTCTTCTGAAAACTTCAAAGAAAAAAATGTGAACAAACTACTCATCACACACAAACAAAAACACATCATGATCCTTGATAAATTCCACTCATCCAGACATGTACATACATATAGTAGATTAGACTATATTTATAACATCTGCAAATGGTCTGTAGTATCCTTTTCCCATTGTGATGCTGACAATGGTTAATGACAATATCCACCTAATCAATATCCAGGATTCACTACATATAGGCCTGTTTACTTCATCTGTTTTTTTCCATGTCTACCTGACAACGCTTTGGAATACGCAAAACATGTCAGATCTGTAATGAATTATTGATATGTACTAAAACGATCTCAGTTTTTTTTCATTTCCATATCGTCAACTACCAATATCATCTTGTCAGATAATCTGCATCCACAGACTGAGTACATATCAGTGTATGTGCAGATGTCAGAAAGGGGTTGATGAAAACTGCAACTATTTTTTTATACACCTTTGATAGTAAGGATTATTGATTCAATACAATAATCAGCATTTTCCAAAAACCTTTTAAGAACAAGTTTCCTCGTGCTGTCACTTCGATCTTTAGCACTCCGCTTTCTTTTTCAAGGGCGCCAAGATTTTGTGCACTTAGTAACTTTGAAAGCCTGTAACTTGTCCATGTTGTTATACAACTGAAATTGATATTTCAATGTAACCACAAAATTCAAAAACTATCATTTAGTGATTGGAGTTAACTGCAGTGGCAAAACAAACTTTTTGCTTGGTGAACAAAGTCATTTACGGGTGCTAGAGGTTAATGCATGCATTACATTCCAACTTGAGGGTGAGTTGGGTGGGGTCACCAACTGTCGATAGAATTTTTCTTTTTAAATATTTTTAAGGCAAATAATGAAAGCAGTTGACAATTCACACCAAAGATTTCTGATTTTTGTGCAAAACTTTTCAATGCTCAATTTTGTTTAAATATCTATTTGATTTTCGTATTTTAAAAATATTTTTGGGAGAAAATTTTGTCGATTTTGAAGCTGAATAAACATATCTAAAATCAAGCTATGAATGTGTTTCTTCCGACTCAGCTGAAAAAGGTCAATACATTCTACAATTGACTTTCATCTGAGGTACAGTGATCGCAAAAAGTATCTGAAACGTTTCAAAAGGTTTATTTTAACATCCTTATACAGCTTCATATTTGACAGGACCAGAGACTTCTGATTTTTTCACATAACTTTTCAATTTTGTTTAAATATCGATTTGATATTTGTATTTTTTATTCAGTGAAGAGAAAGATTACCATCTAAATGCATAACAGCTGCTCTCTTGATCAATTGGTCAGCCAATTCCACAGCATCCGCAGAAACGAGAGAAAGTTCTCGAGAAAGTCCAATGACAAGGATTCTCATCAACGTATCTTCCAAGACGGGAATTTCAGATGCAAGTCTCAGCATGTGTCTAAAATAGAAAATATAGACAATTAGAATTTTTTTTGAATTTGTGTCTCTTAAACTCTCTCTCAAATTCAATTTTTATTGACGCAATTATATTTTGGAAGAACTGTTTGGTCTTTTACAAAATTAAGTAAAATCCTAATTCATCTATATGATAAATATAATCTGGTTTAGACTAAAATTACTGAATTTCACAAGCTTTGTAGGATTCCAAACTCATTGAAAATGCAATAATTTAATGTCCAATGAAGAATGCAAAAAGTTTATTTTTGTGGTCTTTAAACTAGGATTTTATCACAAATAATTGTAAAAATTAACATATTAATCGACAGAATAGAAGACTTCCCTTTTTCCCAAACACAAAAAATGATTCCAAAGGTAAATGCAACCTTTTGTTGTTCAGCCCCACATTGGTCAGAACTTGGAGAGGAATTGAAAAAAAAAAAAAAAAAAAAAAAAGGGTGATAAAGAAGATTTCAAGGAAATGAAGGTTTTTTCCTTCAAAGAAAGGGAGGGTCTAATATATGCCATCAGATATAGAACTTGGAATAGTCACGATGGCTTGAGTACGCAAAGGAGAAAGTTTACAGTTCAATTCAATGCATTTGAACTTATTCTTTGATATACTTACAATCTCATCATAATTCACTAAATATCTGTTTGTCCATGTTAGCAAGACTCGAGAATAGCCAGAGAGCTATAACAACCATTTTCTGTGGTTACTAAGGAGATTAATCTTTGAAATTCAATAAAAATTAATAAAATAAATAAATAAATAACAATGTGGGATCTCCCCAATGATAATGATCTGATTTCCATGTATCTATATAATATTAAAAGTCTTATCCAATTCCTCTGTATGTGACTGTGAAGTAGCTGAAATGCTGCATTAAGCTACCCCTAAAAAACGATTTTGATTTCTTACTAGTGTCAACGGCCACATTTTGGGCATTTGCAGGAACTAGCTAGAAATCCTGCCCATAGGGTGGATTTTCAACTAATAAATACAATACTGCATATAAATCATATGTAAACTTACACTCTATCAGTCTCAGGCGGCCAATTGTCTTTGTTGTGGTAGTGTTCAGCACTTTCCATAAACAGTACTTTATGCAGACTGAAAGATAAATAAAAAGAAATAAAAGAAAATCGAAGATTTAAAAAAAAACAAAACAAAAAAAACCCCAAAAGACCAAACAAACTGTGTTATAATTATATTTCAGCCATTTTACTTTCTGACCTTCATCGGGTGTTTTTCATAGTCAGTAACCTTCAGGGAATTTCAAACTGAATGACAGAAATGGATTGTTGTCATTCAGCTGTAGATGCTGGAGTTAATCCTTTTGAATGTACAGAACTAAGTGCAGTGGTTGGGGGGGGGGTGAAAGAAAAATAATCTTGATTCCAGCTGGTTGGTGTTCCATCTAATCCTCGAATGACCTCATGATGACTGAATACAAAACTTCCACTTGTAGACTGAAACCCAAAAAGAGATTGATTCAAAACCTGACGTCTCTAATAGATGCTAGACACTGACCAGATGATAAGGTTTCAAAGAAGAATAACAAGAAGAGACAATTCCTTACCAGTGAACATAGTCTGAAGTCTTCATTTCAACAATTGTAGGTACAACTGTATGCAACCACCAGACACTATCACGTTGAATGATGCTCACTTGTTGTTGATACTGGTGTAAATTATCCAAATCTAAAAGAAAAGAAAATACAATTTACAAACTAGGAATCACTCAGTTGACATCTTAGTCACAGAAAACTGAATGAAAATCAGTTTTATATACGTAAATATGACTTGGCTTTACAAACAAGCATTTTGCAAAGGTTTTCCATGGCTATAGGACCATTTGACAGTGGGGCCTATGTTGCAGTATATATGATTATAAATTGCATTATATTATACTGAAACTCTTATTTGAAATGATCTCCCATTATTACACAATGAATGTATCATTTGGCCAAGACAACATAAATAGAATAAACAATTACAGAAAATGTATTCTATTTACACTGTCAAACGCAAATGATACATTCATTGTGTAATAACAGGAGATAATTTCAAATAAGAGTTTCAATATAATATAATGCAATATATAAATCATTCTGTCGGATCATAGACCCATTTCTTAATAATACACACACACATTATATATATATATATATATATATATACACACACATAGACTCAAAGTATTGCCTTCTACCAAAGAATACATCTCTACCATCTATGGATAGTTAATTTTCTTCTAAACCAAACATAGCAGGATTTTATTATTTCTAGTCTAACATTACAATCAAAATGGATATTATCCGGTATTGTTTATGACCAAACTCTGATTGAACTCATTGAAACTGTTGCCAAAAATATATGCTGCCATCCAAAAATAAGTACATCCCTACAAAAATTTGTCATGAGAAGCTGGCAACAGCAAAGCAGAGAACGTGTTCCCGAAACGTTACATTTAATGGAGAAGAGGGTTCTGCTTGAACCTCGATGACCCAAACAAGCCGGAAGTGGATTGAAATAAAATGTTCAAGTGAAAGAGAGGAGAATAAAAATAGAAGAACAAGATAACATGGTCACCATCTCTACTGCCCCATGACACCCTCAGTACAAGTGGAAGATTAAAAAAAAAAGATCAGTCTTCTGAAGTTACCTTTTCTTTCCCCTCGAGCCAGGTTGGCTGCTGCTTCTCTCACAGACGGAGTGATACCAACTAAAATGGTGAGAGTGATCAGGTCAGTGATTGCCAGAACATAACGTTCCTGAAACAGAAAGGAAACAGACAATTAGAACAAGGGCAGACATTTGGATGGAAAGAGGAGAAAAAAAATAAAATAAATAAAATGAAATTTAAAAAAAACTTTCATAATAAATCTCAATCTCATCCAACAAAGACCAATTGTGATTACTGGATGAGGTGTTTTCAGGTGCTTATTCACATCATCTTGTAATAAATCCACATTTTCATCGACAATAACTATGTATGTATTATACATACAGACCGCATAAAAAGGAGCTA
The DNA here is from genome assembly GCA_963457665.1 of Thysanoteuthis rhombus. Classification (NCBI taxonomy): domain Eukaryota; kingdom Metazoa; phylum Mollusca; class Cephalopoda; order Oegopsida; family Thysanoteuthidae; genus Thysanoteuthis; species Thysanoteuthis major. The sequence continues at coordinate 4,677,956 of OY735206.1, read as the reverse complement.
AAGGGCTGAAAATATAAACATTCAATCTTTATTACATCTAGAGAAGAATGTTTTTATGTTTTTAGAAAATCCCTCTCCTCGAAACATTTTTTTCGATGGTTTCAATTTGCAATGTAATTTTATCCTAAATTGGTCCTTTAGTTTGAGTCCTGCAGTGTTCAAACCTATCTCTAAAAAATTCTGACTTTTTCAGTGTTCACTACTCAAAAGTTGAGAGAAGTAACTTATTCATTGATCACTCCCCTTTTTCCAATTTTTTAATTGATCACCACCAACAAAACATGCTGTCAAAAGACATTGGTTATGTGACAGATTCTATAGGGTGACTAACTAGACCTGTTTTTTAAAATAATTTTCTGCTAATTTTTCTCATTTAAATATAAGGGAAAGTATGTATGTTGGGATCCAGTGAGTGTGGATATTCCCCAAACGTTTCTGATTGAATGCTTTCAGACATATTTATGGTCATTATCAAGATTTAGGAAAAAAAAAGGGAGGGGTTAGATCTTTCTTTCTTTTTTGAATCCAGTGCTTACCATTTCAACCATTACACCTTTGAACATAGAGCTTACCATTTGACCATTATTATTATTTCTTAATAAACACACACACATACACACATATATATATATATATATATATATATATATATACATATATATATATATACACACACACAAACACAAAATACACGTATGGTCTTCAACAGATGAATTTATAAGGAAAACAATCATACATACTGTGGAAGAAATAAGAAGAGAGAAATATAGAAAGCAATACGTACTTTGAATGCTTGATCGATTTCATTTAATTTTGATTCATTTCGTTTTTGCATTAGCCCCAAACAGAATGCCACAAAATTGAGATCATGTCGAAGTGAGCGGACAATTTCTCTGAACAAAGCCCTCAAAGCTCTTAAGTAATCTTCTTTATTCATCAATAAATCCTGGAAGATTTCGGCTAAAATCTGATAGAAAAAACAGAAAATATAACTTTAAAGTCAAAACATTATAATCATAACACATCGTAGAGCACTGATAACAACCAGCAATACAATGTTGAACACTAACAATAATTACTATATTACATTATGGAGCACTAATGATAATCATAGTGCCTCATAGAGCACTAATAATTTAGTACATTAAAGAGCACCAATAATAATTATAATACAATTGTGGACAAGAATTAGAAGAATTTCTGCTGATATCCTTTTGGATAATAAAATAACTAGCAAAACTCATAGAAATCCCAGTTATTTCGAAGAGTTATAAGACAAGTTTTCTTGTGGAATATAAAATCTAATACTTCCTCAAAAATGAATATAAAATCAGACATATGTATAGATAATTATTTTTTTTATTCCAATTTAGATTTTTTTCCTAAAACATTAGATAGAATTTTTATTTCACTTTTAAAATATATATTTCATCAGTAAATCTTAGTCAGAGGGAAAAAAGAAACAAACAGGAAAAGTCACCTAGATTTGATTAAATATTCAATTCTTTGATTCATATATATATATATATATATATATATATATATATATATATATATATATATATATATATATATATACACTAAATGTAATTCAGTGAGTTTTGCTTATAAATAATAATAATAGATAATAAATAATAATAATATAAAAAAAAAATAAAGCATTTATAGAAAGTTTCCTTTCTTGGGAACCAAGTCTTGAAAACCTGTGTAATCACTGCAGTAAGAAATACAAGGCCTTTTAGGGAAGTGTGTGAAGAAAGTGCAATTAGTCATTTATGTAACAAACAGTAAGAGCTACGGTTATGAAGTAGATTTTTTTACCAAGTTCATATAATCATGAAAGTCTTGAAACAAAAAAGTTTTTTGGATTTATTTAAAACTTGCTTATGTTCATATGTTCCAAATATCATTTAGTAATTTATTCCAAAGTCTGGGTGCTTTATGGCTGAAATTCCTGCGCCAAAATTCATAAAGACAAGTTCCAAAATCAAATCATCTAAATCACGGATGTTGATAAGACCACCAAGTTCTTATGGGCACAGATCATGTAGACATTTGAATATTGTTACTAAAATTGATACTTCCATTTTAAAGAAAAAAAAAAAAAAAAAAAAAGACTTATCTCAAATACTTACCCTGGCAGATGTCTCTGGGGAATTTTGACAGATCACACCAAGCAATGCCATATTGTTAGGATTACGGGCATTTGACAATTCATTGTAGATTGTATGAGTGAGAATGATTCGCAGATTATCAGCATTCTGATGGAGAAGTTCTCTGCAAAATGGAAAAGGAAATAGACCATAAACCCTCTTAAAGAACTTCTAAACATTTATTTACTAAGATTAGTTTAGTCTTGAACCACATCTCCAGCAATAAAATACAACTCAATTCAATTCATTTTATAAAATAAACATACCAAGTCTGCAGCAAAAGTATCCAGCCAGGTTGAATATCTTTGAAAACTGATTGTGTGGCTTTGATTACTTTGGCAACCAATCAGGGCAGATCTTATAGCGCTTGTGTACACAAACATTTTTCTGCGGGTTTATTCAGTTGCCATGGAAATGCTAGCAAGAGAGCTTATGTACAGTGTGAGCATCGCATTTACAATGGCTGAGTCTGCCCATTCTTCACATCTCATGAGAGTTTTTTGGGGGAAAAACTTTGCATAAACCAGGTTAGTCAGTCCCTTACACTTCTGGCTTTTCCCAAAGAGATTTTAGACCATGGTTGAAATTATGGACATTGTGATGAGGCAGCTAATGATGATCCCGGTTAGGTATTTCAGGAGCGTTGGAAAGTAGAAGGGGTGTTGGGATAAGTGTGAGAGGTCCCAAGGAGAGCACATTGAGAGGAACTAAGAAACCACTACCCCAGGGAGGTTATTTTTTGATATTAAATATCAAATTCTATTCCAAATTACTCAGTGCTCCCAAGGTCACCGTCTGAGATTCTGCTGAGGGGGAAAAAAAAAAAAAAAAAAATCCACGGGTGCTCCCATACTAAACTCAAAAAATCCAAAATATTAGGTCTGTATCTCTAAGTTTTGAAATTGAAAATCTTTGAAATTTTACTCAATTTTGTAGATTTTGCCAAATAAACCTCTCCATCCAAGCTTCAACATTAATAGCTCCTTTGATGTGGCATGTATGGCTTTGAAACTTTGTGTCTAGTGTTAACTTGTTTTGTAGAATTCAAAATTGCAATCTAATCAAGTGTATCCAATGTATTTGTCCTCCAACAAGGCTCTGAAAACAACAAAAAGTCTCAAACAAAAAAGACTATGTTAACTTTGAGAGCTTCTCACTCGAGTAGTATACTAGATAAAGCAATCATAGTTTTTTCCCTGGCATTTATAACATATTAGGTCATGTGTATGCATTAACCATGGATATTATTACTGTGATAGGAGTGTTAGAATGATTGTTGGAAATGTGCTTTATTTTCAAGTGTCCTAAAAATTGCCTATGTTCATGTCCTAATTTAACTGTATGGGCAGTAAACCACTATATTCATATTTTTGCAATGTATTTTTATAAATCTGGAAATGATCTGACAAAAGTTTGAGACAGTTGCAGCGCTTCCTTGAGGAGTAATGATTTTTTTTTCAATATGAAAATGGTGGATAACTACTCAAGAAATCTTATAAAAAATAAGTAGAATTTAAAGATCTAAGTTCTGTAATTATAAAGAAATATTTAAATTGGCAACACTTAAGAGAAGTAACTGAAATAAGTAGTTCAGTACAATTGTATGACATGACAATTATGGGAGGCTGCTTCACACACTTTCCAAACATACACCTTAGGAATGGTCACTGACCTAGAATAATTCATTCCAATGAATGAATGAATGAAAATGTGGTTCTTTAACTTTTTCCAGAACCCAAATTTCATCCTTCTGAAAGATTCATATTTCAGTCTTCAGCGTTTTTGTCTAATTACACAATCCTAGTTTTGATTAAATCTTTTGAAATTCTTCATAATATTCTTTTTATGTAGTTAAAGGAATCTGAATGCTACATTTCATCCTTGTTTAAATAAAAAGGAATTTTTGGTAATAGAACAGCGTAAATTTTGCAATTTCTGTCAGGAAAGAAATCAATTTTTGTGAAAGATGAAATTTGGGTACTCATAAACGATCATTGTGCCAAAAATGCTTACCTCATACAAGCCAGATAATGATTTATGAGTGGTTTTGTCTTCAAACGTATTTTGGTCAATTGAATAATGGTCTCCATATCCATAGAAGACGATTGGTCACAATTGAGACAGACGGACATCAAAAGGTCTTGAGCAGAACGAGCCAACTGCAAGAAAATACAAAGAAATGATGAAAGATTAAATAATTTTGATTATGAATTATGATAATGCTCCCCTTTTCAGGATTGAGCACTCTTCGAGTAAGGTAACTTGTTCATTGTAAGCTTATGCAATGCTCTTCCATAGGAGCAGAGCACTCTGGTGGATGGGGAATATAAGCTATAAATAAATATATCACTTAAATTCAACCTTACTGACCATCCAGTTCCGTGGAGCAAAAGGTCTGAAGTGAAGGTTTCAATCCTACCTCGTGGTACTGAATAGGAAAATGGATAGTCTATGGCCACACTGAAGAGTTGTAATACAACAAAACAGCTGTCTGTGGATGGCATAATAATATATATATATATATATATTATATATAAAATTTATAAAAATATTCTCATCTACACTTTAAAATCTTATACTTTAATATTTATTATCAAATTTTTCACTAGTCTTTTTACATCTTTAATTATTGCTTTTTATATTTAGGACTACCATTTTATATATATATATATATATATATATATATAAAAAGAGAGAGACACAGACAGATAGAGATAATTCAGGACTATCATTAAATACCAGTTTACCTATGGCGTCAAAAATTACGACATATGAAAAACATGAACACACAGTTCACTTCATACTTATGGAGAATAAAGATTTGCATTGCAATGACCTTGGAGAATAGTGTTCTGTTAACCACAAATAGATTTTCATTATCTTTTGGTTTTGTTTTTATTATTTTTTAAAATTCAGCATTATTATTACGTCATTCGAACATGAATGAAATTCTATTTTACAACATCAGTTGCATTGTTTAAAATGACAGAAGACATCGGCACATTGCTAATTACCAATGTATGAATTCATGTGGATTGCTTTTTGCAGAGTAAAAACGGTAAGACTAGTATGGTACCCACAAAAAAAAAATAAATAAAAATAAAAAAAAGAAATGATGGGATTATCTACACATTGATAAAATGTCTTGTTACGATGCTAGATAATAAGAAGTGGATAAAGCTGTTCAGACCTTTGGGTTTTGTAGCCACATTTCAAGACGTTGTGCAGCTGTCAACCTGATCTCTCCAGATCCACAAGTGGCTGTCATCAGACGGATTAGATTCCGTGTTGATCCATCCATTGGTTGACGTTTGTTCAGTTGTTCTCTCACAATCTCCAAAACATCAGCTTCAATCATTTCTTGCTGGTAAATATATCTGAAGAAAAGAAAAAATACGGAATAAGTAAAAAATTGTAAACCCATTCTTGATCTGGAAAATTATTTTGAATATGAATGTTTAATATAAATATGAATATTTCATTAGACTCGTTTCACACAACGTGCCACACAAGGAAGGATAAAAAAGCCAGAAAGGAGACTCAAAGTTAGGATGACTGCTTTTTCCTGGAACACCACTTTGTAAAGGGTTAAAAATACCAGAATGGGAAACAAACTGATGACATATAATAATGTCTGAATTAATGAGTATCAACCTACAATGCCTCCAGCAATTGCAAATTGATGCTTGCTACTAAGAAAAACAGGTCTCGTTGATCACTCAATAGAAACCATTATGTGATGCCCTGTTGGGGGTGATCAATTAAAAATGGGGATGGTCAAAGATAAGTTACTTCTTTAGACCCTTGTTGGGTGGTGGTCACTAAAAAAAATCTGAATTTAAAAAAAAAAAAAAAGAAAAAAAAAAGAGCGCGAATACAGCTAGACGCAAACTAAGGGACCTACTTTGCATAAACTTACATTGTAAATTGAACCCCCACTTGAAACTTACCCACAGGAGGGATTTTTTTAGGAAATTTTTGAAGAAAAAAAAGATATAATGAAAAAAAAAATCTAAATTTTTTTCAGTCGTCTGGCTTCATTGGTGCGGTCTAGACGTGCAACACATACATATGTACATAGATATCCAGCCAGACCTACTTAAAAATGAAGAAACCTATGATGTTGACAGTTTTGGTTGACTGTTTCTAAATATTCCAAATGGAAATGAAAAAAATGTGCTGAACCATATATAGTAGTGATGAAATTCCTTAAAAATGACAAGGAAAGACAAAACTAAAAAGGATAAAATCAAACCTGCAAATCTTTCTGTCTGAAGGTCTTTAGTCTAGAAGCAGACCCCAAAATATGAGATGTCTTGGTTACTTTCAAACATTTTCAGTATATGCAGGCGTATAAGTCTACCTCAAACTGAGGTGCTAGTTCCAGTTTAGTCCAATCAGTCAGTCAAGTCAAGTGTCAAGTTGCTAAGGTCTGAGCAGACTAAGATGATCCTTAGAAAATACATGATGCTTAAAAAGTTAACTCATATACTGATGTACGGTAACTCTGAACTGGTAGATCTACTTGACATGGGATGAACAAGAACAGCAAAATTACTCAAAAGAGAAAAAGAAAATTGTCTATAATTTTGAGACGTGCCACCAACATTCAAAGTGTTATTCAGACAATTGAACTCATTCTTTTTATGCTTTTTGCAGTTACAACACTTGGACAATCTACACTATGGCCTTCTTCAGGTGTATTATACCTTTGGAAAGAAAAGGACTTTTTTTGATAGTACAAAGTACAGAAGCAAACATGCTTTTTTTAAAAATCCATTAATGGCAACACTTGTACTTTCCATACAGATGGTGTTACTGAAGTAGTCTGGAGAATGGATCCTCCAAAACGTGGTTGGGTGGGGGAGAAATAGAAAAAAAACTCTTTGCAGAAAAAAGGAAATATCCAAAGAAATTTGCATATTTACCTCGGAGAAATGGGTGAATTATCGGCATCCCCAAAGCCAGATTTGAGACTGTCACTATCGATACTTTTTTCTTCATCTTCACACACACTGAGGGAAGGACTTGCTACCAGGAGGGGGGAAAAAAAAAAAAAAAAAAAAGAAAATTGTTTATACAGACAAAGACAATTACAAATCCATCAATATAACAGTGCAATATTTTTCGGTTTTGTTTTGTTTTTTTGTCCTTAACTAGCTGTGTGCTTGGCAATATCATTTGGTGCTAACTCCTACTTTCACTACCAATGGAACAGTCCATAGTGTAAAAGTACGGCTGTGAATAGTTGTAGATCAGATTATCAGATGTGAAGTAAATCATTACAACTTTCGATTCCTGGAGAGTACTAACAAAGAATTGCAATTATATGAGCTCATACACCTAGACAACAATTTTTTCTAGAAAATGAACCATGTTAACAATAAAAGTAAAATAAAATTCATTGAATATATTAGATATATTTTAAAAAATATATATACATAGGTGTGGTAAATCACCAAATTGAAACAGTCCAATGACCAATATTTATTTACAGCATATGTTAAGGGCAATCAATTAAAATTTGCAAATAGGAGTGATCAATGACTCAGTTACTTCTCTCACCTTTTGTTGGACAATAAAAAGTCTGAATTTTCAAGAAAAAAAAAAAAAAAGAACCATGTATGTAGACAGAGCAAACTAAGGACTTAATTAGCATAAACTCACATTGTAAAATTACATTCCCCCATAAAAACCTATTTTGGGGAGGAATTTAAAAAAACAAAAAAACAAACAAATTTTCCATATAAGAGAAGTAGATATCGAAATTTTCAGCCTTCTAACTTCATTAGTGTGTACATACATATACTGCCAGCCAGGCAGATCAGCTTAAGAACAGAAGAAATCATTGTTGGCAGTTTTGGTTAATGGTTTCTTATATATATATATATATATATATATATATATATATATATATATATATATATATATTACCCACTGAGTAAAATATTCAACAAGAACAAACTCAAGATTTTATAGGCTCATAACAAAACATAAAATAATTAGAAATAATGCTAACTGATAGCAACCTCAAACCCTCAGTAAAATAAAAAGTATTGAAATAAACACACACATGCCAGAATGTAGAAACCCCATGTTACCCATGCCTAAATGGGAAATTTGAAATCTTCACTTTTTCCAATAGAACAAAAAAAAAAAAAAAAGACATAATTATTGAATAGAAAAAATGCAGGTACCACTCAAGATTTTGTTGAAAAATATAATTTAACACCCGACACATAAGTATACAAAAAATCAACTGCCATAGCTCATTATTACTATTATAATTATTATTTTATACCTCCAGACACTTTAAAGAACAACCTAATCACTATAATTATCTTGGACATGTAGGAACAGACCAGACCTAAAATAATTAAACTATCAACTTAAGTCATGTAAAAGTGAACCCTAGCTCTGGGAAACAGATTTAAGCGAGAATAAAATACTCACAGAGAGGAAACATACCACCAAGAGCTGATGGTTTAATAACATACTGAGAAAGAAAATGCCTACACTATAGCATGCTAATTCATAATTTACAACAACTAGTAAAAAGCACAGTATCTCCACAAAATAAATCAGAAAAACATGAAAAGCGATGACCAACCACAAAACAAAAGTAAGATGTATAAATAGAATAAGGGGAAGATCCTTCACCCTCGAAAAATAGACCCCCCACCAAAAATGTCCTAAATAGGGATCTAAAATAAATCATTCGCAAGAAGCCCAGAGAGGGCAGAAACATAAACACACATGTGAGTGTAGGGAATCCTTCACTTCATCCATAAGTAGCAGATGCATAGTCAAACATGATAGAGGAGGAAAAAAAAAGTTTTTAATTTGTTTTTTAAAATAAATGAAATTTGTACCACCAAAACACTTTTCGTATATATATATATATATATATCATATATATAATACATCGATAAATGTTTTTACTGGTAATAACAAGTCAGGTAAATAAAAAAATTAAAAAATGTACATGATTAAAATAAAAAACAAACTTACAGTTTCCAGACTGATCGCCAGATTTGGTCCCTTCCGTAGCAGACGAATGTTTATTTTTAGGAGGAGACTTTGTATTGAATGCTGTCAAGATATTCTCGACAAATTCTTTACATTCTTCACGATCAACCCAGACGTGTTCTCCAAGTGAATCCTCCACATAAACCTTTTCAGGAAAAAAAGAAAAAATTCAATAATGAATGAAAGGACGCAAAACTTTTCTCACTAACAAATTTCCAAATATACATTTTTTTGTTAATTTTTAATTGATTCTAAGGCTATGACTCCTAATTCTGCTTCCCACTGATTCAAAGACCACAATTGACTCCAGCATTATCTTCCCTCTTTTCTTTGTTCTGTCAGTCCCGATTCAGTCTTTTTATCCATCAGAGGCCACAACTCCCAATTTCATCTCCGACCAATCAGAGACTACAACAGACTAACACCTCCTGTTACCATATATACTATACCATGGTACAGTAAATTCCTTTCCACTGCCAATCAGTTTCATATTTACTTTCCACAATTCTCCTTCTTCCAATCAAATCCCAGTCAACCTTTGAGTGTTCAAGACAATTGTCACACTTTGCTAATAACTGACAAAAGGCCAAATCAAGGAATCTACTCTCATAATGAACAGTGTGATTCTCATGGTTCGCTCGTCATAATTGGGAAGGTTTTGGGGTAATTTTTTTCTGAAAAAATACCTCCTGCTCACTGGTTCAAACTATGCACTGTTACTAGTAAACAAAGTATTTTTCTCTGAAATAAAAATTGAACAAAGTCAATCCAAACATATCCATGCTTATTTTTTCTACTGGGATTAATGAGTTCATTATATGAAGGAAAAAGAAAAGATCAGGACAGCAACATTATTTCAACAAAAAAAAAAGAATTGGCAAAATTTAATGTAATTTTACCAAGTGTAATTTAGCTACTGAATTGATACATTTGTCTTTATTTTGTTGAAATATTCTGAAAATTGACAAAAATTATTAATGCAGTGGAATATAATAGATATTTCGTGGCAGTCCTTACATAGATAATACTGTCATTTTTAACAGGTATATTCTAGAACTTATACGATGAACGGTGGGATTTTCTTGGTTTGCTGTCTGCAAAACTCAACTCTCTCAACTCAGGGGTAAAAATTTTGCTCATAAAAGTTAATCCTATCCACCTTTTGAAACTATGGATTCAACAGAAACAAATTTGCTATTCAGGTGTTCCAAAAGTAATTATTTACTTCACTGCTATGAATTATAAGCCAACCAACTACAGCACGGTCAGGGTTAAATGGTGGGAAACAACAAACAGATCTACTTCATCACCTCTTCAATTTGGCATCGTGTTGTTTGTAGTTAATAGTAAAGTTTGACCTCAGGGAGTATAGAGAGTTTAAAGAGAAAAAAAAAAACCCACAGCATTTTTTAGGCAAGGTTGGGCTGCTGTCATTGATAATAACAGTGATTACATTATTGATAAATAGTATTTAAATAAACTTCACTGGAATTCATTTTTGTCTCATTTCTGGAAATAAGTGATTAATTGTTCTATGGAAATTCCAATATATACGTGAATTCAAAATAAGACTTACCTTAACAAAATCATCGGGCCAATTATCTTCTTCACTGTAAGCAGCCATCAAAATATTACAGGCCAAAACAGAAACAAGAGGATTTCCTTTTGCTTTGAAGTTTAACGACACATCTCGTTTTAATAAACTGCAGAACGCCTAAAAAATGACAGAAACAAATGACAATCATTTACTTGGATTTTTTGTTTTGTTTTCAAGTTGGAAGAGTTTAAAGGCAATAGCCACAGGCAGATTTATGACAAGGATATACCGAGTATATATATATATATATATATATATATATATATATATATATATAATGTGTACTTTAGAGAGTGAGACAGACTCGGGAGTGAAGTTTTTGGTGGTAAGGTTTATTAATCCTTATATGTCAATAGTCCATACATATACATATATATATATATCCGGATATATACATTTGTTGAGTGAATGTAAGGTAATCCGACAGAATGTTGGTAGTAATTTGACAAGGTGGAAGTGAAATATTTGATAAGTGTTACATCTCAAAATATTTTTCATAATCTTATAAGATAAGGCAATTAAAGCTCAATGCATTTCGCCATATTCCATCAGCGTCTTCAGTAGCACTTTTGCAATGTAGAACAACTGTAGCAAATACAATTCTCATATGTCCAAATACTATACTAAAAAGTTTTCTTTCTGAAGATGCTGGTGGAACACAGTGAAATGCATTGAGCCTTATCTTTATGATGATAAAATTCAGGGAGATGTAAGATGCCTTAACAAATCTTTCACTTCCACATTGTCAAATTTCTACCACTATAGTCATTCATTAATTCACACTATGTTCATCTACTATGTACTTAATAAATCACTGGGGCTAAAAGTCTGCCGTTCTTCCTACACTAGTGTTGTTCAAGTAGATGATGGTCTCTATGGTGGCTGACCAGGCTCATACGTGAACACTAGCAGTCTAGGCAGATGGAGTTGTCTTCAGGTGGTGATTGGTCTTTTGCCAGATCATAACATGGATACTGGCACAGCATTTTCTCCCAAATGTCTCTCAAAGAGCTTCAGACCTTTGTGACGGATCTTCTACCACACATCCGTTTCTTGTTCTGGCCTCCCAGTCCCCAGTGGAGATGTGCCAGGCCTTGAAGATCACCTACAGGACATTCTTGTACCTTTTGTATTGACCCCTACCTCCCAAGAATTTGTGGCCATGGGGGAAGTTCTCCATAGAACAGTGCCTTGGGTTGGTGATTGTTTTTGATGCGGACCATGTGACCTGACCAACAAAGCTGGGCTCTCATAAGCACAGTTCCCTCTGAGAAAGTTTTGCAATCAGCGCACAAAGAAAAGTAAAATGCACAAAAAGTTAAGTAACTTACAATAATGTAGGGATTGAAAATTATATCCATAAGTATAATGGTAAGGATTTATACACTCGCCTAATGGTAAGGATTTATACACTCGCCTAATGGTAAGGATTTATACACTCGCCTAATGGTAAGGATTTATACACTCGCCTAATGGTAAGGATTTATACACTCGCCTAATGGTAAGGATTTATACACTCGCCTAATGGTAAGGATTTATACACTCGCCTAATGGTAAGGATTTATACACTCGCCTAATGGTAAGGATTTATATATTCACTTGATGGTTTGTGTATTCAACAATGATGATTTATATATCTACTTAATTTTATTTAATAGAAAAACAGGACAAATTAGTTAAAAGTATAGAATAAAATCATAACTTTATACATTACTCAATAGAATACAATCTTACTTGTATAATATTAAATCTCTCCAATGTAGCCACAAGAGATACAAGCATTCTGTGCACACAAAAGAGAAAAGATTTAGAGTAGGGCGTTGGTGGCGGGGAATGCCTCAATTCGGACACAATGACTGATTGATTCATACACAGAAATTAAATAAGATTTAATTGGATATTTCCTTACCTCAGTGACTAACTCACTCAGAAATATTGACGGTTTCGACTTGACCAGATACATCAGGCTCAAATAGAGGCAGGGATCAGGCTTAGACCGAGTGGAACGTAGGATCTTCACTGCACCACAAAGCAACCCTTCCATTCGTTCCACATCATTGTTTTCTGACGCTTCCTGAATTTCACCGAGAAAATCAGACGGATCAACTGGAAGAAAAAAAAAAAAATGATGAAACAGGTCTTCTTTTGGACAGTGATCACTAACAAAATTACACTAGACTAATTGTACATGTGTGTGCATACATGTGACATGTGCAAGTACACATGCAAGTATATTTAGTGTTCATAGTATGTGTGTATAAATATGAGTAAGTGTATATATGGCGTATAGCATGTGTCTTTGGTATATATGAGTATATATACATACACACACACATACTACATAAGCACATACACCCACACATACTACATAAGCACGTACACCCACACAAACATGCTTACATGTCACATGCACATTCATCATGTATAAACAAACGTACACCATATACATACATATTACATGTAGACATGCCATATACATGTACACACACACACACACAGGTAGCATGTGACTAAATGTAGTGTGTGAATGTGGCATGAATGTACATGTGTATCTGTGGTATGTGGAATTACATGAGTATGTATGCGTATGTGGTACATGTCCTCATATAGTGTATGCATATGCATATACGTGTATAGTATATATGCGTAAGAATTTGTTGTGTATGCATGAGAATATTTAGTGTATGTTTGTAGTTAGTATTAAGTGTGTGTGTGTGTGTGTGCATATGTGTGCATGTGCTCTTGTAGTATACTTGGGCATCTAGAGTGCATGTGTATATACGCATATATGTGGCATATTCATAAACACACTCACATAAACAAAGACAAATTTGCACTCATGAACATTATATATACACACACACACACAGACAAAGAAACAGGAGTGGTTACATATACCTTTTCCAACTTAATTGACAGAGGTAAGAAAAGAAGGAAAAAAAAAGGAAATGGTGAATTACCTTCAATAGCAGATTCTTCGTATAATGGCACCTGTACAATAGGTGAACTCTTTTTCTCCAATTCCGCAGAACGTCCAAATGTAGCCCCAAGGATTTTGGGCTTCTTCGCCAAACTGACGGGTACAGGGGCACTGCTTTCCCGTTTCCGGTCACCACTTGGCAAAGAGCCCACATGTTTTTTCCCACTTGCAGATGGAACCCGAAGGTCAGAATCTGAAGAAGAAGCTTTGGTCTGCTTGCCAAGTGCAATAAAATCTCCGGGTGGGGGTAGGACTGAAAATAAATTAAATAAAAATTCAAAAATTATGATGGAAAACAAATTGTCATGGCTCAAAGCTGATTATCTCCTACTTTTTCTACATGAAAAAATGTCAAAAAAAATTTCAAAAATGAATCTTCAATGCAATTTTTTAGTATATCAACAACTTGATGGGTTACAAAACATGAAATAAGATGCCATCAGTGCGTAATCTTGAGATGAAGTAACATCCCGATTTGATTATTCATTTTAAATAGTTTGTCGTATTATCAATTTTGACTTGTTTTTACCCTCATCTTAATATTCAGTTGCTTTTCAGCGCAACAAATTGAGATGAAGTTAAAATACTAGTCAATATTATCAATAATGTTACAATAATTCGTCCAATTATAAGGAAAAATTGAAATTAGAAATGAAATAAATTCAAATATAGTTTCTTGGCCATGTTTTTTAACATTTAGCACACTGTAGGCAACAAACAAAAGGTTTGTCTTTTCATCAGAGGCGACTCTGATCACCAAAAGATAGCGTGTTTGAATTTTGCAATTGTATTGTCATGTCAATTTCAGTTATTAAGAATGGAGACACGTGTTGCTTTCAAAGTTACTTACTGCTAACTAATCTTGGCAGTGTGCTAAAGAGTAAATACAAGTTAAAGATCAGAGGCTTTAAAAGTTGAAACCAGCTACGTTTCCTTTTATAATACCAAGATAATTTAATAGCATAATAACATCTATATGGGTCATATAGCAACAAGTATTATCTCCTTTTGAACTGATTACAGCTTCTTTAGTTTTGAGTCTTAACCATTTTAGGTAGAATTGAATTAGAAATATCCCAACACCATAAGAAAGCAAAGCTCAATACTTACAGACAAAACACTAAAAAAAAATATTTGGCAAAGTTCAACCAACCAGCGATCAAAAACTGATTGTATCATTGGAGTTGATTTTGACTGATCACCGGTAAGGAAGCTAACATTTGTTACTTTTGCACTTAGCATATTTACTCCAGTACTATGACCAGCACAGCAGTATCTCTTGAGTTTTAGTAAGAAAAAGGATCATTTTTTTACTCCTCTTAGATGAAGTACTGTAAACCATTTTTATTAATTTTTGACTATTATTCACCTCCATCTCAATTTTTAGTTGTGTTTTTTTAAATCACAATTCAACTCAGGCTGGCAAGGCAATGTCTGTTTTGATTTTAGTAAAAAAAGATATTATTACATTATATAAGGTAAAGAGCAGTCAAAAATTATTAAGAATGATCTATAATATTTCATTTCAAAAAAATAAATAATAGCTTTCTTACTGAAAACCAAAACAGACATTGTTCTGCTGGATTGATATGATACAATCCATTTTAGATAGCTTAGTTATTAAACTTTGCTAAAAAATTAATATACAAAGGACTAAGAAGTACTGTATATCTCGGTAGGTAAGGTGGCCTTCAGATAAGACGAAACCCTGATTTCAGTCTGAATTTCATGGTTTTAGTTCACTGTTCAGTCACTGTATTTGTATCAGGCCAATAAGACGACCCTATTTTGGAAGTGTTTTCTCAATACTTCTAGAGTCGTCTCATCAACCCAAATATATGGTAGCTAAGTATCCCAGATCATCACATGGTTTTCAAAGTCAATAGAAACAAAGCTTAAAATGAACAATGTAGATACAGTAAAACACTTCTATACTATTACTAATTTTTTGCTCTGAGCATTCGGTTCTTGGATTCATGCCCTTCCCAAGAAAGCATTACAGCCAAGTAAACACAAACTCTCTCAGCCAGAGTCTTAATCATATTTGCTGATTCCTTTCTCCATACCATCAACAATTCAGCCACTCCTCCAAAACGAATCGAGTAAAGGGCAGAAAATCTCGCCCAAGTTTCGCTTGACATCAGAAATCTCCGAAGGGCCAACATATTTTCATACAGATATTATCTTTCTAAATTTCAAATTTTTTTAAAAAAATGTAAAAAAAAAAATCCCCAATTCAGGTCTGGTTAGTCTCTCAATAGAAACCTTACACTTACAACCGTAAATAAAATTATTTTTTTTCTTGATAAATCTTACACATGATATATATTGTATCAAGACATGGATGTATGTGATCCGACAAAATGATTATCAATTACGTTATATTATACAGAAACTTATTTGATCCCTCGTCATTACACTGTTTATTCTATTTACGTTTTCAAGAGCGAGTTATACATTAACCATGTAATGATGGGAGATCATTCCAAATAAGTTTCTTTATGATATAATGCAATTTATAATCATCACATATATATATATATATTATTTTAAATACAAAATCATTGTAAATATATAGTGCATTAACAAATTTTACAATAAATGCTTTTTTTTCAAAAATTGTAGACATACCTCCATTGCACTAATTTTTTTTTGGGGGGGGGATGACCAGAGTTTTAATAAATAATATAGTACAAAAGAAAGGCCTCAAATTGTCTTCTTTTGTTTTTCAGGGAATACAGAGTTGATGAGTGAGCAAAATGATAAGTCAACCAATCAGCAAATAAAGAGTCAGGAAAATGATGCAGACCCAGAGCCGTCAACGTCTTTTGGCATCTCCAGATATTTTGACAAAATGTCCAATCAGGAGAAGGATGTGAGCACTGAGGAAACCTCTCCCTTTCCTAACTACCAACGGATGTGACTGTAGGAAGAACTTCTCCCAATATTTACTTTGGACAAAAACAGTGCATTTTTAATGGGTAACAGAGCTCCATTCTATACACCAAAGAAGACTGAACTCAGGCAGTTAAGGAACCTTCATGGCCAAGTTACTTTCCCGATATGAATCCTGTTTAAAACTGGTCTAGTTAGTCACTCAATAGAAACTGTCACGTAACTAACAAGACTTGTTTAGGGGTGATTAATTAAAAATGGGAAAAAGGGGTTAATCAATGAATAAACTTCTCTTGCCTTTTGTTGGGTAGTGATCACAAAAAAGTCTGAATTTTCAAAAAAAAAAAAAAACAAGCGTGAATGCTGCCAGACACAAACCAAGCATTTAGCATAAACATGGATTGCAAATTAAACACTTCACTAAAACCTATCTAGGGAGGGGGCTGATTTTTCTAAAAAAACAAAAAAAAAAAAAACAAAGCATTTTTCCTAGACATAACGAGTAAATGTTTGAAATATTTAACTTTCTAGCAGTCAGCACATATGATACACATACATGCCAGACTGACATGAAAACTAAAGAAACCTATTCTTAACAGTTTTGGTCGACAGTTTTTAACAGTTGTGACAACAATAAATAACAACATATATGTTGTTAT
Organism: Thysanoteuthis rhombus; assembly: GCA_963457665.1. Taxonomy (NCBI): domain Eukaryota; kingdom Metazoa; phylum Mollusca; class Cephalopoda; order Oegopsida; family Thysanoteuthidae; genus Thysanoteuthis; species Thysanoteuthis major. The sequence goes on along the minus strand of OY735206.1, from coordinate 4,660,643 downwards.
TTACAAAGCTTGGGGGAGGCACAAGGCTATGAGCAAGGGACACCCAGAGAGGGTCAAACTCACTACAAATGATCTGTAAGACCAGCTCGATAAACATTACAGCATAGCAAGGCATCCTAAATATCTACTAAGTATACCTTGGTGTATGGCACAAGGCCACAAAGCGTGTACCTCTCAGTGAGGATCAAACTGAACTCATTACTTCTGATCTGTGAGTCTAGCTCATTAACCATAACACTACCATGAGGTATGCACAGTTAGTTATTGTGTAGCTTGAGGATTGAACTGATTCATGATCATCAGCAGCCATTTAACATCCATTGTTGAACATAGATCTAAGATTCGCGAGATCTCTCACTCATAGGCGTCATGGAACCAATATTTCCTAAACTTGTCTGAATCATCATGTCATCTTATTTTTTGCCAGACAGAATTTTATATATAATCTCTAGGGATCCACATGGTGAGTGATTGACTGACATTCTTGCAACATGGCCTGCCCACTGCCATTTGCGTTTACTAACAGATTTTCTGATATCTCTGACTTGTTATAAGAGATGTCCTCGCCCCTCTGTCTGTTAGGTCATCTCCATATTGTTTCTCAGCTGTTTTAAGCCAGATCTAATTGACCCTTGGCAGAAAGCTGTCCCTTAATGAGATGCATCCTACTTATAAAGACCTTCCACTCAGGATCACAGTTGATTTTCTCAGCTGTTTTGAGTCAGACTTACTCGAAACTTGAAAGTAGTTTCTTGATAGGAAGCTGCTTACATAAAAAAAATCTTCCACATATGGTCACGTGATTTCTCAATGATGGAATTTAAACTTTATAATGGACGCCTCATTTCGGTATTTGTTTCACTAACATAACGTACTGTCTTGTGATCTCTCTATGTGTGGGTATCTCTTAGTGGTATAATGGTAACTAATCCAGTCTCACAGGTCGTCACCACTGAGTAACGAGTTTGTTATTATCGGATACAAAATAGGAACCCATAACTGTGTAGCAATGATCTGTAAGAGTGGTTTGCTAACCACCACACCACAAGAATGTATCCAAATCATGGTATATAAGTCGAACGCAACATTTTTTTTTAGTTCAAAAATTCAGGTTTAGGTCAACAGTTGCTGTATAGGTTGACCTCTCTGCATACCCGAGGAGTAATCAATTGTTTCATATTGAATCAACAACTGGAAGCGTTGCCTGATGGAGGTCAATTTATTTATACTGCAGTTTTATCATAATCTCTATGCTAAAAGGTCTGGTTAGTCACTCAATAGAAACTGTCATGTAACCAATCACTTTTGGCGGCATGCCATGTCAGGGGTGATCAATTTAAAAAATGGGAAAGGGGGCGGTCAAGGAATAAGGTACTTCTAAAGCCTTTTGTAGTACAGTGATCACTGGAAAAGGCAGAATTTTTTTTAAAAAAAAGCATGAACACTGCAGGTCACAAACTAAAGGATTAATTCAGCAGACACTTACATTGTTAATAGAACCTCCCCCCCAATAAAACTAAGGTACCAATTTACTATAAACTCAAATTGTTCATTGACCCCCCCCATTAAAAATCTATTTTAGGAAGAATTTCCAATAGGTTTCTTCTAGACACCATATGGAGTAAATGTTTAAATTTTCAGCCCTTTAGTTCCATTGGTGCAACCTGTATATGTGATACATACGTAGCAAGCCAGACAAACATAAAAACTAAAGAAACCCATGTTGATATTGACTATGTTGGTGTTGACAGTTTCTAATAAGTTCACTAAACATGTTTAGTAGAAATTAGTTATAGTGACCTTGACGAGTTTCAGTAAGTAGTGTCCAGCATTGTTCTGGACCAGAGGTCAGCAACCTTTTTCCTCCGCAGGCCGGATCACATCTTGATAAGCAGACAGATGTATTGGGCCAGATAAATTCCATTAAAAGAAAACTTGAAACATGAGAATCATCGACTTACATACATCTAGTTCAGTGGTTAGAAAACTCTGAATACTCAAAGACCCTTTCTATAAAAGGAAATATTTGGTAGGACCATTAAAATAACTTATCTTTTGTAACAGATCTTCTGTCTAGAGTGTTACTCAACTTATTATCAAGCTGAGTTTCCCCAATTTTTAATACATGGAACTGATTTGTTCTTTTCAACTTTGGACTCCCTGAACATTATTTTATGAAATCTTCCACAAGAGGACTTTTGAAGATATCATGTGGGCGGACAGACAGAGGGTAAAACATATACCTCTTGGAGAAAAGAAAGGATCAAATTCTAAGTGGGTATATCCAGACAAGGTTGATTTTTGCACGGTTGAATCTGCATAAGTCTTCATATGTGAAATTGTGACAGAGTAGGGTGTCTTAAACAAAAATTTGAAGTACACTTTGTCAAATTATGTGTTGATAGAGAACCATGTGTCGACATTACAAGATAATAAGACAGTTCTGTATCGCTTTCGTTGAGGAATAGATAATTAGGATACTTTGATTCTGATTCTATTTATTTATTTTTGGATTTTTCAACTAAAAATTACCAGCATCACCTGAAATTTTTATTAAAAAAAAGTCAATCTTTTTGTCCTGATTTGTTATCAACACCATAAAAGTCATTAGAAAAAAGTTGGGTGCAAGCATTCACAGCCGATATGACCCTGATACCTCCTACCCCCAATAAAAGGTCTATTTTAATAAAGATAGATTATTACTAATGAAACTGTTGGTCACAGTCTTTACAATATGGAATGTAAAAAGATTTTGAATTGTTTTTATGGGAATATTTAAAATTAAAATAATAACAGACATTCCAAAGGGTGTGAACACATTTCAATCATTGAAGACAAAAGAAAAAACACAGCATAAATCAAGCTTTTTCTGCTTTAGTTAACACTTGAACCAAATGCTTAATTAATATTTCAATCTCCAGATAGAATCATCATTATTCATCTTTTGGTAATATTTACCTTCATCCAAATTGTCAATGCTTTTTATCATAACTAAACTCAGCTTCAGTTCCCTCCGGCAGTGACTAAATGAATCAACAGCCTGGATCAGAATGTAGAATGAGTTCGCAGCAAGAACTGAACCCCTGACCCTCTTGCTCAAGCAAAAAATTATCAATAATGATTTACAATACTTCATCAAATGAAATAAATAAATTTAAAAAAAAAAAAAAAAGAATATAGACTCTAGACGGAAGTTTTGCAAAAATGTAATAACCTTCAAGATCAAAAGTATCCAGCCATTTGAATGGTGCTCCTGAGAAAGGACTTAGCAGACCGTTTTGAAAAGTGGAAGAGATACTCGGATTAGAGTATAGGGTCACAAAGGAAGTATTTTGAAGGGACTAAGGCATCATTACCCTTGGTGGGCTATTTTTTCAATCAAAATTCGATGTCTTGACACTTTTCAGAGAGACCTTGTATTGCTAAATCTTTCTAAGTAATATCATACCTAAAAATCTAAAAAAACATTTTCTAACACTTGTTTAATGGTATACATCCAATTCATACATCTATTTTATTAGATGAAAGATTGTAAATCGGTGTTATTCAATTTTTGCTACTAATTACTATTTTTGTTGCCAACAGATGAATGTGAAAATTAGTAATAATGATTTAGCATACTTCACCTAATAGAATACTTAATTGGGTTACCTGAACCACTAGTTAATAACGAATATGGTACAGAAGAGATCAGGATGCAGGGTGAATTTAAAGGTTTTATTTGGACTCACACTTGCCACTAGTCCTTCTCACTCAATGGTAAGAGTGATAAAGTATCAACTGAGCCAGCCACCAGCAGAGAGGATCTTGGGATTGATTCTGAGTTTAGTTGCAATAAGAAGTAACAACAATTCGTCATCTCAGAAACTCAAACAGAAATTCATATCATAATTTTAGGAAATGGTTACCGAAGGTAATATCACTTATAGTTCAACAAGTGACTCATGGAATTTGCCCAAAGCTTTCCAAGGTATGTATCGCAACACTTTAATGTGTTGCCAATAATCTCTGGATATGTTGCAAAATTAAGTATCATCTCGTGTGTCAAAAGATACTTTTCCTGAGTCAGTTGAACTGCTGAATGAGATACGCCTCTGGGTTTGGCTAACAAAACTTGTATAAGGTGTCACGAAAAAAATTTATTTTTACAAAGTGTGCAGCCGATGCAACAAGTTTGGGAAGATTTGGCCTAGCTTAAGTTAATGATAGCAATACAAAAATTCCAGGGATAATTGTCCGCAAAAAAGTACTGTTTAGTTACAGGCAGATGTTACATTGCAAAACTGAAGTATTGCATTGGTATATACAGTTTATCACTAAGTTCCAGGGTTTGAGTGAAAGGATTCAGTTTTCATATCTCAAGACACAAGACCAATGGTCTCTTGGGTTCAGGATGAACAGATATCTTCCTTGGGAGACCTCCAGGATGAAAAAGATTTTTTTTTTTTTTTCTTTTCAAACACAGTGAAAAAGTTTACATTTACATACATATACATTGCAATTATATACGTAAATGTATACTTTTTAACTTTTCACATCCCTCTCCCTCAGTATATATTTGTGTGTCTCAGTAGTGAGGAAGAGGTAGTTGCAGGGCAAAGAGATCTCGGTTCAAAGACTGAGAACCAAGGATAAGACAGAATTTGTTGGCAATAAATTTAATTGTCAACTGATCAATCAATTGTTGTAGCTGTACAGTTTATAGATAACTTCAGATTTGTTTAAAACCAATTTATTTGAATGAAGCAAAATAAATATAATTTTTTATTTCCTCAGCATTTTAATGGTGTTTTCATTATGCAACTAACTGCGACAGATGATAACAACGAATTAAAGAAACAACCTTTTGATTTTGGGACAATTTATAATTCCTTCATGACAGTTAAAATTGTTTTTTCGGGATGATGGTGAAAAAAGTTAGTCTGGAGCCCAGCTTAATATCATGTTGTTAAATATGAAATGTCATTTTTGTAATAATAAGATGAAGGATGTCCCGAAAAGATAAACCGACTAATAATAAAAAGATTAAAAACATTTTAAAACATACAATACAAATGTTGATATAAATATAAATAAAATAAAGTTCAGTAGTAAAAATAATGTAATTTTTAGTACATAACACAAAGAATTAGTGCTCAAATCAGAGTGAATATACAGAGGGTGGATTTTGCAATACTCAAATGTACAAATAAAACATACATCACAAAAATAAGCCCACTTGATGGCAGAGAAATATATATGTATATACAAACTTGTAACATAGAAGCAAAAAATGAAAACAAAAACACATGGTACTGCCAAAGTATAGTGCCAAATCAAGTACCCATGTTATACACAAAGATTTACGGAAAGCATTTTTACCAAATGTGAATATAAACAAGCAATTATTAGGTTGTTACATATAGAATGTCATTTTTTAAATACCAAGATGAAGGATTATATAAACAAACATATAGAATGATAAATATTCTATCAAAATATGATCCATTTGATAACCTTTTTCCAATGGTCTCCTAATGATATTACGTCATCACTATAAAATGGTTTAGGTCAAGTTTTCAGAGATTCAGTAGAAGCACAAATTATAACAGATATGAAATTCAAAATGCTTCAAAAGATGATCTGTTGGAGAAATGTCAGGTGAATGCAGACGATGATGCAAGACTGCAAATCCCTATTCCACTAAGCTGAGAGGTGCTGCGTCTGGCACTGTCATCAAGCAATTCATTCAGTCCATGATAGACCCATTTTTTGTAACTTTTCAACTTTTCCTATTGCCTCAAAATGACGCGATACAATCACCTTTAAAGTCCCGAAGTCTCCAGGAAGTGCTTGAACCCCTGTTCATTGGACATCGGCCACAGGTATCAATAATTCTTCATCATTGAGAACAGATTTGGATCTCCCTCAAGATTTATTACTGGTATCTATATTTCCTGACCTGAACCTATTCAACCAATGCTGAACAGTCTGCACTGGAGTAGTGTTCCATCAAAGTGCTTTGTCGGTGGTATCAGCAGCTTGAGCAGCATTATGACCTTATTTGAAATTCTTCTTGACTTCTTGGGTAGACACCGTTGTGGGTGAGAACTCAAAAATCCAAAGTAATGACGAATTATATCTTTACTAGCATAGTAACCATTAAAAAAAAAAAAAGAAAAAAAAAAAGGAGGGATTTATTATTTTATCTACGGATAGATTCAATATTTAGTTTAATAGTCAATATTTATCATACTAGTCGAAAATGTTAGAAATCGCTGTTTTTTTTCTTTTCAATTCAGTCCACATAGAATTTTTAGCTACAACACTTCGACAAACACTAAGCTTCAGCAAACAGTCACATAAGTTTTACTCCCTTCAATCAGCTTTCAAGTGGGAAAGACTTCCACTGTGACTCTTTGATGTGAACACAGATATTATAAGTACACTTTAAGCATTATTCTCTATGATGCAAACAAACAAAAAAACATTTTATGTGTAACAACCTAATAAGTTATGCCAAGAAACTCAAAATATTTTAGAAGCATACAAAGAAAGAAATTAGGAAAATAAAAACTGAGAAAGACAAAAAGCTTAATATTCAAAGATTTTCGGACAATTGAACTCCTTTTTGTTTATGTTGTTAACATAAAATTTTGGCTGCTCCATTCTACGGCCTTCTTCAGGTGTACTATCAAAACTTGATAGTGGTAAACAGAAGTTTTCACTGCTGCAACTGAATGTATAAGTCAGTTACTATTGACAAAATTTCTGTTTACCACCATAACATTTGGATAGTGCACCTGAAGAAAGCCGAAGAATGGATCAGCCAGAATATTGCGTTAACACACACAACAAGGAGGAATTGAATTGTTGGAAAAGCTCTTTGAATGTTAATGACCCATCTCAAAACTATAGACAAAAAGCTTAAAAATTAAAAAAAACAAACAAACCCAAAGCAAAATTTGAGAAAATTAAATTTTGAGTAAAAAATTTTTTTCAAGGTTATGGTAATTCAATTAGTTTCAAAAAGCATTCACCAGTTTTTGACTGTTTGCCAAGAGCAATGAGATCGCCAGTTGGAGGGAAAGCTGAAACCCAAAAAGATATTATGGATTATAAAGAGAGAAAGGGGGTTAGACACCAACCACATCACATTTAGCAGCTCTAAAAAATAAAAAGAAACAAAAAGTACATTCTCAGATAATCGATCCAAACATTAAAATCAATCTTATACAAGGTCTGTCCAAAAAGTAATCAGCCTATATGAATATCTTGAGAACCAGTTACATGATTTGGGTGGAATTTGGTAACCAGTCAAAGGAGACCTCACTGTGCATGCGTGAACAGAAACTCTTCTATGGAGCTACTCAGTCGGCAGTGAGATGCCATTGAATGAGCTTGTATACTGTGTGGCTGTCGCATTCACAAAGACCAAGCGAGTCATTCTTTACTCCTCATACAGGGTTCTTTTGGTAAAACATTGCATTACTCTAACTTATCAGCTCCCCAACCCTTAAGTCCAGATTTGGGTCCCTGTGACTTCTGACTTTCCCCAAAGAAATCACAGACTGTGAACAAGATTAAAGAGAATGCGGCGTCTAGTGGCGATCTTGAAAGAAGACTTTGCAGATTGTTTTGATAAATGGAAAAAATATTGGAATAAATGTGAGAGGTCCCAAAGGGAGTACTTTGAAGGTACCAAGGGGCTATTACCCAAGGTAGGCTATCTTTTCATTTCATTAATAATAAACGACTGGATAATTTTTGGACAAACCTCATTTGTTTTTCAGTTTTCTTGGTTTTTAAAGTTGGAAACAAAACACATTCAACAATAAGAAATAATTGAATGGCAATCAGTGGTATATGTTATTCTGAATTGGCAAAATTTACTTGATTTTTCTTAAAGAAAAAAAAAACAAAAAAAAAAAAACAACTTTGATTTCACTGTGACTTTTGATTGTACAAAAATAGTTGTTTTATATCCTTGTTTTGATTAGATAAATTTCTGATCAAATTAAGACTACATTTTTTTGGGGGGGGGGGGTAGAAAAATGCTGAGATTTTTTCAAGTTGGCAATTTTGCCCATTTGGCAAAACATATGCAAGTGTTACACATAAGGAAAGGCAATGGAGAATTTAACTGACCAAACATTGACACCCCCCAGCCCATATTTTTTTTTTTAAATTTTCTTCTAACCATATTTCCTTTCTTCTCCACAAGGTCTTGTTGAAATCTACACCTGGCACACTTGATATCCTTATACTGTAAGAGCAAATCAACTTAATTACCAGTAGAGCTAGTTTTAATCAAGAAGTTCACTCCTAACAATGTTCTCTCAGAATTACAACGCCTGAAGTGTGAGTACGAAGAGGCACTTTGTTCCCCTAATCAATACATTAGAAGTTCGAGGCTGTCAAACTATAGTATCTCTACTTGAACCAGCTTACACCAAACCCACAGTTAGCAGATCAAAATGGCATATATAACCCTTGCCACCTTCCCTTAGTAGACCCTTTTTTAAAATTTTTGATCAAATGTTCCTACACAATTGAGTGCATAATTATGTATAAACCTTTATTGGACTGTTATCCTTATCTCAGTTTATCTTTTGAACACAATGTTTCAGCCATTGTACCCTATGGTCTTCTTCAGGTGGGCACTATAAGTGATGATGTTTCAGAGAGCTGAAACAGGAATTGCTTCCACCTGAAATTAGATGGCAGAATATGGACATTCTGTCATCAGGGTTTGACGACAACAAAAACCTCCTGTTTCAGTTTTTTAAAACATCAGTACTTATGACACATACCTGAATGAGGCCACAAGGTGCAATTGCCCAAAAATTGTATTCAAAAGATGAACAAAGAGTGGGACAACAGTCCGAAAACACTCATACATAATTATAATCCATCATCTAAAAAATTCAGACAGAAATTAAGTGCATAATGTATGTGCATGTTATGGCAATGCATTCAATAAGTGGTCACAGTTGGAGAAAAATCAAGCAATTTGATCACTAAAATAATACCATCACTAAAAAATATATTTGACTTACATGGCAAACCAACTCTAAAAATGAAATGGATTAGACAAATACATTCTAGCAGGCAATGAACAAAACTTTTTGAAAAAACTCAATTTCAGGCATTGACATAATTGTGATAATAGCCAACATTTACAAATGACATTGATTTACATGGACTAATATCCTCATCTTGGTTGTTATAGATATGTTTTTGGTTGACGTATCCCCTGGCCTTCTTTAGGTGTGTCACAGTGTGTAACCTTCAGAGAAACAAGAACAATCTACTCCGGAGTATTGAATAAAGGATTTGATTTTAAATTTTAAATTACGTCTGACACCTGAAGAAGGTCGGAGAGAACAGCAGCCAAAATGTTTTGACTATAACAACCAATATGAGGACATTAGTCTGAGTAAATCAGGGTATAAGAATGATAATTACCAAGAAATTCTGACAAAAATGACTTTTTCCTCTTGATAATTTCAGATGGCAGGACTATCAAACAAATGCATAAATCAAACTGTTCTTCAGTATTGCCATTGAAAATTAAACTCAATTTCTAACTTTCAACACCACAAAAATATAATGGGAATATGCATCGAGACACGAGCTCACACATTGTAATATCTTCCCAAATATATCTGTGAATATTCAGAAAAATGTGGGGAAGGGGGTTCCGATTGTAAAGTTTCGAATCCTTGCACACTCGATGTTAAAAAAATGGTGCAGAAATAAAAAGATAAGAAAATTCACAAAAGAAAAACAGAAGCAAATATATATTATATTATTGCTTTGAATAAGTTGAATTTTTTTTTATCTGTGTACCATTAACATCAAGTGTGTGAAGGTGTGAAACTTTACCATTCGGATTACCTTTCCTACATTGTACCAAATGTTTTCATGAAAGGTAAGCCAGGATTTTAAATTAGGTTATTACCACAACATACAGTAGTGCAGGCCCTTCTACAGAACTAGTAGTATTGCTTTATAATCACGTCCCAGACTCCAATGATAGAGGTCCAGATTTACAAGCAGTAACTATTAATTTATTTTAATGGGTTAGGACACATCCATGCAAGTTAGTACCAGGGTCCACAAAGATGACCAGATGATTGACAGTTTCATGTATGTCATACAGCAGGGACTACTTAAAAAAGATGGGTCCCAAAGCAAATTCAGCAGATGCCACCAAGTCAGCATATCTATTCTTTCAACATTTCAATTTGGTTTAGATTTTTTTAAATTCGTTTTCATAAACAAAATGAAAATTTAAGAATTATTCAACATTTTTTCAGATTTGAAAGCACTAGACATTACTTTTTTTTTCGAATCAAAAAATTATTTGTTTCTCTGAAGGTAATATAACTTGAAAATACGTATTTGTTTATGTTTGTAAATGATGTCATACGATGTCAAGGAAAAATATTTTCCACTCAATTTCGGGTTACAAAACATATTGATCAGTTTGACTTTGTAAGCATAGGCTTAGCTGGAGATTTGGGGGACAAGTGGGCTTGGTTCTTCGAGGGGGCCCCTCAAACATTTAGTAAGATTCTCAGTAGAAATGAAGTAAGTTAACAACTACCATTCTGTCGAGCTATTTGGCATTCATTTTTATTATTTGAATTTGTTAAAATCTTTTTTTCAAGAACAAAACAAAAAATTACTCATTCTTTTCAACCTTGTTGGTTATATTTCGAGGGCTATTTATTGCATTTAGCTGCAATTAATGTCTGAGAAGAAAATTTTCACTTCTCTCTAGCTAAGGTGTGTGAAGAAAAAATTACTGGCAATATACATTTACAATTTTGATATGTTGTGATCATACCTCTTGGGAGCATTCAGTATAAACTTAAGAATTTTTTTTATAAAGTAATTTTTATTATTATTAATATGATTGCTGGGTGGGGCTGTTTGGCAAGTCTTGATTATTTTAATAATTTGCTTTTGTACTGTTTCTAATTCATTATTTTTTGAATTTTATTTGTAATCTAATAACATTGTACAATGTCTGCGGCCCCTAACTTGGGAACCACTGGACTAAGTTTTGGGAAGGGGCCTTAAGGAGCCTGGCCCCCAAGTTGAGGGAGGAGGTGAAATTTTTCAAAAAACCTGGGCACCCCAAAATCTCTAGCTGCATCACTGCCTTTGAAAGGACAACTCAAGAAGCTCATAAACCAAAAACTTTTGAAGTCTGTCTACAAACCCCCAATAATACTTTTTGGACCTTCAGGGATTTGTGGCTACCAGGTTGAGAAGCATAGAATTAAATGTTGGTGGGAACCATCAAGGGACCAAGTCCACCTGGCCCCCAAATCTCAATACACACCCCTGATCTGATTCATCTAGATAGAGTGCCAAATAGCCCCAAAGGCAAGACTATAAAGTATGGGGTTTTTTTGTCAGCTATTTTCTATATGTAAAGTTTCTTCTAATTTTTTTTTATGGCATCATTCATTGGAGAGCCTTAGGTAGTGATGTAGTTAGATGCATAAATGATACTTGGAGAGTTATTACAAAAATAAATCCCCCAGTACGGTATTTATAAAGCTTTTAGGGGGTCACTGTGGCATTTTCAAATATTCCCCCTTTGCTACGCCTAAGTTCGTAAGGCTAGGCAGACGCTTTAAGGAATTTTGATCTCAAGCTACAACCACGTGTAAACTAAAAGAAATTGCAGTTAAGTATACAAAATTTACTAAAAACAAAACTTGACCACAAAAAAAAAAAAAAAAACTGGGAAGAAATTGCCGCGTAAATATTTCAAATCAATTAGGGGATCTAGTAGTTCGGCATTCCAAATTATCAGGGTTGAAGTGTTGTGAGGGCGCTCATTCGACTGTCACTCACAACAAAATACTAAGCAGATATCAAATTTAGTAAAAACAAAGCGTAAAACAACCCGAGAGTAAAATAAAAGTGAACACTCCAACTTTTTTTTATTTTCTAACTCCCCGGTATATTTATTTAACAATCGGGAACACATTGTTCTTCAAGTTTTGAAACTGGCATGTTTTCTTTTTCGAAATAGTATTGAATAAAAATACACATAACAGCATTATGTTGATTACAGACAAAATATAACTCCGAATGGACAGTTTCGTTTTTATTTATAGACAAAACTTTGGTCTTTTTCTTTTTCAACAAAAACAAGAAAACTCGATAACAATTTTTTTTCAAATTTGAATTACGTTTTTGAAATTTGGGTGTCGAGAATTTTTCAAAACAGAAGTGCCCGGGTTTTGTTCTTTTTAAATCCAACTTAGTTGAGGTAACTGACCTAGAGCCAACATAACCAGGATAACTTTGGGACAAAGAGTTACGAAATCGGCTCATTAAAAACAATTTTATCTTCATTTCGTTAACTCTCAAATTTCAAAACAAACTTATAAGAGAAAACAGACTGATCTTAAATCTTATCTTGTAAGAATAATAAGACCAACGTGTTTTCAACCGGCAACAAAGTGTAAAAGGTTTTTACTGTGTAAAAGAATGATAAAATTTCCATTTATACTCCACCTTTGGCCTTTCCCCTTTTACCGCTTCCAGGTTTCATACTGTCAGTGACATAAATACATGAAATAGAAAGTTCAAAACTGTTTTACAAAGGACTGTTTTTAATGAAAACAGCCACAAAGAAAGCCAGAGCAGTTTATTTGCCGACCATACTTGTTGGAGCTAAGCTGTTTTCCCGACTTCAAAAGAGTTGATTAATAGAGGGAGGTAACTCCAACCTACTCATTGCTATTGACTGTAAAGAGAAAAAGTGTTGCATTAGTGGGAAAATTAAAATATAAATCTTCAAAGAAAATAAAAATTGAAAAAGAAATGCAATCTTCTGTTGAAGAGAAACTGGTGCATAGCAAGTACATGGATATAATTGTAAAGCAAAGGGTCGAATTTAACATTGAGGGGGCCCTGTGTATAATATTTCTTGTGGGCCTTATTTTAGTTTTGTACTTATCTAGCTGTTATTTTTGGACGAATCAATACAAAAACGAAATTTTCATAAAATTATGGTGTTAACGCAAAGTCCTTTGTGAATCAATAATCTTTGTCTATATAGTAACATTTTGAAATATTTTAAAGCATATTTTGGGGTGCCCCTAAAATCTTGGGGTCCAGTAACAGCTGCTATGTAGAGCGCTGTATTAAATCCTCAATAGTCCAGACGTTTTACTTTTTTACCTGCAAAAAATAAGAAAGGATATTAAAACATTTTACAAGGCATTTTTCGGGGCACGTAAAATTTCGAGGGCCTTTGCAACTGCACTGTGTGCCCTTGTCTTAGGTACGGCCCTGTGTAAAATTTTGAAGAAGCTTATTGTTGTAGACATTTCACTTCTTTGCCCCCACCCCAAACTAATGGGGGGTTTTTATCAAAATATATTTTGGGGAGTTGCCCTTTAAATTTTGGGAAAATCCTCAAACAAGTTTAGTCGAAACATTTCATTTATTTTTTTTATTTTGACTCACCAGAATGAGGAGATGAAACTTCGGAAAGAAATAAACACATTTTGGAGGAAGCCCCTAAAATATTGGTGCCCTGTACTGTTCAGCTGCATTGTTTTATACAACCCCAAGATCAGCTCAGTTAATCCTCGAACAAATTAAGTCGAGAGATTTTACTTTATTCCCCACAATTTTTGTTTTATTTTGTTTTTCAATAAGACATATTTTAGGGGAGGCCCCTAAAATCTTGGAGCCCTGTGCAACCGCACTATTTTCACTGGTTCAAGTACGAGCCTGGATAGATGGAAAAGAAAGAAGGCAAGCATAGATATATCAACAGGCAAAAGTAAAGAAGAGAAAGAAAGAAAGAAGGAAGGAATAATAAGATGAAGGAAGGGAGTGAGTGACGTCACACCGCGGGATTCGTGTAATTTAACGTTGTTACTTTGTCTAGAGCGCCATGACAATATTATGCGATGAGGAGGGGGAGACTCAATCATCATCAGACCACTTGCTCTGACTAGACTTTAGTAGCAAAAATAATGTCAACAACATTAGAGTCACGACAGTAATGCTCCGTGTCATAAATATGGAGCGATAGCCTCCTTTTTCCTTAACCCACGGACGGATATTTAGAATACACAAAAGGCACACACCTCGCCCGCTTATAAATTTACCTCTGAGTGCTCTCATCTCTCCACCCTCTGACCTTCTTACACATGAATGAAGGACTGTTGTTGTTGTAACCGTGGCTTGTGTATATAGTTGTAAAAAAATTACTGCTCTCACTGCTTTTCATGCTAAAAAACACGGATATATTCTCTAAGCAGTTTTTGATTTACTTAAAAAAACTAATTAAAGGTAAGTAAAAAAAAAAAAATGCAATCTTTTCTACTCTCTCTCTCTTCTTGTTTGCAGTGCAGTCCACTGCAATTGTGGATGTTACTTGTTCATTTAATTTTTTTCAACAGTCGTATTTATTTATTGACAGTCCTGTAATCCAAGATGCAATATTAAATGCATAGTGCATCGCACACTAATTAAAAACCCCTTTGGCCTTTCTCCATAACACTAGTGGCTTCTTCTATTATAAGATCATTTTTTAAAAAGCCTGTAGTGGCCCCCTACTGAGACATACATACAGTTCGATTGCCATTAACTTTAAGGTAAAAATAAAATCTTTTTTTTTTTTTTTAGATATACTTAAAAATGAAACTATTCAATTTATGGTCACTACAAACGATTTTTATTGCAATTTTCACTCAGCGTTTAATTTTCTTTGGGGGTAAAATTAAAAACGATATTTTCAAACAAACCTCACTTCCTTAGGGATGGGATAATAACGGTCAGTCGGGTTCATGTATCTATTATTTACTTTGATCGCTTTGTAAGTTTATTATGCATCCTACGTTTTAAGCGGTTAAAAAGAAAACTCATCATAGCTCTTATTTTTATCTTGATTTTTAACCTTTTTATTTTCGATTATCTATTGTAAAAATTTACTACCCAACGTTTAGCTCACTAGAAAACCTGGATGTTGTAATAATAAGGAAGGGCTGGATTTATAAAACAGGACCTACTCCCTAGGGATAGATAGATAACATTCCTAGGCGTATTGTAAAACAATGGTCACGGTCTGGTTTGTACAGGTATACCTTGATTAGTACGGTTGATTCGTTACAAAATTTTTCTCTACTGTTCAAAACCGCACAGATCAATTTAAATTTTTTTTCTTGTACGGCGTGTAGTTACATTAATTTGTACTACATTGCCTTAACTGTAATACCTCAAAACCCCGTAATACTAATCAAGGGAAATTCTGTATTTTTACGTAGATTATTGTATGTATCATTCCTTCGTTTTGAGCGGTTTTTATTAAACATAGCTTTTCTTTTCCCTGGAATCTTGATTTTTATCTTTTCTATTTTCAAGTACGTGGGTGTTGTTTTGATTTTTTTTTTTTTCAACCTGCGATAATTGAAATGAATTATACTCGTTTGTTGCTTGTGAGAGTAAAAAGCAGGAAGTGAATTTGGGTATTATTAACGCTACGCCTTTTTTTCTTACCTATCTCTTGAAAGAAAAAAACAATTTTAACGTTTGATCTTGACATATATTGCTTTTTTTGTTAACTGTATGATTAGGACTGAAAAAAATTCAAGTCACTTTTCTATCTCTACGCTCGTGTACATTTAGTTATGTGGGTTTTGGGTGTTTTTTTTTTAACCTATGTTGTTGGTACCTTTGTGTCTTGCCCACCACGGCACACTTGTCCAAACCTGTCGTGAAGAGAAAGGAAAAGAAAAAGGAAAAACTGGTATTTCTTCTCTAAAGCTAGTTTGATCACTGAGTGATATAGAGTGCTTGTGGGTGAAATTTAGGCAACCTTACGTTATGAGAACGCACATTTTTTAATTATTGACGAAATCGACTACGGATGCACAAAAAGAAAACAATTATTGCAACTGATCAAACATTAAAACTAAGTGTATTCATTTATTTCAACTTGTAGTTTTTATTTATCTATACATTTCTGTTATTTTCATATTAGTCATTTTAAATCTTCATAAAATTTCCTCTAATATCTTTTGATATTTATTATCATGGGTATAGTGGATGATAGCGTCTTCTCAAAACTCTGGTTTTCTTTCATCCTTATTTCCTTTTTACTCTTTTTTGTGCACCATTTCTAACATTCAGTGAGCGACGGTGTGAAACAATTTAGAAATTACAATCGGGGTCACTTTCTCGAGATTGCGCTTAATGGGCTTTCACTGTCGGTTGCTTTTTATACTACAGACACTGAACTATTTTCTCTTTTGTGCATCCTTAGTCGATTTCGTCAATAGTTATGAAATTAAAAATGTATGCGTTATCAAAACGTAGGTTTGCCTTTGGGTGAGATTAATTTTTCCCTTCCTCCCTCTTGGATCAACCCTACCCCCTAGATCAGTCCCTCTAAGCGGGGGAGGGGTCAAAAGTTGTTCACTTACAGTCAATGAAGCACAGTGATGCGTGTAATCCCAACTATGTGTTTCCACGTAAAGAGACTGTATTATTATTATTCGCTATTTACAGGATTGCCACTATCCCGAATATGTCCTTTAATTCGCATCTTGGGAAATATCAATACACCCTTTCCTCTTGCAAACATAGCAGCAGACGTCTATGCAAATATACATTACAATTTTTTTACAGATAAAAATTGATCCAGGCGAGGAAAAAAAAAAGTTCTGATGATGATTTAAGATCGAGTAATGAGTGCCTTTGTAAAGATGTCTTCATATGTCAGATCGATCTTCTAAATTGCTTGCTGCAAAAGAAGCAGACGATACTATAAGAAGACTGAATTGAATTGAGAAGAGGAAAAACAACGACAACAATTGTTGGAAAATAGCTTCAATTACTTTCTCTTGAAATCTAATCACGTAATGTCAAGTTAATTCATCCCCGCTGCTTAAGATTAGTTTTTAATTAGCTGAAACCGTGGAAATTTCACGGGTGTTGACAACTGAGATATCTTCATTATATGCATTCTTACAATCAAAGTCCATAATTTTAAGTAATTTATTATCCATGGAATGTATGTACATTGATTATAACATGTGATGGCAAATGGATCTAATTTATATTCTCCATCACAATAATTGAATAACTGTAGTGTCAAAAATTGAAGTCATGTTAAAAAAAATTCCATTGAATAAATATAGTCAGAATAAATTCTATTTATGACATCAGTGGCGTTTTCCACTGGGTTAACATCTAGATGTTATTGATAAACTCTTAGAAATAGAGCCCCAGAAAGGTCAAAATTCATTTTCAAAAAAAAAATCAGAAAAAGCATTTTTAGGAGAGGTCAAGTGGAGTACTGATGCCAATTTTCTGTAGATGAAACGGTATGGCCAGGAGCACTGGAACAGACACTTGAAATAACACAACAACACGCACATATAAGAAAGAATAAAACCTTTCACCATCTTTGATGGCTATGGTTGCTCAATGTTGTTGCTATTATTATTATCATTATCATCATCATTATTGATAGATACCAAATACACCAGCATCCTGGTATTTGAGACAGATCTATAGCACCCCTTTCGTACTGGAGTTCCTTTTTAGATAGAAAAGTAAACTATCTATTTTTTATTACTATAACTTGATTTTTAGGCTTTGGACTTGTGTGGAAGGGCTCTTAATTGAATTACAGATATAGTGAAGGTCGAGTCTCTTTTGCTCCCACTCAAGTGTAAGCACCCTCTTCCATTCTACATTACAATAGAAGTATGCTCTGCCACAGTTCTTGTAGACAGCAATTGACTCCTGGCCTTCTCTAGTCCAACACCAAAAGAGGAGAAAAGAATAATTAAACTCAAGAACTTGTTAAAACAAATGAATCAACAAGTTCTACTGGTGTGAGATAATACAGACAAAAAATACCTGACTGCTTCAGGGTCAAATTCTACTCCTACTTCTCAGTTAGTAAGAGAGCCACCTATTAATCAGTTGATTGTGATTTCAAATCATTAATTTGATATATTGGTTTGGTTTAATGTGACAGGACAGTCAAACAGAAGAGTTTACTCCCCTAAATTAGGTGAGGGTTGTTGTTATGGTAAAAAAAACTCCAGTCTCTTACTTGGACTGGTGTTTTACGATGAATAATAATGTAATGTTGAAATTTTGAGCATATTCTCTAACACAAGGTTTCTTTTAGGAATGCTTGTGTCCTTAATCAGTATCAGCAGTCTTTTAATGTCCGTTGTGGGACATTGACCTCCCTCAAGATTTGCCAGGTCTCTATCGCAGGTGTTGAGGAGACAATATCTCCTGAACCTGTCAAAGTCGTCATGCCATCTTATTTTCTGTCAGCCACAGTTTCGCATATGATCCCTGTGGATCCATGTTGTGAGTCATGATATCCATCGGTTGTTTGACATTCTTGCAACATGACCTGCCCGTTGCCATTTGAGTTTTTCTGATAGATTCTATGAGATCTCTGATTCCTGCTTGTTTTTTTCTAATATACTGTGCTGTCTTGTGATAGCACATGATCAATTTTATTGATTGTATCGTTGACTTTTACATTGCATAATAATCCGAAGATATTCATTCCCTTGGATAAATTTTTATTGAAGTTATTATAAAAAAAGTCAATGAAATATATAAGAACATATTCTGTTGAGGATGAACCACGTATCGATCAACGTGTTTTATGCATGCATGTACAGGTGTCTATGGGGGTGGCTTATTATTGCAGTTGTAGGGGGGAAATCACAGAACTCATGACAATTGAATGTGTGGCTTTAAAGGAGAAAAAAATAAAAGCATTAAATTTTTGTATTCAGGCAGCATATTTTACCAGCATATGTTACTATAACAAAAATGGGCTCAGTTCAAAATCTGCAACATTGTTTACACAATTTCTGACATAGACAAAATTACAGAACTTTGTTGAAATTTCAATATTGCATGAAAATTACAAATGCATTTCCATAGTAAACTTATTTGTAAAGCATTTTATGTATAGAAAGACCTATTCTGTCAATAATACATGCCTTAATTCCTTACCTCTAACAATCCCTTTCTCCTGATTTTCAATGTATTCCAATTGTATAATCATTAGCAATGCATTTATTTCATGATATTTCCTTCACTTTTAATCCCTTTGAAGGGGGAAAAAATGTTTCCATTTACTTCTGACCCCAACTTTGATCTAAAAAGTGTCATCAGAAAATGAGTTCAGATGAAAAATCAACGAACAAAACCAGTGTGATCAGAAAAAGTTCTCTTATGATGTCACAACACTCTACTCAACATCATGAAAAATAGGTCAGAAATATAGATATTGTAAATCTCTCCCTTTCCTTAAGGATGCTTTCAACCTTTTCTATTTTTGCCTGAAAGAAAAAGAATTTGGCTCTTATAGACCTTGCAACATTCCTCGCAGATAGAGAACGCTTCTACAACTTATGTGTTGTTTGATGGAAGGACCATATCCACTCATCAAAATATGAATTATTAGATTTTTATAAATCAAATGTGACTTTTTGACCCGTGACTTTTTCCTAGCCTTAAATCTGACATTTTTGTGACTTAACCCTAACCATAAATGTGACTTTATCGTCAATGTTTACTCTGACTTTTTCCTTAATCAAATTTGTTACTTTTTCCCGATTACCTTGAAATACGAGTTAAAAAAAAAAATGTACAATTTTGTCCATACATGAGCAGATTAGCTTTACTATGGCACAGAGGCAAATGGAGAGAAAGTTATGGTATGAAAATTTAAAGATCGTGTAGTGACAATCTTTTAAGTGGGGAGAACCTTTCTGCTTTGAAAATCGGTATTCGAATTCTTCGTTTTAATCTGGGCTCGAACAGCGGTGCTGGTGAGGAACAGACTTCAGGGGAACGAACAATTATGAGGAACGAACTCGCTACACTAGCTAATGATCTGTGCAACTAACTTGCTTAGTGGTGTACGCCAACGACGCCCACGTGTATTCTCTGTGTACGTGCGTACAACCACATCTCTCATATCGGGTACCTGGTACCTATACGCTGGATGCGAGCGCTGTAATAACTTGAAAGTTGATGAATTGCAAATATCACTTATTCCAGAATTAAATGTGTATTTAAAAATAAAATAAATAAATCTTCAATCTGATGTGTACAAAAGATTAGCTCAAGTAAATGCTTACGCTTGACCGAATTCTCTTACTTGATGACTGAAAGAGATAAGTATTCAATCAATTTCATTTAATCGATAGAACTTTGGTTATTCGATTGATATTTGAAGTAGCAGTTATATAACTTAAAAAAAGATACATCGATAAAGTACAGGAGATATATCATGTCGTACTTAAGGCAGTGCACAGCCGCAGAAAGACCCAACAGTTTGAACCCCACCCGTCTTTGAAATATCTTATTTTACTTGAAAAAAAAAGTAAAATGTCTCCCCTTAAAACTTGAGTGTTACATAGAGAGAATATTTGAACGTTGCAATGTTTTGATTCGTTTGAAAACCACGGATAGATACAAAAATAGAAGGGCCCCCAAGAAATGTTATACATTTAACCCCGTCGATGTTAAATTCATTCCTGATTGTTAAACAAGTCTAAACCAGAATTATTGGCAATTGTTGGATAAGAGACAAAAAGGCTATTATTTTAAATTTTCGGAAAATTTCCAGTTTCCTCCCACGGTTCTCAGGCCAGAAATAAAAATGATAAACAGTAAACACTGAATCGGACGATCATCACCCCATACGCATATAAAATTAGGTTCATCGATTTAACAGCTGCAAAGAAGAACCATACCATCTTTACTCCAGTAAAGTTAACAATTCGTAAATAAAACCACAGATTGAACAACGACCTTGTTCTACAATGAAGGGATTACGAAGAGTACCCCACCCAAAACTCACTCATTATTACTTAACAAGTCATGATTTATAACAACCGACTTAAATCCGAGGTCGTGAAATTGATTAAAGGGAGTGGCCTTGTCGATTTTTGATTGACAAGAACTAGGCTAACTCTCTAGAACAATGTTTCTTGAAGTGAATTCCGTGGAAGCATTCTGGGGATGCCGCGAGGTGAAGTGTCTTTCAGTAATAAATGATTTTTTTTTTTTTAAATGGTGAAATTCACCATATTTTCATAAGTTGGGCAAAGAAAAGACAGAATCATTATTTTAATTTAATGTTTCATTTATATCTTTTTAATATATAAACAAATAAATTCTCTCTCTTAAACAATTTTTGTTTCATTTAATGTCTTATTGAAATTATTGTCGCATGGGTTCTGCGATTTGGGGAAAATCGTAAGGGTCCCGTGACCAAATGATTAGGGAATCACTGCTCTGACAATAACAAACTCCCGAACTGAGAAAGTTTTCAATTCCACTTGATTTTACTTTCTTGTCTCTATTCTCCTCTCGACGACTGAATTCAGCCGTTCTCCTTTAGTAAATATCTCCGTTTCACCTCTACTCTTTTACATACACGTACTCCACCCTCCTTCACTTCTCTTCCTCTCTTTCCGTTCCCAGAACTTCTCCTTTACTCCCCCCACACTCACTCACTCCTTTCAACGTAATTTTTTCTAATTTCAAAATGTGATGTACGAAACTGTGGACACGCTGCTTCTTATCATGGATTTAAACCAGTTTTATGAACAGAATCAAACGTCCATTCGTCCAAAGCACACACCGCGTGACTCTGCTGATCCACCCTGAATTCATTTTGCCTCCAACTTCATCTTCATATTTTTTCATTTTTACCTTTCTTGGTCAAATGTATGTCATTCACGCGGACTTCGAAATATCATTGTTATGATTATTGATTTTATGACTACTTTATACCTTCATCTCAACTCATTTGTTACTTTTTATCGCAACTTGAAATCAGAAAGTAATCATAAGATTTGGAATAAAAATACTACTTCGTGAAAATACATTTTGAATTTCATAATAATGAATCTTTAAAAAAGACTTCAGAATACATTTTTTTCTCTATACGACCACCAGATAATTTCGTTTGTAAGAAATATATTGCCCCTATCGATGTTTTTAAAATATAGTCGAGTATCTTGAGAACATTTGCAAGCGAAAAATAACTCTTATTGATTTTTTTTAGTACATCTTTTCTTTTCTTTTTTTTTTTTTTTTTCACTTGGACATAAACAAAATCACGTGTCCTTGTCGCATTTACGCGTTTTCCATTGGCTCTTGTTGATTGGCTGTTTGAAATATCTCTCCTCTTTTTGATTGGTTATTTCGATCAACACTCTCTCTCCTCTCATCTACTTTCACTTTGCTTAGTACTAGATATTCACTAAGCGAGGCGTAGTTTTGGCACAAGGCCACAAGTATGGGGGCGCTCCACTTACCTCGTAATAGCTATTTGCTAAGCGTAGCTTAATTTTGGCATAAGGCTGTGAGTATGATCAACGAGACTAGCTTGTTAATCATTACACCAGGGTTGCCAGATTTGGCCATAATAGGAGATAACCCACACTTAATCTTAGACTTACCCAACACAGCTATTGGAATATGGTTGAGTTTGGAAATTTAACTAGTCTTAAGGCAGAGGTCCAATACTGGCCTCTTGGGGCGGGCCTCCGGAATTGCTCGATTTCCGAATTCAACGCTATTCCAATGCCTGGCTTGGGTAGGTATTTAAGATAAAGCTCGGATTATCTCCCCTCTTGGTCAAATCTACATTACACCACTGTTAAGCGCTGTGTAAAATGCAATTTTTATCCATATGTAATTGTGTGTGAGAGAGAGGGGGGTCAATGAGTGCACAGATATTACACTCTTATACTAGGTATAGGCTCGAAGAGCGACACTTTATTCCTAGGCAGAGTGCACAGATACTCTTATCCTGGATAAAAGTACCCATCCATACATCAATGATCCCATCACGTTGACGGGTATTATATTATGCTGGTCCATTAATAACGTACGATTCAATATGAATCATTTTCCAGACGATGCCAAGTAGTTTGCCCAAAGGAATAAGAGAATATTGCTCTGTGGTGGTTATAATTGAATACAGCATTCATTCAATCTTGATTGGTTGTGTGACGTGACTGGTTTATTTATTTGGTATAATCCGAACCTTTTAATATTCCCGTTGACAAATCTTCAAGTTTGGTTATTCAATTTACATATGTGCATTTCGAAACTGTCAACCCAAACTTGACATAGGTTTCTTCAGTTTTTATGCTGGTCTGCTTGGCTGGCTATGTATGTATATTGCGGACATTGGCCGCGCGATTAGTTAGAGGACTGAAAGTTTAAACATTTACTCTTATTATGTCTTGAAATAACGTTTGTTTTTGTTTGTTGGAAATTTCCCCATAAGCGGCTTTTAGTGGGGGAGTCAATTTGCAATATCAGTTTATGCTAAATTAGCTTCTTAGTTTGTGTCCGGTAGCATTCACGCCCGTTTGTTGTTTTTAAATCCGAACTTTTTTAGTAATCACTGCCAAACAAAAGACGAGTTATTAATTGATTACCCATTTTTCCAATTTTTCAATTGATCACCCCAACATCGCATGCTACCAAAAGACATCGGCCACCTGACCATTTCTATTTTGGACTAGAAACAAGTCTGGATCTCGGCCAATTGGTAATGAAGGAATATATTAATGAAATTTAGATACTCCCGTTGGCCTGGCCAGTGGTTTAGCTAGAGATAGATGTAGATTTGGGGGCCCCAGGATTGAATGAAAAAGGAAAATATACAATAGACAGGCATTATTATTGGATTGGTGTGAAAAGAACTCCAAAGGCTGGATTATTATTTCAGCAATTCATGTGTGTACAAATATATCCTTATTATTGTATAGCGTCATGAGAAATGCAGTAGGTGAACTA
Source organism: Thysanoteuthis rhombus (assembly GCA_963457665.1). Taxonomy (NCBI): domain Eukaryota; kingdom Metazoa; phylum Mollusca; class Cephalopoda; order Oegopsida; family Thysanoteuthidae; genus Thysanoteuthis; species Thysanoteuthis major. Next base: position 4,636,799 of record OY735206.1, on the reverse strand, counting down.
TTATTTGCCCCCTCTTTGGGGACTCTGGAGGAAGTGCGTTTTCGAATAGCCCCCCCCCCCTCTCTCTGCTACCTGGTATCACAATGCCTAACTAGGAAGCACCCAGAGTGCATACCCTTGTTAACACCATTGTCAGGGGAAGTGATTGTATATGGATCCGTCCAAAAATTTGATCACTTCTTCTTTAGCCCATCGGTCAGCCTCCCATAAAATTTGATTGAAATTCATTGTGAACTTTTGGAGATATTGTGTGGAGACATGGACTTGGGCGATATTATGTGGCGTGGACACATTACTACGATTTAATGGAGGTAATTGGGCGTGGATCTGCCCCCAAATTCGATAATTTCTTCCGTAGCTTATTGTCCATCTTTCCACGAAATTTCATAGAAATTGAACTTATGGAGATATCGTGTCGACTATCAGGAGCGTATATATAAATGTATAGAAGGAAAAAAACGGAAAAATATCTCTCAATGAAAAAAGTATTCCTGGATCCACCCCAACATTTGACCACCTTTTCCTTACCCCATTGTCCACCCTCCCACAACATTTAATTAAAATTGGGTGCTTTGGAGTTTTCTCGTGGATAGACTGACGCGATCGATTACGTTAGCAGAGGTAATTATACATCTGGTGCAAGGTATAATTTCATTTTAAAGAATTATTCATTTTTGTTGATTTTTTTTAAGCATTGTTAACTCGCTGGGGAGCATAGGGCCGCAACCAGCCAACTCTGTTTTGGGCAACTCCTCTCTTTTGAGTTCATGTCAGTCCGGATTTCCGGTTGCTTTCACGAGCATGCGTCATGAACCCTTCTGGAGCGGAACCTTCCGAGGCTGGAGTGATGCTGCTGCTGCTGTTTCAGTAGCAAATAGATTGGGCAGGATGGAGTTGCTAGCTCCACGTTCAACTCTCTCTCTTTTATCCGGGCTTGGGACCGGTTGGATGAACCGAAAGGAACATTTATTTAGTATTCTCAAAAACGACCATATGGCCATTGCCCATTTCATTTATTCTAGAAAATGTTTGTTTCTTTTCTTTACGTACGTGGAAGTATTGGATTTTCTAGAGGAAATTAACATAAGGATGTATTTTCTCTTATCCCCTGGCCAAGTTATTACTTACTGTCCAGATTCAACGTTGCTTGAGTGTGATAAGAAGAAATCGATTCTATCAACGTTCGTTGGTCAGTCTCGCTGCTATTAACTCGAAACAACACGTTGAAACAATTTTTTTTAATGAATACCGTGACTTTCAGCGAGTTTCTCGTCGCCCTATGCCGGGTTAGGTCAGTTTATTGCTGTGCAATCATGGATATTGTCGAGATAGCATCATCATTTTTATCTATCATATTTGAATGTGTTTAAAAACAACAAAGATGACGATGCTAATCTGGAAACCTTTTTTGAATTGTAACAATTGTTCGTCTCTGAAAATATCGATGGAAGCAAAAGACGATGCGGATGTTCGTCCGGGAGAATCGTTGAATAATCACAATACTCAGAAATTCAGACAAGCATTATCAGTGTCGGGTATATATATATATATATATATATATATATATATATATATATATATAGTTTTCATGAATTGTCACTGTGCAAGGGGTTAGTGGCAAAAGAACATTCATTTCAAGGGGGTGAGGGACAAAATGGTATATCCGGAATACATCTTAGTGGCAATCCTGTTACACAATAAGCGTTCCAGTCGCCATTTCTCTGTTCCACACTGTATGATCAACTAAGCACTTGACGGAGACACATGACCAGAACCCGAAATGACACGACGGAATAATAATAAAGTCTTGTATATATATATGTGTGTGTGTGTGTGTGTGTGTGAAATCCTTAGGTTTAAGGTTACATAAAACAATTGTACTGTTCCATTATTCTCTATAGGCTATAAGGCTCCACCTTTCAAACTCCTCATCCTTGATGAGAAGGCCTGATCCGGAATGGGGGGTAAATTCCCCCACCCCTCAGTGGACACCCATGACACTTGTGCCTCTTTAATCCGGTCACATTAGAACCTGGCCATTGCTGGTCCACAGGAAACGCCAGAAAACAGAATCTGACCCCTAAGGGACCCCCTATTTAAACATATTCACAACCCCCAGTCTGTGTCCGCTCATTCATATGGTGTGTTATCACAGGTAGAACAAAGCTTAAAACAGGAAATAATACAACCATTGAAGCTTCCAAACAGTTGTATTGTATTGATCCATATCTACTCGTGTAATAACTACCAATGTGCCGACGTCTTCTGTCATGTTGAAGGACGCAATTTACGTTATAATTTAAATTCCATTAATGTAAGTGACGTATTGAACTGATTTCATTCGTGCAACTAACTAGAATAGTATTCTCTGATGATATAATAAGAATGCTGAATTTAAAGAATAATGAAATTATAAAAAGTAATGAAAACCATTTTTTAAAATCCATTTATGGTCATTAAAACGCTTTTACCTATTATCTCTGCAATGTAAATCTCTATTATCCAGGTATACGAAATGCTATGTGTGTATTTATATATTCCACATATGCTGTCATATTTGGCGGCACTGGTAGATTAGTAATTTATGAGATTCAGAAAAAAATGATAAATATATACGTCTACTTCTATGCTAAGATGAACCTAGAAAGTTGTCTCCGACTCTGTTTTAAACTGCAGTTAGGTTTTTACACAGTCCGTCTAACGGGTCTGTTTATAAACGACCATTCTGAAGGTTTAACCATAAAAAACAGTAGCTAAGAGAAAATTTAAATTTTAACAGCAATATTCTATTTTCAACGACATGTTTAGTACAGTTCGTTACTTGAGGCCTGGTGGTACAATGACTGGAAATTTATGACTATAAGAAAAAGAAGAGAACATTACTCCGAGTGGATCACTGTATATTCTTATATATAAACCTAAATCAAATTTGTTGGTTTGTTTGTTCAGTCAAAAGGAAAGGGGGAAATGGTTTTATAAATTTGCAATGCATTTTTCTCTAAAATCTAAAAGAAAATAGGAAATAATAAAGAAAGCTGATCACAACTGCCTTCCGACACTCCCCACCCAATATTCCATTGTCACCTTGTCTGTCACCTTAGACTTTACTCCCCATCCCCAATTGTCACTACGCAAGTTGCTCGACAGACTGTTTAGAAATTAGAAACGAATTTTAAAATTAGAAGCACAAATGCATCCCTCATGACAACTTCACCCAGATTTACCGATTTTCTCTCTTCAATTTTATTATTTTTGTTCCAATTTGAATTATAAGAAAAAACAATTCTTATTTTGTAAACAATAAATATATTTATAATAATACATGAATGTGTATAATATATCCATACGTAAATAATCCGATAATTTTTGACGGGTACTCTGCAAGTTGTTATAATTCCCCATCTCAGGAATTCCGACATAAGTCATTGCATGAGATGTATTTATATAAAGCATTTGTGATAACCGTCAGTGAAGACATGGGTCATGGACTAGTAATTACTTGTGTGACCTCTATTTCTGGTAGATATGAACTAAGCAAAGAAGGTTATCATGCCAGTCTGCTGATATGGTCATTTAGCTCGTTGGTCATCTTAGGTTGTCCGTTCGTTGGTAGATCCTAAGATAATTGCCTCTTGACTTCCCATCTGTCTGTCCACAAGATATATCCGATAGTACTCAATAAATTTCAACGAAATTCTGCGGAAGGATGAGAAATGGTAGAAGGGAGATGTAGGAATATTTGGGGGCGGATAAAGTTTGTTTTTGGTTTTTGTTTTGTTTTGTTTTTGTTTTTGTTTTGTTTGTTTTTTTAGGGAAATCTATCCAGTTTTTTTTTTTTTTTGGTTGTTTTGGGTTTTTTTATAATTCTATGTATACGCTTGATTATCCACACAATATCTCTAAAAGTTCCCCGTGAATTTCAATGGAATTTTGAGAAAGGGGGGGACAATGCATCATTGGAAGAACTGATTAAACTATGGGGCGGATCCATCCTCAATGATGCCACATGATATCGCTAAATGTTCGTATCTGTTCACACGATAGCTCCAAAGGTTCTCAATGAATTTCAACGGAAGGGTGGACGATAGGCCATGGAAGAAGTGATTAAACTTTGGGACGGATCTATGCACAATTACCCCCCTCCCCTGCACCCGACAAGACAGAAGAAGTATGCGCAACGAATGCTTTATAGTTTTTAACTGAATTTATAGGTGAGCCTGTTGTGGTCGATGACCATGTCATTCTTTAGATTACCTTTGAAAGTATTTCGATACCCATGACACTTCCTCGTCTTTGAAATTCAGGCTGGGACGTTCTAGTCTGTTTCCCACGGTAATCAAAACGTGTCACATTAGCACGGTCATCGTTGACGGTCACAATGAATGTTAGGCTGCATGAATTATTGACACCTGCGGCGGCGGCGGCAGTCATCGTTCCGTGCCTAAAACTGGATTCTACAATTACAGGTGGCCTTCCACGTGATAACAAGCGAAGTGATCGAACTGCATGTCACATTGCACTCGTGTAAGCGATTCTGGGAATACTCTTTACAAAGAAAAGATAAACGATTCATTTTCGAAGCTTATCAAATCATCTTTTATCATGAATTGATAGTTTTTCGCTACTTGAAATGTAATGAATTTTTTTTTTATTTAAATTTTTTTTTTATCCCACGGTGTAGTAAAAAAGAAGGGCACCGTGGACTATTATTCGCTATGGGTATCGTCTGTCGTCCTTCTTCTCTTTTTCTCCATTGGATAACTTGTTTTTGTTAACAATGGGGAAAATTCCTTTGATCATTTTCGGAGCGATTTTGCTGGGATTTTTCTATAATGTTGATCAAATCCCAGGAATTGGAAAATGGTGAGTTACAGTCGATCTGATTATCAACTTTGGGACTGTTGCACTGGTTAGAATGAAGATTGTTATACAGGTTCTTGGGCACCTAATTCTTTTTTTAAAGTACATAACACCGTGGACTATCATCCGCTGTGAATTTATGGATTGAATTTTTTTTAAATCGGATATCTCGGAGTCAACGGTCCTAATAAATAACTAATTCCCCCCCCCCCTCTCTCTACGTTTTCTGTCGAACGTTTATACTTTAACGTGTGTGGTTTACTTTTGTAAATTAAGTTTTACAGTGTGGAGTTGCTAGCCTCACACTCAACCCTCTTCACATATCCGGGCTTAGGACCAGCTATAGACTTTTTTTGACTGTCTTACTAGGCTAGAGGACTTCTACTGTCCTTATTTACCTAGATTCAATCAGAATTTTAAAGAACAGTTTTCAAGCGGTGCACTCCTACCCAAGCCATTGTATATCTCAAAGAACGAAAAAAAAATTGGATATATTTGTCCCATTTGATCTTCAAAAAATTCGGGACAGATGAAAAACACGGAATTGGCGTATCGTTTCGCCTACACGTCTTCTGTGTTGGTGATCAATAAAGTGGTGGTTATAAATAAGCAATTATGTCGTACCCTTTGCGGCCAGTTACAACCATTGCTTTTCCTTCTAAATTTGTCGATTCCATAGTCGTTGTGATTAAATTGCGGCTGGATTATTACAGATTTGCCTTCTGTGCCGTGTTGCGTAATAGTCGTCTTTTTAAAAGCAAGCCATGCAATTAACTGTTCATGGGTGGTTATTTCAGGAATGAGCGACACGGCTATTTTTATTTCTGAAATTAGTTTCGGACGCTAAAGTTCATGATACCCAGAATAACTTGTCGATTAATAAATGTCTCGTTAGATTTTCATACTATTTCAGAAGCTTAGATGACATATTGACGGTTTATTTTACGATAAAATATAATGCATTCGGAGGCGAACCTGGGGTGGGGCCTGTTCGATTGCCCCGGACTCCTTGTATTTATATTTATAAATTGTAGTTTGTACATACAGGGAGTGCATAAATAATACAATTTTTTCGGTTGTTGCTTTTTTTTTTTTTTTCTCATACCAATTTCCTTTTTTCATCAAACCTCACTAAATGTTGGAGGGTGGAGGGTACTCAAGGAGTCCAGGCACCCAAATCTCTTTGAATTTTCTTTGGAAATTTGAAGAAAAGTCGTCAACATTCTTGCTTTGTTCGGACAGATGATAAACTCCTTTTTTTTTGTATCGTCTGGAGATTACCTTTTCTGCGTCAAATTCAAAAAATTCCCGCGTTAGATTTCGCTGCATAATGTTTGTCCGGGGATCAGAAAACAAGATATTTTTTTCTGATCAGTTTTTCACCTCTTTTAATCTAATGTTTGAATTGAAATTTCATTTTCAAATAGAAGCAGACAACATGACCATCTGAAGCTGTATTTTATTAAATTACCAACAAAGGAGAGTTATCTTTAGGGTTTAGGTTACATAAGTCAAATGAAAGCAGCAAACTCGCAATTATCGCGAACAGCTCGTATAAACCTTTTGTCAATGTCATCTTTTAAGTAAATAAGATATTTTGCACCTTTTGATTCTACAGTGGTAGGTCGCCTCGCCCGTCCTTATTCTGTCTTGGTCCGTTTGGGCGTTGCCGGGGCTATCACAACATTCAAAAGAGATCTTTGGTACACTTCTGGGCAAAATATTCAAAATAGCTCAGGTCCCGTGATGTTGAACAAAAAATAAATAATTTGATAAATTGTTGCAAAACCTCTTTTCTACGTATTACCCTTAATTATTACACTGATTGGTACCGATTTCAACTTAGTCTCATTTGGTGGCACTAATATTTACTACGGGGTCTCGGTGGTCTTCTACTTCATTCTTTTTACATGTCGCAATACAACTGATGTCTTTCTTTGACTGGGATCCTCTACAGATGTGACAGCCTTTCCCTTTTTTTGTGAATGAAAAGTACTGTGACACACCACGCTCTTCATCTCATCCTCCGAGCTGTCAGGATGATGCGTGTATAGTGTTTCATCAATGGTCGTTACTGCCGCGTATCAATTACCTTTCCTCGCTTCTCTTGGGTGCATCTCACCATTCATAAACAGGCATCTGGTGGTAATGGGGGTGGGTAATCTGGTGATGATGGGTCCTCGCTGTTCATTACGCTCAATATTCGTTCTATCCCTCTGATAGTCGATAACGTAACCTTCGTCTCCCAACTCTTCTCCAGCTACTTCTGTTTCTGCACGACTTGATCCTTCATCTGAATATCTGTCAAGCATACCCTTAACTTCTTCAAATATTGTGGGTTGACAAATGTTCGAGACGCGGTGCTGGCTTCGAGCAAATCTGATCAATTAATAGCTCATCTTCTTCCTCGATCTCTGGTCTCAGATATCTCTAGACATTTTAGCCAAGCAAAACGACTTTCGAAATTAGTTGGTCGTTTGGTCGTCAAGAGCAAAAAAGGTTACCGAGGTGGTACCAGGGACTCTGAAAGGGGTGCAGCCCGTGCATCGCACCAGGGCCCGGAGATCCGAGGGGATCTGAGAGTTTCTTGGATACAGCTGTGTATCGAGACTTCTAAGTCGATATGATTTGTCCATTAGGTTGTATACCGCTGGGTGAATATAATATTGTGCAAGGCTATAGCATGTGAAATCAAGATGGCTAAAAGACAAGGGTGTTTGTGCAGTGTATGGGTATGGGGAGGAAATACCTTTGCACTGCCTTATATAGTCCCCCTCGAAGGCCCTGGATGGCAAATATCCGATTCAGTGTTTCTTTAACTTTTCCAAGGCTGACATCCCTTTGAGATTTCGAAATCTCTCTCGTAGTCCTTGATCTTGAGGTTGAAAAATTTAAACCTAAAAAGTCAAAATTGTCAAAGTTAATATCAGAAAGTATGAATAAGAAAATGCTGAAGATTATCCGTTGTCAACATGAATGGACTGTATAAAGATATTACTAATGAAACCATTTAATACACTATCTGCTGTTCCTTTTTTTGTCAATTGACTTGGAAATGCGTGTCATTCTGGTGCTGAGAGCTCCCCAAATGTCATGTTGAACATCCAACCGATTTCTGGATTTTGTCTTTATATGGTATAGGGTGAAAAATCCTGCCTTGAAAAGATATGTAGTCCAACTATCTTGAGGGCTCCTCCTTTTTTTTTCTTTGCTAGATTAGTCTGCGATGCCCCAAAGTTTTCTACTGAAAGGAAAAAAAGCCCCCATCTCGCTGCCTCATAATTGCCATATATACCATTAGGGGTTAATGCACTCCAGGGTCAGGGACCTATGCGATACACCAATCGAATATGAGCTCTTCAAATGAATTCTTTATGTCATTCACTGTAGAATCACGGCAATCAGCGCTATTGATTGAAAGGCCATGACTCCGATCCCCATTTCTCCCCCTTTTGTTCCGAGTATTTCCTCTGGATCAAGGTCATCAGATCCATATTCACATCGACTACATTTCAAGTAGGTTCTGCACCGTGCAACCTTCCATTTGCAAGTTATTTTATGCATTTTCTGCAAGAAATGAATGAATGAATTTGATCAATAAATGAGCCAAATCATGGAGCTCTCTTCAGCTTCTTCGGCCTCAGATGTTTCCAGGCACGAAAGAATGTGGCAAACGATCTTTCAGACTTATCAGATTCAGCCCAGAACATCTTAACCAATCAAAATAATACCCGGTATGAGGAGGTCGTTCGGTGGTCAACAAAAAAAAAAAAGTCATACTATGGCAGTAAAACCAATCGTCAGACGGAAAGGATTTGCAGGACAGACACGAATATTGATAGGAGTCTTACTTGGTGGTTTTTTTTTTACTATTATAATAATAACTACACTTTTTTAAAGATATATATTCTTCTTTGGTGATACCTTTTTATCTTGGTTATTCTACTGGTGAATTGTATCTGCCTTATGCTGCGATTTGCCGAGTTAGAGGGATTTGCCGGATTAAACCGGACAGATATACATTTCCGTCCGGCTCAATCCGGCAAATTCTTTCTGCGTGACAACTCTCCTCATAAAGTCGATAAAACTCTTTAAAGCCCTTGTAAAGTTACTGAAATAGAAGAATGTAGCTTTGAAAAGGTATAACTTTGATTTAAAAAAAAATAACGAAATAAGACTTCCATCATCAGAATATCTCCGTCCTGCAAATCCTCTCCGTCTCACTCGCACTTGGAAGGTTTTTATTTAGTTTTAATACAAAAACTCCGACACGAGGACCGTTGGGGTGATGGGAGAGAGTTTTTTGGTCTTCTGTTGAGTGACCCTTGTCTAGATTCTTCCGTGACCCATTCATTCTTACAATGTCCTTTCACCATGATTCGTTCTTCTCCTCTAACCTTGCATTTACCTCATTTGCTCTGTTGGGCCTCAACTACATGAAATATCCCCTGATGAATTCGTTTTTATATTTGCTATATCATGATGATGGGAAAAGCGGGGAAATTCTGATGTAAAACTGAACAAAAAAAAGGGACGGGTTAGTATGAGACCCTCCATACCAACACTAATGGGAAGACCGCCCACTGTTTTCTGGTATCATGTCCAGAAACAAGAGGGTCGATCACTAAGAGGATAAAAGTTTGAGGCAAAAAATACGGATGGGTTGTGGGAGAGAAAAAAATCTTTTTCCTGATGTATGAAGGGAAGTTTGTATAAAAAAAGATTCGGGGGACGGGTTTCCTGAAAAAGTGAAGCAACTCAAACTGGGACCAGATGCTGCATTTATTCATCTGGAAGAAAAAAACACAAACAAAATAAAACTCCCCTGAAATGAACGCTGTGTGCGTTTTCAAATCGGAAAATCTAACTTCGTAAAATATCTGCGCCCGAGGCCTAAAATTACAAAACGGTTTATTCAAGGATGTCGGACTGTTTGTTGTGTAGATTGGAACATTTGGTGAATTATAACAAGATAGTACCAGATCTTTCTTTAATTCACTGAGCAGACAAGTTTCATCCTAACAATATGGTCGCCTAAGTTTAGCTCAGTCAAATAACAAGGCTGTACTATTTTCTTTCAAACGCAAGACTTTCCGTCAATGGCCATTTTTTTCTCTTCTTTATTATCGTTTTGTCGGCAAGACCTGAAAGAAGAAGTGAGTCTTTTCTCGTCAAACAAACGCCATATTCCCAAACTATCCTTTCCGTAAATATACTCTTGGTTGTCAAACCTGTTTTTCTTCAAGACCGTTTCCAGAAATAAATATTCCCAGCATCGAAGTTGGAATTTTGGCTTATTTTAATCACCGAGAAATGATTTTTGAGTTCTTCAGTGCACATTGCGATGAGAAAGTTTAAAAGGGGTGGTCTGCTGCGTCTGGCAGTGATTCTTTAGGTAATCTCTATGAACCAGATAAAGAGAAAAAAAAAGGTCGAGGAAAAGTTTCAGCTTGTTAATAAATGCCTTGAGTCCCGCTGGTTGTCAACAGTGAAAAAGGTTTGTAGATGAAAGGGCGAACCATTACTTGTGGGAATTGGTTTCTAAAATTATGAGGTTCGATTTTTACATGAGATCGACTTTTACTGGGCAATATCATGCAACGTGCACACGAAAGATTTATGCTTAACCTTACATGAAGAGACCAAAAAATAGCACAATACATCCGGGAGAAGACAGGAGTCAAGGACTTCATAGAATCCATTGAAAATCTAAAATGGCAATGGGCTGGCCATGCTGCAAGAATGACAGACAACTGATGGACATCGCGACTCACGACATGGATCCCCAGAGATCACCTGCGCAACCGAGGCCGGCAGAGTATTAGACGGAGAGACTAGCTAGACAAATTCAGAAAGTACTGGCTCCGCGACGCCCACAATAAGAGAAGTATGGCGAATCCTTGGAAGGTCTATGTCCAACGACGGATGTGAAAAGACTGATGATATGTTCTCTTCCAGTATTGATTTTACAAGATATAAAAGATTAACTCTAATCACTACAGTGCGAAGGACTTGTCCAAGGGTTGAATGCCTATTGCTAAAGATTTGAGTCTATAATCATATTATTTTGAACATCCAGCATTCGGACGCAGATGTGATGCCATGGCCGATTGGAGGTTTTGCTCATAAGGCACGTTACCACTCTGTGTAGTATAGTCTACGGGACTCTGGATGCGTCCTGAGACTTCAAGTCATGAACTCTTTGTGACAATAGTTGCGAAGGCAACAGAAAAAAAATACGGTTGTTCTTGTCACACACATTCACGTGTGAGGTTTCCCGTATTGAAGTGACCTTGTGTCACATCCTGTCCACGTGGGGTAAAGCCTAATAGGGATCATATCACTTGGTCCTTGTAGATCTTTCAAATTATTTTATTAGCTCTGAAAAAAGCTCATGGATATTTTGAATTTTGAATATACCATATTTAATCGCAAGATAGGAAGTACTTTCCTTCCTGACAAAAAAAAAACACACTGCCTTCTTTAAATCGAACTGGGGCCCTTCCTTAGGCCGATATTTGGTCTTGCTATAAATGATTAGTATTTATTGAATATCTCCTTCCTAAACGAGAAAGCATCTTTTTTGTCCTGGTGATCTGTATGCCATTAATTATGGCGACTCATTTTTATCCCTGTCACATGCAAAAACTATACCTACCACATGTTAATGAAATATTTCGATGCAAAAATATTCCTGTCATTCCTTAATAATAGTAGTTCTCGAATGTTGATAAAACGTGGGTCTGGGAGTTTGTTTATGTTTGAGAATTAGTAGTATTTAGCGATGGCAGCGATAAAAAGAATGCCTTTGATTATGGTATAACCTTAATAACAGGAGGCAAGTCCAAATACCGATGGCAGATTAAAGTATAATCTATGTATATAATGAACAAGGTGACTTTTTCTGTTTTATTGTTATTGTTTCTTTGTACTTATCCCCGCTAGGATGCACAGATACTACACCCTGGCTCTAGACAGTCGGCCGGTGAGCGACGCTTTCATCCTAGGCATTGTGCACCGATACTCTGATCTAAGACAGAAGTGCCAATCCATATGTAAATAATCCCACGGGCACTATGCTAGTTATTTATACAATCAACTAATTTACCCCGTGAAAAATTCACAGATATGTTTGAATTTTTATGAGATGATTATTTTGAGAAAAGAAACTACTGAAATCGTTTCAGTGGAAGAGTCCTTTGTTTCAAAGGGTTGGTGGAAGATAAGCAAAATGGTTACCTTCAAGTTGAAGAGTCCATTGATATGGATGAAGAAACAAAACAAATCACACCGCTGATTATATAAGCAGATAATGTGAATTGATGTTCTTTGGCTATTTACGCCATATTTTAAGAAATGGATATGATTTTATGGCACATTGGCTGCTATAGAGTGGTCATATTGTGCCATTAATTGAATTATCAGTATTTAAAGAAAAATCCTATGTTTTTAATTATTGTGGTCATGGGCGTATATTGTCATGACTTTATCGTGTCAGTGTATTAAAAAACCGTCAAGCAAAACTGTCAACATAAGTTCCTTCAGTTTTTAAGAGGGTTTAGCTGGCTATCTATCTATCACGCGTAAAGGCTGCACCAATGGGGATAGAGTTCTGGGAATTAAAACATTTACTCCTTATGCATAGAAAAAACGATTCTTGTGGGGTTTTTTTTTACACCCCAACAGATTTTTTACTGGCAACAATTCAATTTGCAAAGTAAGTTTATGCTAAATTAGTCCCTTAGTTTGTGTCCGTCTCTGTGCGTGCTTGTTTTTCATTGTTCCGATTTTGTTTTGCTTTTTGTTTTGTTTGTTGTTTTTTTTTTCTGAAAATTCGGATTTTTTAGTGATCCAACAAAAGGCAAGAGAAGTAACTCGTGCATTGATCACCCCGGAACACGGTAATGTTTCCCCAAACGTTGGTTACGCGACGGTTTCTATTGAGTGACCGACCTGATCTGTATTACAAATTGTTCAAGCAATGTCCTGCCATATGGCCTTCCCGTCTTCTTCGGCTACAAATTCTATTTATCTTCTTACCAAGTCCAAATGGTACGTCTCGTAATCCTGGTGGTTTATGCAAAAGCACTTGAGTAATAATAATAATAGTAAGAACTTCGTCTATTGGTCATTCGCGCCGTCGTAGCAGTTGTGAATTCGTTTTCTCAGCTCTACTTCTACTACATCTGTCCGCTTGTAACAATTCAATGGAGTATTATTAAAATTATTATTATTATTATTAGTGGTGGTACGAAAGATAAGCAAGGCGGGGGATGTAACAAGAGTGGTTGTTGTCGACCGACCCCCCTCTCCATATAAACTGACCATAGCTTCATGCAATTGCTCCACAAGGCTCTGCCCATCTCCCTCTCTCTGGAACGGTTAGTGCGTAAGAAATCGCACATCAACCACGCAACATGTCGAAGAAATTGTTCGTTCCTGTGTAGCAGAAGAGAATTCATCTTCTGCCGTGCCAGGAATTCTCCATATGCCACGGCTGCTGTTTTCTGTCAAGGCAGACCACCACCACCACCGCCTCCTCCTCCATTGATGCTAGTTCTTACACAGTAAGGGACCATTGATTTTTATTCATTTTATTATTAATGGCTATTAATATCTCTCGTCTATATAATTATTGTAACAGCAGGTTGTTGTAGGGGTAATAAATGGCCCATTTGTCTACCGGGTTAATGATAACTTTCTCTTGTCGTTCGATAGAGAAATTTTTAAAAACGTGGCGTGCTGTGCGAGCACAAACTCGGGGATCGATTTATAACTTGGCAATCATTATAGATTGATCCCTCTTCCTTTGACAATATGTTATGAATCTATTTTTCCTTTCACTTTCGCTTCGTCCTATCGACTTTTTTTTTTCACTAGTTTGGGTTTTATGTGGAGGTTGAAACCGATTCCCGATTCCTTGTTTAACTTGTTTTGAATGCCTTTTTACCCTGATGCAGACCTCCTGGAAATAAATACCAATCGCTAGATTTCAGTCTCATCCCCCTCTTCGATTTCTTGTCAGAATATTCATTCTTTCACCTGTCCCGAAAACTGCTGACATATAGCTAAATCTGGTCCCCCGTATATCTGGGTATAGGTTATCGTGTAGTGCTTAAAAAAGGGGGAAGGTAATGCAGGGATGCCTGCTTTCGGGGAATGAGGTATGCTTTAACCCCTCCCTTGAAATTTTGGTAAATTTAACCTATTTCGGAGACGTTTTGAGGCCATATGGGACGAGTATTTGGACATATACTGATTCGTTCCTCTTTATCTGTGAATTGTTCAGATAAAGGATTTTAGTAATATATACATATATATATACACCCCCTCCCCCGTAAAGGTAAGAGAATGTATTTCCCTCAGCACTACTTCACTGATGATGATTATTATTATCATCATCATCATCAAATCAAGATTAAGGGGTAACATGTGATAATTAAGCTATCCGATTGAATATGTATATTCATCTACTGCCATTCTAAACTTGGGTCACGGCCCCCCTTAAGAGCTCCTCTCGGGTTCCAGGATCCCCTGTCAATCAGAGATACTGCACGAACAGATAGAGAAATTCGTCTATTACTATTTCAGTTCATGTCCACCTTTTCAAAGTACCATGGCCCCGAAGAGGGTCGAGAATATGATCACTAAATACGGATAGTTTAAGGGATTGTTTTTGCTTTGTTGGTGAATTCCAATACGTGCTTTGTTTTGTTTTTATAGCAACAGAAGGTTTGGTGTGAAAAAAAGGCTTTCTGGTGTTCGTAGCATTCAGTTTTTGCAATTCGTCCTTTAATTTTACATACAAGGATTTTCTTCACTAAAGGAAGAGTAGGATTGGCTGTATTTAAACTATGGACAAATTGTTTTATTTTTATTAGAAAAAAATATTTTGCATGTTGAAATTAAAATGAAGTTTTATATAGTTTTTCATTTAGTCCTTATTTGGTCTCAGATCACTTTTTTATGCCTCAAACTGAAAAATCATTTACGAACCAGTTTGCTCGATTTTTTTTTAACTTATTTAGAAATAAACTATTTCCTTGTTATGATGTGTGGGGAATGTTAGTTTTAAAACCAAAAATATCCGAAAATCAAAATCTATTTGTGTGTTTTTGTTTGTTTTTTTTTAAAAACTTTTCTTCGTAACAGATGGTTTCACTATCATATACAGGCACGCATACAGGGGGCCAAGGGGGATCTGGATCTCCTCAAAGTGCAATTTTTTTGAAACGACAAATAATCCAAGTAATCATAAATTAACCTTAGAAAGAAAACTTCATTTCGTTTTTCATCAGATAAAATATCTTTCGTCATATCCTTTAAAATTTTTGACCCCCTGCTCCAAATCTTGGATCCGCCCCTGATAATATGTGGAAGAGAAAACTGCTCAATTTTACCATTTAAAAATCCAGAATATGATTTTATGATATTTTGAGATTTCGTCAACGTAAGTTTTACAATATAATGAGGAATCATATTTCAACCCATTTTTTTCTTGGGTTCGAAAAAAATGGTTCTCCATATGTTTTTAGTTAAAGATGAAGTTTACTTCTTGTCGGATAGTCATCAAATTTAATGGTACAACTAAATGGATGTGGTTCCTACTGAAATCCTGCTGGCGTCACGTAGCAGATTTTGAGTGCGAAAATTTTACACCCGCACACACCATGTTAAAAATGGCGCATAGATAAAAAGGAATAAGATAATTAATAAGAGAAGAAAACAGAAGTAAATACATTAATTATATTGTTACTATTACACTTCATAGATTTTCGACAGCTCGCATATTTACGTGACATCAGGTGACAGCCAACCGGGACCACCTTCGGTAAGTTGTACCAATTTTATTTTGAGTTAAAAGCAACTGCTTTTTTTTTCTTTTTCAAGAAAGAAATTGCTGTGGATATTTTGACGAAATCAAGATTGTATGCGACCAAGAAAAAGTTTGACTAAAACTCTAACAAGATAGTTCATCTTCCTCCATCTTTCGTTTTTGATGCATTCTATGACATTCATTGCATGATTGACTCAGGAGCGGATCCAGGATTTTGAATAGCAGGGATGGGGCCATTTTTTTTTTCTCACTCCATCTGTCTGATAAATATTTTCCTTTTTATAGTTAATTTATGATTACACGGGTTTATTAGAAACCGTCCAGTTCGGACATTTTTAGTGACGCGACAAAAGAAATAACTTATTCATTGATCACCCTATCCCAATTTTTCAAATGATTATTTCAAACGCGGCATGCTGTCAAAAGACTTTGGTCACGCGACGGTTTCTATTGAGTGACTAACCAGACCTGTTCTTTTTTGTAATTTCAAGTCAATTCGAGAAGAACCTGGTCAGACGCAAGGCCAATGTTATAAAAGATCCGTGAACTCTCATTATTAATTTTTGACTTTTTCTTTCACATCTCAAGTCAGCCGCGGCTCAGTTGATTAGAGCAGCTGTTGCGTCTGACCAGGCTACCCTGTGACAAAAGGGACGTGATTCCAAATCTCGGAGAGCTTTCTCTTCATTTCCAACCAGCGCTGATTATTCATTGTCGTAGGTCGACGGCCTAGGTTAAAGTTGTGATGATAATCTACAAACTTTTTTAAATTATGAATGAGAGTACTTCAACTCTTCAAAAACAGTGTAACTCCAGTGAGTAAGTAGTAAAAATCTCACTAGAACAGTTATTTCGGAAAAAAACTTCAATGCGGAATCATTCTCCGAAATTTGATTGTACGGACTTCAAAACGAGGTCTCAAAGGAGAGACTAAAAATGATAAATATTGTCAGGTCAAATATTGATCGAAGTACTTGAATGTTCACGTGCTGTGTTGGAAACTTCTCCTTGACTCAGTATTACGGAGTGGCGCAAAAGTCTCTAAGGGTTTAAAACATTCACATTTACAGTTTTATTTATTTAGAATTGTTTTCAACAAAGTAAATATTATAAACAATGGTAGGGAAAATTGTTTCTTTCAAATGCTCACCATTGTCAACTTCAGTAATTCTTGCTCTGGTCTTTCAGTAACTTTCTGCAAAGTATTTCGAAAGATACCTGCTCCTGTTCACTCATAGTATGTCCAAAATGTCGCACTGAACATGGTCTTCCTCATCGTAGGTGACCACTAGTAATGTCCAACGAGGTCTAATTCTCGAAAACGCGCCAACAAACGAGGGTTCGTCAAAGTCTACTGTGTCTGCACATTCAAATAATGAGGATGCGCTCCTTGGTTTAACGAAGGTGTTCGAAGTAAAACTCCATTATTTAGTTCGTTGCTCAATGATATACTTTTCCATTATGAATTACCCAGGGTTCCTTCATCTATCTGAAAAGAGGAGAAACAAAAAATATTAAAATTGAAGTTATGGTTTTTTTCGATTCCTTCGTGACTTTTGTGCCTCCCTGTACAACGTGAAAGGTGTTTTCTATTTTTTTTATGGAAAGCCAGCGTCTTTCTATCCAATTTCCAAAAAGTATCCACAATCAACAACAAAAAAATAACTTCGTCATATTTATTTTTTAATGTCAAACGTTTGCGTGTATTTTATTTCAAACAAACGCATGATTTCCTTCAACAAAAAAAAGCACAAAAAACAACACCGCAGCGGCTCTCCTTAAAATAAATGTTGAGGTTGAAAGGCCCTCCCCTTTACTTGTGTTAATTTCATTTAATTTGGATTTTTAAAAAAAAATATTTTTATTCCTTATTTAAGCTACTTAGATTTCTGGGAAAAAAGTCAATTTTTCCAGTTTGCATGATTAATGTTCCGTTTCTTCTAAAGTGTTTATGGTTAATTAATTAATCCTCGGAAACCTTAAACTTCAATTGATGTGAAAAAGTTCGTCTGAACTGAAGTGAAAAATATTTCCCGATACAAAACAATCTCAGGTGATGAAAATTTAATTGAACTTTAAATGGATTTTTTTTTTTTTTTAATTTTAAGGTCTTTGAATGTTTTAAAACTAAATTAAGTTCTTCGGTGGACATTATTTTTTTTAATCTTATTTATTTATCTATTCATTTATTTATTTTTGTTATCTTAATATTAGTTTAATGCTCTATTGTTTAAAATTTGCCTTGTGTTTTATTTTGAGGATTATTTTGTTGACTTCCGGATGGGTTACAGGGATAGATCCAGGATTTTGAGCGGTGGTTCTCGAATATTTTTATTTCTATTTCTACCCCATCAGTAATTAAGTAGGCAACAGATGTAATACATTTTTACTTCAAAGGTTAATTTATGGTTATTTGGTACTATTTGTTTGTTTTTATTTATAAAATTTCTCTCTCTCTCTCTCTCTCTCTCTCTCTCTCTCTATATATATATATATATATATATATATATATATATATATATATATATATTGTGCTCGAGTAGAGGAGGGGGGTCCAAAACCTTTGGATCCCCAGAATTAGCGCCTCGAGATATTTTCTGAGGGGTGACTAGAGATCGAATTGACCAATACCGTCGATCAGAAGTTAGAAAAATAATCCTTAAATGCTCATAGGCCTGTGTTACTGTGATGTTATTTTTTTTCTAAAGTCTGGAATCCGCCACTAATTTCATTACACTAAGAAATTCTGTTCGTGTGTTTTATCTTTTTTAAATCTATCGAATTATCGAAAATCATCACTGATTACTTGCTATAAAGGCTGGGTTTTGTAGCCTTGGTTGGCAACCTCTCTAGGAGATGGACAACTCATTATTCAAAACTATGAGTGGAATCCCCCCCTCCCAGCTACAGGTGCAAATATTTTTTTTGATATTTTTTTTTTTTTTTTTTTTTTTTTTATCTTTTTAAATGAACAATCGGCCCCCAAGGTGGAGGACCGATCGGGTCCCCAGGATTCAGTGAATGTAGTTTGTATTCATGGTGAGAGAAAATGTGCTGTGTGTACTTCCTTGAGTGGTATTATCCGTTTATTTGCCGACGCGATATCTCCAAAAGTTATTTATGAATTTCAATGAAATTTCGAGGAAGGGTGAGCCATCGGGCAAGGAATAACTGATTGAATTTTGGGTCGGATTCAGGTATTTATTTTCGATTGACTCCTAGAGTAAATGTACATCGTTGACAAAGGTATTCACTCTCTGAGTGCTTTAGTTTCAAATCCATGCAATATAAAAGTACTTTATGTCCCCCAATAAAAAAAAAATTATGAATTTTAGAAAAAAATGTCAACATTTATCTAGTGAACAATTCTAGTGAAGAAATGAATAAAAACAAGCCTGACTGCTGCAGGTTCAAGCTCTACTCCTACATCTAGTCCAATTGATGATTATTATTGCAACCTTTGTACTGTATATATAAATAAATTTGCTAATATTCAAGACAATTTGGCTTTGCTAGGCAGTTCGCTTACCATCTATCACTCGGTCAAGATTGGTGAGCGAGTTGCCTTGCAATCACTAGGTCCTGATTTCAAATCGGTGTTGGGAAATGTTAATTCCGTTTGTACTGTTCGGTCCAACGTGACATGATAGAAAAGAAAGAAAAACAGAGAAGAGTTTACTCCCCTAAATATGGTGAGGATTGTTTTTGTTACGGAGGTGGGGGGGGGGAGATAAAAACCACTGTGACTTAGACTGGATATTGATATCAAGACAGAACACGAAATCCAGCTCTGTATTTACTTGCTGGTAACTAACAACTCACCATGGTCTGTTTTCGCTGAATCAGCAGAGACACGTCGTTGAAACCCGGAAGTAAATCGCTACATTTGTTGTTGTTATTGTGTGGGGGGATTCTGTTACTTGCCACAACAACTTGCCTAGCTTCTCCATCGACGTGATATCATCTTCCACACATCATTTCAACAGATGTTTTCTCTGTGAGTAGGAGTGTCATATTTTTAAACTAAACCTAATACTAGTGAAGTTTGAAGACTAAATTTATTAGTACCTTTGACAATTGACAAAGAATAGGATTCCTTTTCCTTCCCTCCGACCTCCCCGAAAGTGTTAATTGTTGCTCTTCAGATCCCAATCGGAAATTTCATAAGATTTATTTTTAGTGTTTGACTAGTTTCACCTTTTTTCCGTTTAATTTCTTCTCTTATTATTTTTTTCTTCAATATAAAAGGAAATTAGTATCAAATTAAAAACTCGTCTTGTCAATTGGCGTTACGTTGTGAAGATTTTTTATCTCTGCCAGTGATTGTCAGCTGATATTTTTTCGACTGCTATACACTTCGATAAACAATTATTGATTACGTTTACATAAACATATGGATCCGACTTCCTTTCTTCCCCTTGAGATTTTTTCCCCTTGGTGGTTTAATTCTAAAAAAATCAAATCGTTTAATGCAATAAATAGATTTTTAAATTTACGGAGCTTTTATTTTTTTCACTCGTACCCATCAACTTGAAACTCCTTACCAGATTTTTTTTATTTTTTTAATTTTTTTTATTTAGTTATCTAATTTTATGTTACAGATGAAACTTTAGTAAAACTTAGTGAAGGTGGCCCCCAATTGAAATTCACCCGAATGAAGACATGCGATCTGTTGAAAATTCGTTAAGCTTGGCGAAACAATTTAATAATTTCATTTAATTTATTCGAAGCAATAACAATTGTGAGGTTTTTTTTTTTCTCTCTCTTTCATGAATTTTCCGATTTATTGGTGCGCAGTTTTAAACATTGAGTGAGCGAGTGTGTGAGACTTTCCCACTTAGGGAGGGTAATCCTGATTGGAATTCTGTTGTGCTGTAAGTTCAATTGATTAATCTCTGAATGCTCAAAGGATCTTATTTTTAAATTCTTATGTCATCATTTCGATTGAATAAAAAAAAAAAAAAAGTTGTAAGTTTATCTACACAGGCGTCTGCTGTCATTTTTCCAAGTGACTGGGAGGGGGGCGTAAATACCAGAGGGGGGCATGTATTACTAGGGTTTGGGGGTAAAAAAAAAAAGGTATATTCGGAATAGTGGTAACCCTGTCACATGATAGGCATTCCACCTACCAGTTGTAAAGTAAGCAAGTATGATCCTCTGTAGTCTAACTGGATGTCTGATGGTGCCCGTGTCCATTGACGGACACGCATGACCTGACCCTTGGGTGACACGATGGTGAATAATGATACTTTTTTTTTTTTTTTTTTCAATTTTTTTTCTTATGCGAACATTGATTTTGGATTATTATATAAAACAATTGTACTATACTGTTATCGTTTATTGTCTATGAGGATCCAACTTTTAAAACTACCTTCGACCTTGATAAAAAGGCAGAATCGCGGTGGGTGGGGATGACTCCCCTTCCTCCCTCGTGTTTATTTATTGCAAAAGCATATATTTCTGGTGAAGGGGGTCACGTAGTATATATAATGGCAACCCTGTTATACGATAAGCATTCACAGAGGAGCTGCACTTACCGTCTTTCATAGCGTAAACAACCACTACCCTTTCTATGATCCAGATGTCAGATGGTATGCTCGACTGTTGACGGAGATGCATTACTTGACCTGGGGGTGACACAGTGAAGCCCATGCACTAGTGAATAATAATAATACAATCCCATTTTTATTTATTTATTTTTTTTTTTGAAAATGAGAATATCAAGGTGGGGGTTACATAAAACGATCGCACCACACAATTATCCTTCATTGTCTATAAGGTTCCAAGTTTCGAAAACCGTCACCCTCGGCGATCCAGTGGACGTCTATGCTTATATCTCTGTTCATTTACTCTTAGGAAATGATGTGGATATTTTCAATCGTGAAGAATTACAAACCAGTCTTTATTATTGACTCTGTTGGGCTGTTTATGTTCACTTCACACTAATGCCCTTTGGAAAATCATGAATCCATCTCTTCTCCTCTCGGTTATGGGTGAAATAGCAGTGCAGATTAGCTGCTCTCCACGGGTTAGAGTGCCCAGTCTCTGAGATGGACAACTCTGATGCCAAAAATAGGGAGTGAAATCCCCCCTGGTGTTTGTTTGACACCCAATTTGATGTCCTTCCAGCAGCTCCTACAGCCAAACTGATGCCAGACGTATCACTCTCTGCTTTCCTCTGGACTACGTCAGCAAGACCGAGAGGAAGGATTTTGACAACTGGGCATCCCAGGATCTCCCCGTATGCTTCAATCCATTGTCCATCTAAATTGAGAACGTTTATCGATTATGATAATCTCATCTCTAACTTGATTTTCTCAACACAAACAGATGGCATTTATCTGGAGAAAAAGACTCCTTTGAAATCATTTAATTTTCTTGATGAATTAATACTACTATAACTGCTACTTAGGTTTCTTCAGTTTTTAAGTTGGTCTGGCTACATATATATATATATATATATATGTATATATATAATTATGGTCATCCACAGACAGCTGTTCCGTTGTATTATAAGTCTTCAGTGTAGCTATAGACTATCCATTATCACATCCAGTACCACTAGGTAGGATCGAAATCTTCGCTCCAGACGTAGAGGCTGGCATCCTTCTCTGCCCCACGGAACTGGACAGTCAGTAACGTTGAATTTAAGCCATATATTTACTCAAGCATTTCTTCCCCGTCCTTATTATTATGTCTGGAAACATGCTCTGTTGTTTTCTTTGTTTTTTTTTGGAAAAGAGATGAGTAACTTTTTAATTGATACCCCAACGCGGCTTGCTGCCAAAAGATGTTGGTCATGTGACGGTTTCTATTAAGTGACTAACCAGACCTGTCGTTAATATCGCTCTAAACCAACCCTCATCAAAGCAGTACTTATTATTATTTTTCCACATTTTGCATCGATTTCCCTTGAAACTGTTTGAATCGTGTTTTTTTTTTTTCTTTTCCACTGTTCAATACATTTGTATCAGATCTCGTAACATGAATAATTCCAAAGGTTACTCTGCACACTAACTCACTTGTATTTATTCTTTTTAATGTCTAATATCAAGGGTCACTACTTCCACACATATTACATGTAATATTTGATATTAATCATACTGGAGACTCTCTCTCTAAGATTAGTTTGTGTAGGAATTGTATGCTTGGCCATCTGTTAACCGTTTCATTTATTTACTTATTCATAAAAGGTAATCGCATAAAACATATGGTGTTATAAAATATGTGATTATATTCATTCTATAGTGTGCCAGGAACTATTTTATGGACTTGCCAAAGATTTTTATTTTGATAATCCTCGACCCCGAGGCGGAAAAAAAAAAGCAAGAAATAACTCACATGAGCATTTATAAAAACAAACATTCCTAAAACCTGACCTGATATGAAAGACTCTTTTGTTCAACTCCAGTTGAAACCTTGAGATGACTTGGTTTCTCTACTGTAACAAAAACGAAAACAATCCTCACCAAATTAAGGGAGTAAAAAAAAAAAAAAAAAAAAAGCTTTCAAGTGAGTGGTAGTCAACTCGCTTACCAACTGAGTGAAACTGACGTCTTATATATCAACAAAATTCATCTTACATATACTCAAGGGTTTATTCCATTTTAATAATTAAATACACTTATACGAAAAAAAGTGTTGTTTTTTTTAAATTAATTTATCATATATTCAGTACAAAAGTTGCAGTAATCATAAACCAACAAGGCCTGCTGAAATTGGAAAAAAGTGGGCATAAACTAAGGGATCAATTTAGCAAAAACTTACATTGTATATTGAACCCCCACTAAAAACCTACTACAGGATTTTTTTTTTTTTATCTCGTAGACATAAGAAGCCCTCTGACTCCATTGGTGTATCCTGAATGCATGATACATTCTTACATAGCCAACCAGACCTATTTGAAAACTGGAAAAAAACCTGTGTTGACAGTTTTGGTTGAAGGTTTCTAACTAAGAAATATAGAATAATGAGAATGATACATCATCTAAGAACTTCAGAAAACGGTTTTTATGAAGCTAACCAGTATGACATTTGACCCCCCCCCCGATCAGGCTTTCTCACATAGGGTGAAAGTTGGAACCTTATAGTCAATAAACGATAAATGGTGCTGTGCAATTGTTTAATGTAAACCCAATTCAATGTTGCCCGATAAAAAGACTGTATGATTATTTGCTTAATTACCACTGGGATATGTTCCAAATTGACCCTTTTTGCCCCTTCCCCCATCCACAAAAATCGAAAGCAGACCCCCATGGTTCTAACATTTCCATTTATTATATTTTGCCATGAAACTCGACCTTCTCCCTAAAGATCATTGTTTTTGTTTTTTTTCCATCTGACATATGTAAGATGCGCTTTGGTAATCCAAACTGGAGATTCGGGAATCCACCTTAACCTTTCGCTGGGGGAAATTCTATTGCCCGTTCCTGTGGATTTATTTCTTTACTTGCTGGATTTCCCGCCCTTTTCTTAGAAGACATTTCTGCTTTGAAAGAAAAAGTGTAAAAACAAATACTTACCACATCCAAGTAGAAGCCATGTTAAATATCATTCCCTCCTTTCTATTTTGTGCCATTTTGATCAAAATACTCTTTGATCCTTCTGTTCCCACAGGTAAAGTTCCTCCCCAGCAGGGCGCTCGGCTTTGGGAACCATTTGTAAATGCTAGTCTGTTTGTATGAGTCATTCGCCCTCAACTTATGTTTGTGGTTAGCACGAAAAAATATCACAGAAACGTCTGGTTAGTCACTCAATTGAAATTGTCATGTGACTGTCTTTTGGCAGCATGCTGTGTTGAAGGTTATCAATTGAAAAAAGGGGGTGATCAATTAATAAATTACTTCTCTCGTGTTTTGTTGGACAGTGATCACTAGAGAAATCTGAATTTCCAAAAAACGAGTGTAAATTCTGTCGGACTTAAACTAAGGAACCAATTCAGCATAAAATTACGCTGCATTGTAAAACCACACTGAGAACCTATTTAAGGCAGGAGGGGTTAAAAAACATAAATTTTCAACTTTTCAGCCCTTTAGCTCCATTATTATGACTTGTACATGTGATACTTACATTTATACATAGGTTTCATCAGTTTTGGCTGGTTAAGTTGACAGTTTTGTTAGAAAGCCTTTTAAAATACTCTTGTTTGTGTTTTATTTGATTACTTCTACCAACATAGTTGGACAGAAAATATGGATTCACCCATGTTTTTATGTCCACACAATATCTCCAGAAGTTCTCAATGAAATTTAATCACTTTTTCTGGAAGTTTGGGTCACGAGCTAAAGAATAATCGGTTGAATTTGGTGGTGGAGCTAAGGATTTTTTTTTTTCCAGTCTTGTAAACATTGCAATGCAGGATTAGGGGGGGGGGGGGAATAGGCCTCTCTCTTTCCTTCTGGATTCCCACTGAAGAAGGCTCTAAAACAGTGATTCTTGAATAGGAGGTGATCGGCTGTCCAGGGAGACTGGAATTTCAGTCAGGGTTGGAACGTATAAAAGAAAATATAATGGTGAAATAATTACTGTATGACAATTCAGAATAGGGAAGGAATGGTTGGAAACCTGGAATCACAAGGGGAGGAATGTATCTTTGGACTTTGAGAAACCACTGCTGTAATGTATCAGCAGAATTGGTTTGTATTGGTCTTGATATTTCAACAACTCTTCTCAAAGTTATAGACAGTCCTAAAATCTTACTTCTGAGATAAAAAAAAAACATTTGTGTCATATTTCAGTTCAATAAGTGCCTTGGGATTTTTAAGTCATTACTAAAAGGAAAAAGAAGCTATGTTCAAAATTTGCAACGTAGATTAACTGCATTTGCCAATATTTGTTTTCAAGTTTATCCCCATTAAAATAGATCAAAAATAATCCCCCAAACAAAAAATATTGTCCAAAATGCAATATAAATCGCTGGGAAATGAAGTTATATGTAAATATATACATATGAAGTGTATGTATTAGTTATATAAACAGCTTTCCTTCTTCCTTATACATTCTAATTTTTTATCTTGAAAATTGATCTGAAAAAAAAAAGAAATAATATGACATAAAAAAGAATGCTATGGACGTATCCAAATCTGGTCAGAACAAAAAAAATTTTGGCATACGGAGAACTGTCGACTTTCGTTGCAGTTAAAAATGTAGTTGATTACTTGATGATGGTTAGAGAACTTGATTGCTCACAGCAGTGAAATAATCATTTGCCTTTTCTTTCATCTCTGAAAAAGTCTTTTATAACTTACACGTCTGTGCTTTTTTATTTTCTTAATTTTTTACACTGCATCGATTGATCGTCTCCCTTTGCCAGTCAGACTTGAACGCATTCATTCTTCTAAGAAATATTTTGTTAAGCTACTCACTGTAAGTATGCTTGGATGGGGTTGGTGGAATGAAAAAAAAGGTTTCTCTTTTGGTTTGGGGATATTTTCGAACTTGATTGAATTGCCTTGTAATGGATCTCAAAATAAGGAATATTTATTGTCTATGAGTGTATAAATAAATATACATACATATACTTATGTTTGTCTCTATATATCATCTTTCTCTCTCTACACTTTCCACATTTTTAACACACCGAGGAGGCAAATTTTCACTATTTTTTTTTTCTCTTCTAAATGTTGAATACATTTCTCCTTCATGTTCCCACTTTTTAAAAATTTCTTCACAACCTGAGCTATCTTTCAAAAAATCTTTCAATTACCACCTTTTACTTGGGCTCAAATCTTTACCAGATGCTATGATGACAATATCAAAAAGCACTCCAGGTTATCACAATTATAAGAGTATTGATTCGAGGCCTGTTACTATAAAAGAAGTTAAATGGACACTCGGTAGGAAACAGAAAGTTTTGAAAGGGCATACTAGAGGTCACATGAGGTTAAAAATGGTTGAAATTCATCTGGCACAGAATACTAGAATGAATGCAAAATCCAAATACATGAGAACATTCATCACATTCTCCTTAATCTCATCCAGAAGTTGCAGGGAGCCAAATCTGACTGTAACAGGTGCTGACAAACCTAAGTGATGGAATGTTTTGCCAAAAATCCATAATGATATATAAAGAATTACTCTCTCATCTCACTGCTAACAGAGTAACCCCACAGAAGAGTTTCTGTTCACCTGTGCAGTAAAGTCCCTTCTAATGAGTTACCAACTTATACAATTGCAACTAGTTCTTGGGATATTCAAAATGATTGGAAATCTTTTGGACATAACTCGTATACTCTTTCAAATACTTATATATAACATATGTATATATTAGAAGCCATCAACCAAAACTGTCACCATAGATTTCTCCAGTTTTCAAGTTTGTCCCTCTGTCTATGCATGTAGGGCTCATTTAGGCTGTAACAAGGGCGCTAGAAGGTTGAAAATTTTAACATATACTCCTTATTATGTCTAGAAAAAATATTTTCGTTTGTTTTTTTCAAAATTCCTCCACAAAATAGGTTTTTAGTGGGTAAGTCCAATTTGCAATACAAGCTTATGCTAAATTAGTTTTTAATTTGTGCCGGTTGCCTCTATTTATTTTTTTTTTTTTTAACTTGTTTTGAAAGTTCAGACTTTTTAGTATCCAACAAAAGGCGATAGAAATAAATCATTGATCACCCCTTTTTCCAATTTTTTTGATTAATCACCCTCAATGCAGCATGTTGCCAAAAGACATCACATGACAGTTTCTATTGAGTGACTTACCACACCTCTTTCAATGTGTATAAACTATCAAATCCTATGAATCCTCCAACTTCCCTAAATTTGAAAGCCCGAAATTCTCTGCAAAATTGATGCTATCAGCATCAGGCTCACTTCTAATGAATAAATGAATTCCAAGACCACTCTTGTAACCAGAATTGAATCAGCATTTGCCTAATCGAATTTGATCTGAATGTTTAGTACAGAGAGAATTATCAAGTGGCCACTAGATCCAGCTTCATCAACTAGTCTGGGTAATTTGATGTTGGCCCCTGAGATGACTAGAGAAAGTTTAGACAAGTCCATTTTACAAGATTCTGCTCAGAAGGAGATATAAGACATGGGGACCCAATTCAGTAATTACTTCTCTCACCTGCAACTGCTTTTGCAGCTTAGGAGCCAGCTGTACTGTCACCTGTGTATGCTGTGGAAAGGAGTCTTTCTCTGATCCTGTCAGAATGTAAACGGGTTTACCTTAATTAATGGGGTTTATTTGTCCTTAAATCTTCTGAACCGTTCAAAACTGGACTGTTCGAGGTCTTATTATAATTTAGTGTGGTTTACTTTTCAGTTTAGACTTGGTTACATTAATTTGTACTGCAATAACGTAACCATACTACAACAAACTAATCAAAACTGCATAATTCAAGGCATTCTTGTTTGGACTTGATTCAACTTAACATTCAGCTTGTATCTCCCCCTCCTTCCTCCGAAAAGCTGCAAATCTTATGATATAAAAGCCATTGTTACATTTTTGTTCATTGGTTTTTGTCATGCTAAATCAAACTGAAAGCAAAAAAGGGGTAAAGCAAAGTTTGTGCCTGTGTATTCACGAATGCTGAAGTAAGCAGTTTCTGTGCTTGTGTATTTGCATCTACTTCACCACTACTACTACTACTACTGCTGCTGTTGATGTCTTCATAGTAGGACAGAAAATGAATGTAGGCATCTGTGATTTTTCATGAATTAAACTGATGCTTTTCTCAAATTTAAAAGAGAATTTTAAAAAAATATATAAATTCAGACTTTTTTAGTGAACGCTGCTCTGTAAAACTTATCCATTTATCACTCGTTTTTCCAATATTTCAAATGATCTTTTCCAAATGCAGAAAAGTGAACTTGATGGCATTGGTCTTGCTCTAATTTTAACTGTAAGTAATTCACAATAATAGAATTATTTGGTCATAAAAGCTAAATAAAAATTGCAGTTTTAGTTCCAGTATTGATGCCATTTTTTTTGTTTTCCCACTTTAACATGGCCACCATCTTTTTTTTAAAAATCTATCTTTCAAGCTGATTCTAAACCATACCTATATAATATGCTACTTGTAAGTTTATATTTTATCTGTAGCATTTGTGAAGGGAGATAACTATTGAATGCAGAATTCTTTTTTTTTTTTCTCTCTCTTTTTTTTTTCCCTCAATTTTGAATTTGGAAGTCACTCCCAAATTTTGAATTTTTTTTAGGAAAACAGAACCTTTGAATTGTCAACATTGGACAATTTGGCATCAGTTGACTCGCGAATTCAAAAATTAAATTAAAAAGAAAATTTTAAATTGTCAACACTAGTTAAACTAGTAAATGACATAATTGATGCATTTATAGTGCTTGAATTACACTTATTATTCTGACCTTGAGTTCTTTCAAAGAAAGGTCTTGATGAGTAGGCAAGTCTTTAGACAAGCCTACTTGACAAATCTAATGGCTTTAGACCAGGCAAATTGGGAGTTGGCTGAACAGTTGATCTGCCTCTACCAATGCATTTACTCAGGGAGACATTATTTAAAAACAAATACAGTAAATAAACAAATCACATAGTATGGATGAAATTATTATAGAAAAATGTTTGATTAAGCTTTTTAGATAATTATTATTAAAAGGTTCTGTCATATAAGCTAACTATAATGGAAGAAATCTCTGTGTATGCACTGCAATTGCTTGACAATGCATGAAGTTGACATTTGGCAGAGACATTAGTCAGCTCAGAAGACAGTGCAATGTCGAGTTAAAGTTGTTTTGTCCAGCAGTTCTCAAGAAATCTAACAAAAATAAATGGAAAAAAACTACAGGTTATAGATATAAAATGTCAAAATTGTCAACACTGAAGAGAAGTAATTGAAATTATTTAAAGCTATAATTTCCTACGACCAACAAAAAATCATTTTACATGACTATCTTGACAGACTGTTTGTCTAACACCTTCCTAACAAGCACCTTTGGAATAGGTAATAATTACCATATTTCCCAGCACCCAAGACACTATTTTTCGCCAGTATAAGTCTCATGAATTTACCCTGTGTCTATCAGGCTCAACGGTACTTTTTTTTTTCTTTTCTTTCAACCATCACTATCAATAATAGACAGGTTTAATCACTGTTGCTAAGTTAAGATTATTCATGTGTTTTAACATTTATACATATCTATGTATCTATTTGGACTTTGCCCAGCCCTTATTGTTCATAGCAGGATCTTGATATTTTGCACACACACACTCCTCTTGATGAGTAGGGAAAATGTTCTGTTTTTTTTTGTTTTTTCTTTAGATTCCTCTCCAAAATAGGTTTTTAGAGGGGTATTCAATATGCAATATAAGTTTATGCTAAATTTGTCACTAGTTGGTGCTTCTTGAAGATTCACACTTTTTCTAGAGATCACAATCCAACAAAAGGTGAGAAAAGTAACCTATTCATTGATCATATTTTTTTCCAACTGCATCACCGACTGGTGCTGATTCATAAATTCTTTCTTTTTCTTCTTTTTGTAATTGGGATGTGTCCTTGAAGTTGGAATGTCCTCAATGCCACGAAATACTATAAAATCTCAAACTGATGCAAGACTTCATGACCGCCATTCTCAATCAATATGCCATGATATCACAGACAACCTAGTATTCTCGATATAAATAAAACTAGCATTCCAAAGGAAATTATGAATCGCCACCACCCAACCTCCAACTAAAACCCTTTTTTGGAGGCAAATTTTCAAAAAATAAAACTTTTCCTTTTTTTCATTGTGGGGAGTATGTGTATGAAATTTCAAGTTTCTACTTTGAACAGTAAGGGCTAGTCAAAGTCTGGATAGATACATATAAATGTCACACCTGAATAACCTAAATCCAGCAATAGTGTTTAAACCAGTTTGTTGTGGGTAGCGGTGATGAAAAACGCACAGTATTTATCAAATCAAGGTAATTTCACACCATTGTAGGATGATTTTTGTCTATTACGATTAATTGGCAGTTTTAGCTCTCAATTATTAATGCTATTATTGATTTTAATGTTAGAGATTATATTTCAGTTGGGTCTACTTTTCTCTTTGCCTCCAATGCAATTAGGAAAAAAAACTGATTCTAATTGGGCAGTTTAGCCAATAGAATATATCCCATGCAACCATTTTAATTTATTCTGACCTTGAATTCATCCAAAGGAGGTTTCTTATAAGTCCATGAGTATTATTTTTACCCCCACCGAAGAGTTTGATCGAGTGAATGCAGTTGCTAAGCAATTGATCTGCCCCTTTGAGCTTTTTATAAACCGTATATCTTTTATATAAGTTGACCATAATCAAGGCATTTGATGATTTCTCTTCAACAAGGAAAAAATATTTGTTGTTATTGTTGTATTCAGTTTGCATTATGTCACCTCTTTAAACTTGGAGGTGGCATTCTAGGCTCATCATTTTCTTTTTGGAAAACGTATTGTTGGGGTTAACATGTGACTCGTGGTAGTAAGGAGAAGGGGAGGAAGATCCAAGAGAAAAGAACGATGTTGAATAAATTAACTGTAGTTATGTGTTAGACGTTCGGGCATAGAGTGCACTAGGCAAGTTGACGGCAGTCTGATCCTTCGGTTGGAATCACCTTCTTTAGATAACTCTCAGTAGGCTCCAAAGCTAGCCAATTTGTTATGTTTTTTGTTTTCAAATTTCTGCTCTCAATGGTCAATAATTCATTAATGTAGCTAGTTCTCATTATTTTTTTTTATTTCAAAATTTTTCCAGAGTCAAGTTGAAAGTTTTTGTTTTTAGATGGAATTATCTCTACCGCTCCAGGAGCCTCTTTTTGCATATAATTTGTCTTCACTTCAATAATTTGGACCTTTCTCTATGATTGACTTTACTATAAGTTGAGGAGTTGATTTTAGGCTTCTCTCTAGGTTTTAAAAAATCTTATATCAGAGGATATATGGTAATTGTTATTAAATGGTTCAAGCATTCGTATGATATTAAGTTAAATTTTAGAACTAGTACAAAACCTAATGACTCTCCTATATATCATGCTTAATCAGCATACCATAATGATATCACAGGTAATCTAATGTTTTGGATTCTATTATGATAATTTCACACCTTTGCATTATGATTTTTATCAATTGAGATTAATTGACTGTTCTAGCTTGGGATTCATTATTCATGCTGTTATTGATTTTAATGTTGAAGATGATATTTCAGTCGAGTCTACTTCTCCCTGTGCAACCATGGCAATTGGAAAAAGATTGATTCCAATCTGTTAGTTTTGCCAATAAGACATTTTACACCTTTTAACAATTAACAGTCAACCATTTAATGCTCACCTGTTAGAATAGCAATAAGAATAATATTAAAAGGGTCAAATCGGGGAAATTGTCAATGGTATATTTCTAATTTATCATTCTAAACAAGCCTAGTTGATTGAATAAGGCATTAAATGGATGATTTATGATAACCAATTTATCAATCAATGAGTTGAGACAAAAAGTGAACAGCTGGCCAGCGTACACTAGCAGAATTACCCAGCATTGCCTGGGTTGTTATTGAAAGAATTTCAAACAAGTCCAATTAGTCTCTCAATAGAAAATGTCGTGTAAGCCATTGTCTTTTGGCAGCATGTCATGATTGGAGTGATCCATTGAAAAATTGGGGAAAAAAGAGTGATCAATGAAGAAGTTACTTCTCTCATCTTCTTTTCTGTAAAGAAAAGTCTGAATTTTCAATAAAACAAGCATGAATGCTACTGGAGACAAATCAAGGGGTCAACCTAGCAGAAACTTGCATTGTAAATTCAACTCCCTCCGAAAATCTATTTAGTGGATTCTCAAAAAGCAAAAATATTCTGTCTGGACATGAGAAGTAAATGTCTTAATTTTAGCCCTCTAGCTCTATAAGTGTGGCCTGTAAACATGATACATAGCCATGCAGCCAGACCAATTTGAAAACTGAAGAAACCAATCTCGATAAATTTGGTGACATAATACATATGAGGTCTATCCCGAAAGTACCCTACCAATTTTTTGTCCGTCAGTGGATTTAGACATTCTCCAGGATTTGCCAGACCTCTATGGTGGGCGTTTCAGAGCCAATTCTTTCCAAACTTGTCTTTTTTGTCTCTCCATCTTGTATTCTGCCAGCCTCGGTTTTGCATGTTGTAAGTTGTGATATCCATCGGTTATCTGCCATTCTTGCAACACAACCAGCCCATTGCCATTTGAGTTTTTTAATAGATTCTATGATGTCTTAGACTCCTGTTTTTTCCCCTAATATATTGTGCTGTTTTGTGATCTCTCCATGTGATGTCAAGCATAATTCTCTCATGTGAACATTGCATGATTCTCAGTTTGAAGATTAGTCTCTTGGTTGGGTTTCATGTTTCAGCTCCATAGGTGACTATTGGGAGGATGTATTGGTTGTGTACCTTTCTTTTAAGGACTCGTGGGATTTTCTTGTTCTTGAAGGTTGAGCTTGCTCTGCCAAAGGTTTGCCATCCTAGAGTGATTCTCCACTTGATTTCCTTTTTTTCTCTCTCCATTTGAGGATTTCAAGGAGATTTGTTGTCCTAGGTAGATGTAGTGGTCTATTTACTCCAGTTCTGCGTTTTGATTTTGATCGTTGAATGTTTATTTTCAACTTGTTTGTTGTACACAACATTCATTTTGCTGAAGTTCATGTGATGGTCTGTTTTCTTGCTTTCTTTGTTTAGTTAGTCCCCTTCAAAGTTGTGCCTTTGAGACCTTGTACGCTTATCCTGACATCCCTTCAATTTTTCAAAACAGTCTGCAAAGTCTTCTTTTAGAATTGCTATCAGTGGCCTCATCACTTCGGACTGTAGGAGGACTGAGAGAACTAGGAGATGCATTGTTTCACCAAAAAAATGCTAACAAGAATGAATTATGTTAGTATTTATTCCCTCCCTACACAGTTTTGTTTATAAATCATCACTACCCACAACAGAGCGGTTCAATAACTATGCTGGGTTCAAGTTATTTCATGTGTTCTGTCATTTATATATATATCTACGTATCCTATCTGTATTCCACCCAGCCCTTGCCATTCATAATGGAAACTTGAAATTTTGAACACATACTCCTCTCAATGATTAAAGAGGATAAATATTTTTGGTTTTATTTTGAAAATTCCCCTAAAAAAAAAAGGTTTTTAGTGGGGGTTCAATGTGCAATGTAAGTTTGTTCTAAATTGGTCACTATTTGTGCCTGCTTGTTTTTTCACACCTTCTTTTTCGAATCACAGCCCAACAAGAGGTGAGAGAAGTAACTTATTCATTGATCATCACTTTTTGCAAGTTTTTGATTGATCACCCCTAACACAGCATTTATGGATGGCGGTGATTCATAATTTTGCTTGGAACGTTAGCTATGTTTATACATGTTATTTTCTCTTAATGGGTAGAAATTATCCAGGTCAAGTCATGTTATTGCTAGTAACCAAATCTGGCAGGTCTTACCAGCTCAGGATAATCACTAAACTGGCAATTGGTAAAGTCAGGTCAGATTAGTATTATTAGTATTAGAATGAAGATACTATTTGGAAAGCCATAGAATGGTATTACAAACGAGATTTCTTTATTTAATTTAATGTCTTGTTAGTCAAAGTTTAGTATCTATTTTCTACCTTTAGAGTTATATTCATATTTGTAATTCTCTGTTGATATCTCTTAATGGAGATATTGTCCAGTCATTACTCACTATAGTTATGCAATAACAGTTTCTCAATGTTCCAACCTTTCATGGTGAAGGATTTTCTTTGAATCTCATCAAAAATAAAACTTTCTCCTAATAATTTCCATTTAGTTGAAATTGGTAGGCATCTTTGAGGCCACAGCGTCGTCAACGGTGGGGAAATATGATAAATGGTAAGCTAATTGGTTTTTGGTGATACGCAGCTCTCCTGGAGGGAAGAAAAAAAATTTTCTTTCAATTTTAGACGTTTTCAATCCATTAAACTAGAGCTTTCCAAACTTTTTGCTCTGGCGACAATTATTGTGCAACCCATTACTCCAGTTATGTTTGCAAAGCCAAATATATATGACATCCCAGCAGTTCAACTGACTCAGAAAAAGTATATTTTGAAAGACATACAAAATTATACCAAATTTTGAGACAAACTAAGATTATAGGCCTCACACTGAAGTGTTGCAACATGGTTTTGAAAGCGCTGCATTAGACACTCGACCATCTGGAAATTTGTTGATTTTAGAAAAAAAAAGTTTTAAGAGGGGCAGGAGGGTCTATTTACAATGTAACTAAAATGTTAAAATGGACATTTACTTTCTGCCACTTTTACAGAGATTTGGCTTTCATGAATTATTTTTCCATTTATCTGGTAACCATAAACTTTGCCCTTACTTTTTATTCCATTTTCGACATCTGGTCTGTGTGTGTCTACTCAGCAATGTGAAAATATTCAAAGCACCAGAAATTGAGTGAAAAAAACAATTTCTTCTGGGAGAAATGCGTGTCACCATGAACTCAATATTTTTTACACTAAATTCACGAAGCAGTTATATAAAATCTGCTTTTAGATCAGTCATTGTGCCACAATATCTCAAAATAGCTCTGGAGTAGAAAGAGAAGGGGAAAATTATCTATTTCCTGTATATTTAAAGTTGTATTTGCATTATAATTACTTAAAGGATTAATTCTGTTCCATTACTAATTTGTGGATTAGGATTATTGTACATCTGTCTGACATAAAGCGGGATTATTCTTCCTCCATTGTTGTTTCTATCTTTGTTTGATTTTTATATGAGAAACTGTCAACCAAAAGAGTTAACATGGGCTTTTTTCAGTTTCTGAATTAGCCAGCCAGCCAGCAGACTTTATATACATGATGTGAACAGGTCTCAACAATGGAGCTAGAGGCCTGAAAATTTTAAACATTTACTTTTTATTGCTGACCAAACCACAGTGGTAATTTAGTCTTGCAATGTTTGTGCTCTTAAGATGTAACCATCATCTGAGCAAGGAGGGTACTGCTTGTTAGTCTCTCCTATCAGAAACTGTCAACACGGGTTTCTTCAGTATTTTCAGCTGGTCTGGCTGCTATGTATGTCTCAAGCATGCAAGCTGAACTGATAGTGCTAAGAATTTGAATATGTAAACTTTGTCATGAAAATAATTATTTTTAGTTTGTTT
This sequence comes from Thysanoteuthis rhombus, assembly GCA_963457665.1. NCBI lineage: Eukaryota > Metazoa > Mollusca > Cephalopoda > Oegopsida > Thysanoteuthidae > Thysanoteuthis > Thysanoteuthis major. The sequence goes on along the minus strand of OY735206.1, from coordinate 4,600,996 downwards.
ATTTTTTATTTGTTTTTTGTTTTATTTTCTAGACCTTCCTCCAGAGGTTTTGACTGGGGGGGGGGGCAATTTATATTGTAAGTTTATGCTAAATTGATCCCTTAATTTGTGTCCTGTAGAATTCCCACTTATTCTTTGGAAATTCAGACTTTTTTTCATTGATCACTGCTCATCGAAATGGCAAGAAGAGTAACTTATTCATTGATCACCCCTTTTTCCAAATTTTTAATTGATCACCCCCCCACAAAAACCTGGCATGCTGCCATGAGATGTTAAGTGACAGTTTCTATTGAGTGACTTACCAGACCTGTCTATATTTTTTTAATCCTTATCTCCGATTGTCCTATTTAAACCATGAATTGCTCCACTTTCATTCTACCAGGGTTATCTGTTGTTTATAACGAAAGGGCAATCAATTAAATATAGATTCAGTCTCCACAAACTAGATTTTAACCTGTTGACCGACCTTTGACCTCCTAACTGCCTGCAAAATTTGACAATGTCTCCCCAGGAGCAAAGTTAAAGAGAAGAAAGGACTTGCAGAGATTCAACATTATTTTTCCAAGCTAATGAAAGGCAAGTCTTGAGAACCTGTTGTGCAGTCTTGCTGTAACTTTGCGACCTATCCAAGGAGACTTTTCTGCATATGCATGGACACTCTCCTACAGGGGTTACTTGGTTGACTGTGAGATGCAATAGAGTGTGCTTGTGTACTGTGTGACCATCGCATTCACGATGACTGAGCAAATCATTCATCATGACTTGTGCAAAGATTTTTGGCAAAAAATCGCATCTCCAAAGTCTTTCAGTCCCCCTATCTCCACTATAGTCCACATTTGGTTCCATGTGACTTCTGGCTTTTCTCAAAGAAATTCCAGACTGTGGGCGAGATTAAGGAGATCACAATGAGGCTGCTGATGTCAATCCTGAAATAGGTATTTGAGGCTGAGATTGGGGTATTAACTTTTATCTTATTAACAACAGAAAGCTAAGATAAAAATCTCCAAAATCATTTTGTCATGATAACCCTGCCAACATCTTAGCAGTGGGGACATGGATCTCTGGCTATGTTCGACACTTGGTATTCCAAGGCAATCATCCACCACATCGGACAAGGCTCCTTGTTACATAATTTCAGTTATTGCATGAGAACCAGCATCCAATATTTAGTCAAACTAAACAAAATATTCTACATACTATTTTTAGTATAATGTATATAAAAATTGTGGTAAAGGTTTGCTTTTGGTTTGTGAATTAAATATCAAAGGGAGGTAATTGATTACATTGACTTATGTGTCAGCAACTATATGATAATTTGGCACTGTAGAAGCCCTTTTCATTGGCTATTTACATGAGTTCATCTATGTTTATTGTAACTTGCAACCCTAACCCTAAATCCAAACCTAACCCAAGCCCTGAAAATAACACTAAATTACATCCTTTATTATTGAATTTGATGAAAAAAAAATTAATATTTGAATTTAATAGAATAGGTTTTAATTATTAAAGTTGTCTGCTTTCCTTCATTCTGTACGTTAGTATCTGCAGTGGTAGATACTTAAGCGAACGTAATTGGTTACCTCCTTCTGGTATTAATTTATGAATGGAGAGCAAACCTTTTCCCAAATTGACAGATGTTATGGTAAAGAGGGCAAAAGTGTGAGCCTAAATTGAAAATGTGATATAAATTTCCCATCCTCTAATCACAATCACTGGTTAATTTATATCAAAAGGAAGAAAATTCTTCTATTGCACCAATGACCATAAAATGCCTTACAGGTCTGGATTGCTTATTTATCCTTTTACTGAAGATTTGATGATAGTAGTTTGCTAAATTGGAAAAAGTAGATAAAATAGTTGGACAACTATGGCCCAAAATTATCATTAACTTCTCTTTCATCTTCCAAGGCAAAAAAAAAAAAAAAAATGTATGAGTGTATCAAAACTGCTAAAACTGGATTCTTGACCCTAGGAATGCATTAGACAATTTGAGATTACACAAAATTTCTACAGCCAACCCCTTCCCCACTCCAGCCCATGGTATCCGTGGGATAATTTTTGTGACTTATTTCTCGTAAAAAATAGCATATTTGTTACCAGGAATTATGCTATATTATTGTATAAAATTTCATTTTATACAACACTGTTTAATTTGTCAAGTTTTATAAAATTGATAGCATTCCATGTCTCCTTCCCAAAATGTTGAGTACTTATGCTAGTATGGTTATTAGCTTGCCAATCTCGAATCCCATTGATCAGGTTTTGTACTAAACTTGGCTTCATTCAGCCAGAATCAGCTCCAACTCTGTTCTTAGTTGTTGGCCATTAGGCTTTCGCCAACTCTGAACCAACACCGGAAATTTGGAACTTACTCTGCTTCTCAGCTTCTGGAAACTTCCAAGAGTTTTGGTTTCAAATCCCGCCTAACCAGAAATTCATAAGAGTGGATGGATCATATATATACCATAAAAAGCTGGGTAAAAAAAGAACATCTATAATCTGAAACTGATATAGGAAGGGGAAAGGAAGAAAAACTCTAGAAATAGCAAACCTCAAATTAACAATGGTCTGATCATACATGATTCAGCATATTGAAGCTATCAAGGATATTATTTCATACTAGCACACCATCATCAGTCTTTTATCATCCGTTGTGGGACATGGACCTTCCCCAGGATTCACCTGACCTCTCTATCATGGGCGTCGCAGAGCCAATACTTTCTGACCTCATACTAGTGTAGTACACGTAAAGAATGACAGGATTATTTACTTATGGAATTAGATACACATTGCATTTAGTATATGTGGATTTTCAGTGAGAAAGTCATTTTATTAACTTAGTTTAGTCTGAAACAGAGATTATCTGATCTATCTACTTCTACAGCATGTACTCTACACCAAGTCATTTCCAATAAAATACAAGTTATGTCACAAAGCAGTTTCCAGATTTTGATTGAAGAAATGTCTGATTTACAAAATGTTCCTTATGAGTAACATGATTTTACATTTATTACTTCGAATAATGCAGTTGGAGAGGTGTACATATTGACCTGTCTTTCTGCCATCCCTCTGTCTATACAGGAGAGTGTCCACGCATGAGCAGTACCCCTGATTGGTTGCAGGTTACATCAAGGCCACAGAACAGGTTCTTAAGATATTGAAAATGGCTGGATACTATGTAGGCAGACCTCACGGTTGACTTCTGCCTAGAGATCAGAGATACATGTTTGGTTAGTCACTCAATAAAAACTGTTTTGACCAATGTCTTCTAGCAGCTTATATGTTGGGTGTGAACCATTGGTGCAGCCTGTATGCACAGTACTTACATGCATAGCTAGCTAGCCAGACCAGCTCAAAAACTGAAGAAACTTATATCGATACTTTCTAATACACATATGAATGTAAATTCATCATTAATAAAGTTTCTCTTGAGATATTTTTGTACAAAGCCTTGAATTACAAGTGAGCATCTTGGCATAGGCGTAGTAGAGATTAGGGGGTTTGGGGTAGGCGGATTTGGTTCCCTGAGGGGCCCACTCCAACACTTCATGATATTTGTGAGTAGAAATTCAGTAGGTGACCTTCTGTTAGAATCTATCAATCAAAACTGTCAACAAAGGTTTCTTCAGTTTTCAAGTTGGTCTGGCTGGCTGGCTGTGTATGTATCACCAATACAGGTTGCACCAATGGAACTAGAGGGATGAAAATTTGAATATGCACTCTTTATCATATCTAGAAAGTGCTTTTTTTTTCTGTTTCCCCAAAATCCTTGATCCAAATAGATTTATAGTCGAGTTCAGCTAATGCAAGTTTCTGCTAAATTGATCCCATCAAGTGACAGTCTCTATCGAGTGACTAACCAGACCTGTTCATGAAGCTTTTAGGAGCTCCCCTCCATCGGGGGCACATGGGGCATTTTCAAATTGAACTCCCCCACCCCCCTTGCATCTGCATCATTTCTGCACAAATGATCATGTTGAACCTACTCAAAGAATTTTTCTTCCTCCTCTCCCATGATTAATCTAAAAGAATTTCAAGAATTTTCGTTGAAAGAAAAATCTATTTTTGGTTCTATTTCTGATGAATGACTTACAAATTAATTTCCTTAGTTCTCGTATTGTAATTTGTGCAATCAAAAATTTATGGCCATGAATTCTTGTAGACTTGGAAAAAAAAAAATGATGAAAAACAATTATTTTTATGATTACAGTACTGGACCATTTATTCATCAAGCTTGGGACCGGATGTGTCCTAGATTTCTACACCAACGCTCATATTTGAATTTTAAAAAAAACAAGATGTATATAAAAACAAAACAATGAAAGGTAAAGAACAAAATTATATTTAACTAATACAAATTAATACACTTCTAAAACTGTTTGATCTTTACTCTTTCTCTCCTAAAATTCTTAAAATATAAAATATATAGTGAAAAGTGATTGAAACTGTTTGAGATACAAATTAATCCACTTTAAAAACACGATCTGTTTGCAATAACACACGAGGAGAACGGCTATTTTTGAATAGCTAAAACTAGCTGAATTTGTCATAAATGGTCAAGATTTGGTATATTTCATTTTCAAAAACTCATAGAAAGGCTCCAAAAAGTATAAATATACAACTTTATTGCCAAGATAGAGTTCAAAAATGTTATTCTTGATCTAAACGTACCAATCTCTATATAAAATTTTAATATCACTTATGTTCATTTATACTACTATTACTACTACTACACTAGCCAATTCTTGCCATTTGAGAAAAAAAATTCTAACCACTTTTAGCCATTCAATGTATTATTGCAAGGATTGCCCAGAATTAATCCTCTCATCTGAATCTAAAGATATTTCTACCACGCCAAGAAAATTGAAACAAGTTAATTTGCATTACTAACCCTGCCATTATTTTCCAATTTCCCTTTGGAATCAGTCTGGTCATCAGCTTCATATGATGGTGATTCCTTCATTGATTTCTTGTTGCTCGCAGCCAAGCCAATCAAATGGGGGGGTTATTAGGTGGAGCCTTGAAGCATGCATTGAGCATAATGCAGAGATTGTTGTCTCTTCCTAGGAAGATTAACGAGATCGCCACAGGAGGCTCTCTACATGTCCCCAGCTCCTACCACACCCACTTAGTGTGGTCACCCATCTTCTTGGTTCTGACTAGGCCTGATGTTGCTTAACTTCAGTGATCTTACGATAACCAGCTCAATTTGGTAATTAACCTTATTATATTTCATGTATTCTCACATTCATCAAGAATACAATAATTTCTTCTTTTTTTTCCACACTCACTATATTGTAATCCAACTAAAAGAGAGATGGTCTGGTTGGTGACATTGTCATGTGACCAATATCTTTTGGCAGCATGTTGGGGATGATCAATTAAAGAATTGGAAAAAGTAGTGATCAATGGATGTGTTACTTCTCTTGCCTTTTGTTAAGTGATGATCACTAACAATGTCTTAATTGAAGAAAAAAAAGCAAAAACAAGAGTGAATGATGCTGGAAACAAACTAAGTGATCAATTTAGCATAATTACATCCTGAATTGAACCCTCTTCTAAAAACCTATTGGGGGAGGGGGGTGAATTTTCAAAGAACAAAACCACTGTTTATTTCCAGACATAATAATGAGTAAATGCTTGGATTTCGAGCCTTCTAACTCCATTGGTGCTGCCTGTACACCCTACTACGTACATACATAAATAGCCAGCCAGCTGGATCAACATGAAAACTGAAGAAACCTATGTTGACAGTTTCTGAAAAGATCCTTTTGCTGTTGTTTTGTATCAATTTCTCCAACTGATTGTTTTAACCCTCTGTTGTCCATTCGTACAAGATAAGTACATAAAATTACCTCCCATCCATTCATGCTCTCTTTCTCTCTTGTTGGTTCTGTTTCTGTCAATGTACTGAGTTACTTTCTCTCTTGATTAATTGGTTATCACTGATCTAAAAAAGATGCAGTTAATCCTTTTATGTTGTATTTTTCATGGTTCTTGTTGATGCCTTCACAGATCTGTGTGAGACACTTTTTGATCAGTCAGTCAGATCTTTGATATGTAAAATGTAGAATTTCCAAGCTGTATCATTTTAGATCAATATGAAACTTGGTCCCAACCTTCAGGTGGACCATTCTCCTCCTATTACTACCACTACTACTACTACTACTACTACTACCAAAACTAGTAATGTTAAATATCAAGTTTTCTCGGTTGTATCATGCTAGATTGATATGAAACTTGGTCCTGACCTTCAGATGAACCATCCTCCTCTTCCTCCTGCTACTACTACCACAGATGGTTGACACATTGTTTGAATGTATGGCAGTCCACCAGTCTATTTTTTGTTCAACAGTATAAAATGGACGTCTGAGAATGGATACTGTATGAAAATAAAACTGTTTTAAACCTGCAATGAAGGCTTTCTATTTTCATCAAATTTTACAAGAAAAAGTCTGCATAGTATTTACAACTCTAAAAATGTAATTGCAATGAATAAGTCAAGACCCTAATTTACAATAGAAAAGATTCTTATTCGAGACTTTCATTCTCATGCTAATAAATATTTTCTATTTCTTCTGACTTGTTCTGTAAAACAATAGAAATTTTCATGAAGCCTCACAAGCTGAGCGCACTACCACTGGGCCACTGTATTTCTTTCTCTATTTACGATGCAACTATCAGCAACACCATCCTTTGATGTTTCTGTATCAATCCCCCCCGTCTCTGGAATAAAATACTGTTTGCATCAAGACAGACATGATGAACCTTTTGATCTTTCTTCTGATTACTATTGGATCAAAGATTCCCGAGATTCTGCATGTCATTCCTTCTTCCCAAAGACATTCATCTCTGAATTCCCGATTCCATGTAGAACCATTAATCGTATCAATCATTCTCCTTTGACACAGTCTATTCTATTTCCTGCTGTGCTCTTTGCTCAAGGCATCATGAAATCCGATCAAAATCTTTTTCGAAAATTCTGAGGAGGAAGCATAATCTGTTAAACTTTATCGAATATTACAAAGATACTTTGGATGGCAGCCAGGGTCCTATGCCAAGTTTGTTAAGGATGACCATTTCCTCTCTAAGTAGCATGTAATGGGTACTACTGATTGTATAGTATAAGTAGCTTTTGTGTATGTGTATCTCTATCTGTCAACAGTTCCTCACAAGACTAATCCATGCTGACAATTCTGTGTATATATATATATATATATATATATATAATATATATATATATATATATATATATATATATATTTGGCAACTATAAGATGATGTTGTTTTCAACTTGCAGCGGAATCAGTTTATCTCCATACATCATTTTTTTTTTTTTTATTTTCATAGTTTGTTTTCAAACTCACTCAGCAAGAAGTTACATAGTGACTCGAAAGATGGAGAAATCATGCAAAAAATATCACTGATCTAGGACGGCAAGCTTTTAGTAGAGCAACCTTCAAAAACAAAACCCAATTAGTCCTAAAAAGAAAGGGTATACAACCAATGCATCCTCCCGACAGTTACCTATGGAGCTGAAAAGATTGACCCTCAAACTGAGAACCATGGAACGTGCACATGAATCATGCTCAAAATCACATAAAGAGATTACAAGACTGCACAATATATTAGAGAAAAAACATATCATAGAATACATTTGAAAACTTAAATAGCAATGGGCTGGTCATGTTGCAAAAATGATAGACAATTGCTGAACATCACAACTCACAACGTGGAACCCCAGAGATCATATGCAAAACTGTGGCTAGGAGAAAATGAGATGGTGTAACAAATTAGATATGGTCAGAAAGTATTGGTGCCACAATGCCTATGAGGGTCTGGTGAATCTTAGGGAAGGTCTATATCCAACAGTAAGAAGTGAGCCAATAAACTGGAGTACCTGCTAACTATAAGTTACCAAATTGAGCTTCAGAAGTGAATTACTGTATATTTTTTGAATTTAAGACCAGGTTTATTTTTTGTTTGTTTTTGTTTTTGTTTTTTGTTTGTTTGTTTGTTTATTGAAAAAATGGCCTAAAATCAGCAGTTTGACTTTAAATCGGGTCAGACAAAAATGGCCCATTCTTTTACCTATATGAATACAGTGTTGATAGATACAATGCATATTAGTGATTATGCCTGTTATCTTAGCTCAATTCATTCTCATGAGATGTATGAATCACTGTGTAGATAATATATTGTGCATATTATATAATATCCATTTTAAATCATATTTACAGATAGATTCATCATGACCGATAAGAATTTCTCTCGTCCTAACTGAAAGCAATGTTTGATATGTTGAAGAAGGAAGACATTTATATTTTGGTAACAGATGACCAAATGCCATAAACAGCGTATTCATAAGAAGGGGATATCTCTAATGACAACATTGTGGACTTTTATTCGAGTCAGTTGATATATCTGAAATCATTTCCTCGATCGTGAGCTCATCTTATACTCACAGTCGACTCATGTTCAAGAATATATGATAATTTCCTGGATTAATTCAACTCGAAAATTGAAGTCTGTTTTCGTCTCAAAAAATTGTTTTAATCTCACTGTTTGTTTTTGTTGGTCCATGCATGGAATCCTCTGCATGATTTGTCTTGTGCAAATATGTCGGTGAATGCATAATATCGGATTCTATTCTCTCAACTTTCTTGCTGTCTCTGAAATGTTTCATTTTAAGCTCTCATCATTTTTGTTTAAAGAAATATTCATTTCATTTTATTTCTGGCTATCTCTAACAAAGAATCTTGCTCTCTGCTTAAAATAAACTGAATACAAATGCATACAATTCACATTTATATTCGGGATGTGTTTTGGGTGCAGGGAGGGGAGGCAGTATAAAACTTTCTTCTTCCTTCTTCGAGAGTTTTATGCCATCCATTAAAAAAATTACTTTTCTTCTACTTTAGATAATGGACTGTTTTCTTTCAAAAAATGTATTAAAAAAAAGTTTTCATTTTCTTTGTATTTTTTTGTTTGTTTTTTTTAATCGTAGATTTCCTTATTTTATTTTATCTATGAAATATGGGAGTCCCAAGGTAGAAAGAATTACCAGACATTATCTTTTCTGATCTTCCTAGAAGGTGTCTGTATTCTTTGTTTCAAATAGGTAATGATAGGTACCATCAAAAAGAGATGTTATTATCCAATACCCATCAAGAACTTTATTTCTTTTACTGAAGTCTTTTCATCATTGGATGTGATTTATTTGGAATAATTTCCATGACATTGATTTTAGAGACTGTCAACATTCTGCAGTTTTCAAGTTGGTCTGGTTGTGTGTGTGTGTGTGTGTGTGTGTGAACAATAGGGGATGAGTCAGACTTGGGAGTAAAAGTGAATGGAGACTTCATTCAATAATTAATCAATTCATAGATTAATTAATTAGTATGCAATACATGTTTTGGGAAGGGTTCCCATCTTCAGTAGCAGTGTGTACCTTTTAATGGTTTAATAGTTTCCATAGAAAAGAAATTTAGTAACAGATGTTTTACTTGAAAATTGGAAAACAAGGAAGAGGATTCCTTTTAGGTCATCATGATAAATGCTAAGTTAGGACTGTGTTCTGTCTGTGTTGGGATATATATATATATATATATATATATATATATATATATATATATATATATATATATATATCGTTCATACAGGCTGTGCCGATGAAGCTAGTGGGCTGAAAATTTCAACATTCTCGCCTTATGTCTAGAAAAAACAATATTAAAAGCCATCAACCAAAATCATCAACATTGATGATTTTTTTTTTTCCCCTCAGTTCTTAAGCTAGTCTGGCTGGCTATGTAAGAATGCACCAATGAAGCTAAAGGGGTGGAAATTCCAACATTTATTTTTCATCATGCCTCGAAAAATAAGTTTTGTTTGGTTATCTGACCCCACCCCCTTTGGGGGGGGAATTTCATGTCAAATTGGTGCTTTAGTTTGTGTCCAACAGGGTGTACTCGCTTATAGGTGACACTATATGAAGGTTGAATCTCTTAGTTTGAAACAAAACGTTTTAATCCCGTAATTCAGAAGTGAAATTATATCTATAATATCATTCTGTTTGTCTGAGTAACTACTCTTTCTGATTATTTTCCATTCCTTCTCAAAGATCATCATATTTTCCGAGATTATTTTCTTGAATCCTTTTGAAACAAACCATCAACTCCCCATTTTGAAATTTTCTAATTGATCAATTAGATGATTATGTAGGAATGAGCTGTTAATGTGATCCGAGCTGGATAAGACCATTCTAAATCTATGATGGCTCTCCAATCCCAGAGGAATACCTCCAAATAGTATGTTTTTGATTGGTGCGGGTCTTGATACATTATGGTTTAGGGATTGCCATACATCATTGTAAAGGCAATCTAACTAAGAGAAGGTTACAATGACATAAAAAAAAAGATACTAGAAGTGGAGCTCCTAAACACCTTCTCCTGCAGCAAAAAATGCCATCAGTTGTGGCAAATCATCATATCCCTGGAAAACTACTTTGGAGTCTGAAAGAGTGGGATTGTCCCTTTGCAATGATCTTCCCACTTTAAACACATTCATGAACAGGTTGTTATGTAAATCTCAGCTCAGTCATGAACCTAATTGGAATGAAGGACAACCAACCAAGAAAAAACACTATACAAAATTAACATGAACAAAACCTCCCATTATTTTTATTGATTTTGAATAGTTTTTAACTGTTTCAGATTTAAGTTGGTTTTTTTTTCACTACTATTGGCTCTGGCAACAAATGAACAGTGCGATCGGAAATGATATGTAGCTTTCGATGAGAATCAAACTGTCTTCCCTCAACCAGACAGAAGCCCAGTTTATGCTTGGCTGCTATAACCATTCCATTATGTAAGCCTCATAGTAAAACATTGTGTTATGATACTTCATCTAATAATAAGAATAAACAACATGTTGGACATGGTTCTGCAGAAGAAAACCAATCCTATCCGTCAAACTTCAGTGAGTCATAAAAACTGATAATCCTCCTGGTGGGGCATCTGGCTTGAGATTAGATAGAGGGATAATTCTCTTTACCTCCTCTCCCTGGAAATCAAGGACGCTTGCACAAGGGGTGGGGATGGGGGGGTTCATGGCCACACCCCAACTTAGAAAAAAAAAAAGAAGAAATTATGAAGAATCTACCACCAACATATGCTGCTTTTTTATCTCATAAACTAAGGGACCAATTTGTCATAAACTTCTTTTGTAAATTGAGCCCCTAAATGAAAACCCATTGTGGGTGGAGGGATTTTTAAAAAAACACAAAGACATTTTTCTAACTCATTGGGGGCGGGGGGGTTAAGCATACAAAATTTTAAGTTTCTACTATGAATGGTTGGAGCTGGGCAAATTCCTGAGAGAGAGACATATAAATGTCAGAACACATGAATAACCTGAGCCTAGCCACAGTGATTAAACGTCTGTTATGTGTGGTGGTGATTAATAAAACAAAAAAAAAGAAAATCTAAAAAAAAAAACCTTCTTGATTGAAATTGTTCCGCTGTGTAATTGAAAACAATCCTATGACAGAAAAAAAAAAAAAAAAAAAATTCAGTCCAGTCATAAAAACTGAAATTCCAGCCTATCTGACATCTAATTTGAGATTAGATATACCCCCCCCCCATTTCTGGTAATCAAGGACATCTCTGTAGGGAAGGGGGTTCCAGGGCTCACCCAAATTTTACCCTGTCAGTTTTTGAAAAAACAAAAACAGATTGAAAATAGGATTGGTCTATGAAATAACTAACCTAGGTAAGACATTTCTGTGGCTGATAAGATTTAGAGAGTTAAGACCCGCACCCTATTATCAGTTAGGCTTATTTTATGTCCTGTTTCTATAAGTGCTTGTATTTCTAGAGTAACTGGGGATCTCGAGGGTTGACAAACCCCTCCCTAAAATTTGACCTTTGAATGAATGCTAAGACATGGGGTGATTTTTTTAAGGGCTTTTCCAGGAAAAAAATGCATCTTATCAGGTGAGAAATACAGGTAAATTTCCAAGACTTATTTCAAGGAGAGTGGAGAGTGTTAGCCTTCATTTTGTATCTTGTACAAAAAGCATGAATTAACTCCTCTCCCAGGTGTTTGTCTTGTTCACATTTCTTTAAAATCCTAAAGATTTGTTAAGAAAACTTGGAGTGACCAAAAAATTGACAATTTTTCAAGTAAGCAAATTTTGCAAACAGCAGTCTTCAAACTTTGCATCTCTGAAAATCTAACGCTTTCTTATAGTACATGTTTACCGCTAACTTACTTACTTTAAGAAAATTTTTTTTAAAAATATATAAATATCCAAGAATTAAGTCTCTCACTCTTCTCATTTCATTCATCCTTCATACAACCCTTGGGGAAACATTCACCAGTTCAAGAAACACTGATTGAAAAAAAATTTTTTTTTTTTAATTTTTTCTCTTCAATTAAAAAACAAATTTATATTTCAATTGTTGGAAAACCAAGTTTTTCTGGGTTGTAGTAGTAGTAGTAGGAGGAGGAGTTTCTTCTCTTTCTTTATTCTTTCACTTTGAAAAATTTGACAGTATTGACTCCTCATGTTTGAGTTTTTGAATCTTTGAATCCTATGCAAGTATTTTGCAGTGCATGTTCATTAAGTTCAATATAGGTCATTCTCAAGAATGTGACAACAATAGCCATAAACACAACTGGAAAGTCTTGTCTAGACTCGAGGTTTCTCAGCTCTCAACAATCACATTGATTTGTACCTTTATAAATATAGATAAGAAATGAAAGGTTATCTTGGAAACTGGACCTTTTTTTTCTTTTCTTTCTCTTTTCTTTTCTTTTTCTTTTCTTTTTCTTTTCTTTTCATTTCTTTTCTTTTCATTTCTTTTTTTTCTTTTTCTTTTTCTTTTTCTTTTTCTTTTTCTTTTCTTTTTCTTTTCTTCCCCAAAATTTGTACTATATTTCAGTGGTCGCCAAACATTTTCAAATTATGGTGACCTCATTGTTTAAGAATTATCTATGGGTCCCTGAGATAAGAAATACTGTAGAATTATATCTATAATTTTCATTGGGTTCTTTTTAGAAGAGAGTGTCATTATGTAAAGTTTTTTCTGACTATTGTCCTCATCTTGGTTCATTTCTTGAATACAATGTTTCAGCTGTAGTACCCTACAGCCTTCTTCAGGTGATAAATAGGTATTCTTCCAACCATGGCATCAGTTAGGGACACTTGCCAGGTTTTGAGACCAATTACACAGTCTAGGCCTAGGAATTTACACCGCCCTAAAATTAGAAATGAGCATATTTCCTACCAATCACCGAAATGCCCCTGCTCCCCTGCCATATCAATGGTTAAATGATTACTCCTTTATCACCTGAAGACAGCTGTAGGGTACAACCACGGAAACATTGTGTTCAAGAAATGACCTGCAATGAGGACAACGGTTTACATTAATTGAATTTACGTTCATGTTATACCAGTAAGTTTTTTTAGTTTTGTTTTATTTGTTGTTTTTTTTTTTTTTTTGTTTGTTTGTTTTTTTTAACTGTGGTCCAGCTGAAGTGTCTGCATCCTCTCTCATACACATTGCATCAGATTATTGCATCTCTGTGTTCTTGGGATCATCTTCTCCTGACCTCTGCGCTAAACTTGTGATGTCCCATCGAACTTGGCATGCACATCCATCTCTTGGATCTTGCCTATCGAATCCCAAGTTTGTTGCTTTTTTAATTTCATTGCTATTGATCTACTTATGATAATATAGTGTGTATTGGTTGTTTGTTTTGTTGGTTCGTCCGTCACTATTAAACAAATCAAATGATAATTTGGCATTCCAACAAATTTGAAGAATAACACCGTGTCATCATCAGAAGATCGGACGTGCTGACAAGTGATTGGGTCCTCTGGCCGGTGTTGTCCATTTTGTATTCATCGCAAGCGATGACCAGATGTGGTGATGCCAAGTTGATGTACTTCCTTATTTGTCTGCTGTATTTAATGCATACGTTTGTCCTCTGTTTCTGATGACCTATCGTCTTCGATTGATGACAACTGTTTTATCAATCTGAGTCCTGTATCATTAATTGATGGCTAGTAGGAAGCATTGCTGTGGAAGGAATAAGCATGAACTTGGGAATCCAGAATTCTCAAGTGAAGTGTTTATCTTTTCTGTACAACTTGAATTGTATTTGAAAAGCCTGAAGTGAAGCTAAATTAGAGTTTGATAAACAAAGTAATTTATCTTTGACACTTTGTACCTAGCTGTCTGGTTTGCTTTTAATCAGGCTACCTCTCTCTCTCTCTGTTTGTCTCCGCCCCCTCCGTGTCTATCTCTTCCTATTGCAATGAATTTATTGATAAACATTTTTATTCATTTCAAATATGTAATGATTCACAAGAAAGATATTCGACGTTGGAGAGCTGTTATCGCAGAGAAAAAGAATTCCTTTCCTCATTGTATCGGCTTAGATTTTTTAACACATGTCGGCGGAATAAGTTTTGAAGGAATTTCTTTCCATTATTCAATTAACAAAGGCTCCAAGCGGAAACAAACCTCTTTTGTCTTATGTCAGCCATTCAAAATGGTGATCATGTGGTCTTCTTCTGAATGCGACACACACTACACTAGCTTATTCAATGGCATCTGACCACCGACCAAGTAACCCCATAGGAAAGTATCTGTTCACACATGTGCAGTAAGATACCCTTTGATTGGTTTTATAGCTAAATCAAGAATGTGCAACGGGTTCTCAATGTTGAAGTCTTCTACCCTCCCTTATATAAATGTGTTTGTGTATTCCAATGCTCTTGGCTATACTGTTTTGTCTACAGACTTGAGAATTGGAATCACTACTCCACTAGACCTCTTTTAAAAATGTGTTCGCTTCATTCTGATGAGTTTATTGATAACCTCTGCATTCTCCAAAATCTAGACGTTTGTTTTGTTTTTTCTTTTCACTCTATTTTAGATGTTTTTCAGTGGAAAAATGCCAGTGACGTCATAAACAGGATTTATTCTGATCATTTTTTTTTTTTTTTCTTTTTTTTTTTTGCATGAAACTTTTTTTACATGACTTCATATTTTGACGCTACGGTTGTTCAATTATGGCGAGTGAATTTCAATTTTCCTTTGATGTTGTAATATTACTTTGTAACACCTTTTATTTTTTTTTTTTCTCTCTAGTCACTCTATTCAAAATATTATTCAAAGATTATATTACTAGTTTGATACCCATGAAAAAATTACTGGATGTATTTGGATTTCTATAAGATGATTTTTCAAGGGTTGGGAAAAAAAAGAAGGGACATTTGTTTCAGCCGAAGAATCCACACATGATGGAATTATGGTTAGGAAATATTTTTATCAGCAAAATTTTGATTCCTGAGTGTAAAAGTCTAGTGTTACAAACAGCAAAGCTTGAAAATCACTGTCCATTGACTCAGGTGTTGATATCAGACCATCCATACTGGTAGATCCAATGAGGATTGAAAATTATATATCTATTGTCTTCACACACTCACATGCAGGTGATATTAACATCAAAGCAATTGTTACAGACTGTTAATTCTGATTAATAACTCTTTAGACACTCGCAATGAATTTGAATTTTGATCATGTCAGACAGAACTGGTAAACTTGTGTCTTACTGTAAAACAAAGATGGAATAGATAATCTGGGAGAAAGAAGGGGGGGATTGTCACCAGGTGTGTGCTCCTCTTAATCATCTAGAGTGATACAGGTAGCCCCACAGTTGATGGCATTAAGGATGGTCTGGCTGGGGCAGTTTGCATTCACTTTGCACTAATCCCCTTGGGAACAGCATGAATCCACTCCTTCCCCCCCAGCAGTTGAAGCCCTTCAGCCTTGTAAGGCAGTCCATCTTGGTCATCAATCTCGCACCCTTGCCCCATAAAAATAGAAAATCACTACATACAATGCTTGGGTCTTCCTGGACCATTCAAGGACAAAAATTGCCTCGTGTGTTATATGAAATGGGGAGCAACTTTGCTCTTTATCATCCAAGCTCTTGTGGCTGAAGTAGTTAGGGTCACATCAATGAAAGATGGGTCCCTGAGGTGTGGAATGCGAGTTCGTCTTGTCGCAAGCTACTTATTTTTCCAATTTCATACGATTTGCTCTGGTAGTTGAAGAGTTTATCAATCTAGCTGCTGTGATGAAAAGTGAAAATAAGATTTAGTAAAACTAGTGATGGAATAATGCTAATGACAAACTAAGAGTCTAAACTGTTACATGGATTTGAATGTATGGACTTGTATAATCAAGTATTGTACAATTAGTATTATTAGTTGTATTATTGTTATGCAACAATCCATTAACATTTTTTAATTTACATAGTGTTTGTCTAAAAATCACTGACATATTTATAAAAATACTAAATACTAAATGGATCTTTTATAGGAATTTAATTGCTTAACCGCTATGTTTTTCATCGTTTGTTTATTACCTGTGACGAATGTTGTAATGTCTCTCAGAGCCAAATTCACTTTCTTCTTAATCAAAATGGGGAAAATATTGAAAGCATCCATAGAGAGAGGATTAAGCAAGAGAAAGATTTACAATATTCATATTTCTGGCTTATTTTTAATGATATTAAAATGTTTTGATGTTATAAGACATTTTACTTTTGATCTTCTTTTTAAGTTGATTGATGACTGATGACACGTTTTTCAAGCTATTTGTTTTTTGGGTCTTTTTTTCTTACCAGGCCTCATAATCCGCTTGCACCATTTATTAAAAGTTAGGGTCAAAAGTGAGGTGAATCTTACAAAGTGAATTCACGGATTATTTTACTCTAGAAGTACAATCCTTTTCTTCCTTTCAATGTAAGCGGTCAGAAACTAGGGTATTTGTTATTGATTGAATAGAGCTTTCTGAAATGCATTACAAATAATTTCACCTTAGAAATGATTTGTAATTTTGAAATTTTAATGAAGTGTAATAATGTTGAAGGTTTTGAACTGTCTGTTTTTTGGTTTGTTTGTTTTTTTTGTTGTTGTTGTTGTTATTGAACTTTTACATATTGAGGGGAAAATGTTAAATCTTTTTTTTTTTATCTTCTAATTTTACTATTTAAAACTATCTGTAGTCAATTGAATCTTGAGCATTCTATTTATTCGACAAGATTGAGTAGATATACAATTGTATTTAATGTTTCTTTATTTGCCTCCAGTGAATCTTTTCAGAAGATTTTCTAATGCACTGAAGTGGACTGTGCTGGGGGGGGGGGACTAATTTGTACATGAGAGTGCAATCCTTCTTTCTTTCTTTCTTTCTTTTTTTTTTTTTTTTTTTCAATATACCCCCCCCCCCCGGCCTGGTACTCGTCTTCTGGTCGCCTTGTAAAACGAAATTGTTGATTGTTGTATCACATGTCTGGTGTTTATTGATAGTCGACTGTTATTTGTTTGATGAGTCAGTCGTCAGTCAACCTAGTTCTTGGTAAATGGATTATTTCACTAAAATAACTTGTGATTCATGATGTAAATGGAAAAGTTGGTAAAGAAAAAGAACACAAAGCAACTCCTCCGAATACATGGAGGCAATTGAGAAGGGGAATAAAACTCCACTGATCTTATCGTTAAGATTCCGTGGTTTTCATTTCAATTACTGGTAATGTTCTCTACCTTCTTGAAATTACAGTGCTCAGATTTATTTGTTTATTCATTTTTTTTTTTTAGCTTTTATGGATTTGAAGAGTCATGAGTGTGACAGACATGGCTCATATACATGTGTGTCAAAATCGCCTAATTGGTGAATTAACATTTTTTTATAAAAAAAAAAATAAGTAGATATGTAGTCTTAGTCATTTTTGCTGATTCAACTTGATATGTAAAATGATGAGGAGTTACTGAAGATAAGCAGAGATAATTACAAAAGATATGATAGTGATATTCTAAGATACAGAAGCTCTCACCTCTTCAACATGTCAAAACTAATATAAGAAAAGGTTTATTTTAGTTGTAGGTCATGAGAGAACAGAAATGAAATGTACATGTATAGCATTGATGTTTGATTTAAGAACTTTGAACAGAGACTTTTTTTCTTTTTTTTTCACTTGGAAAAACTGCATAGGCTCAACTTTTTTGAATCACAATGCCTTCAGGGTATAAGGATTTTTTTCCCAGCACCCCAAATTGGAAAATACTGCGCAATCAAATTTACATTTATGTGGTTGGGTTAGATAGGTGAAAATACAATCAATCCTGGAATTGAAATAAAGTCATATATATTTGTCTCCTTTTCTAATAATCACTATCTAACTACAATCGCTATGAAATCCTGGAAAGAAATCAAGCAAAGAATCACTCGAGGTTGGCAAGCTTTCAGGAAATCAAGCTCAACCTTCAAGAACGAGAAAATCCCATTAACACTAAGGATCTATAACTGATGCACAACATGATAGTCACCTATGGAGCTGAAATATGGAACCCTAACTAAAAGATTGACCCCTGAACTGAGAACTATGCAACACGCACAAGAGAGAATGGTACTCAATCACAAGACAGCACAGTATATTGAAGAAAAAAGACAGGAGTCAGAGATATCATAGAAACTATTAGAAAACTCAAATGGCAATGGACTGGCCACGTTGCAATAATTCCAGACAACTGCTGGACATCACAACTCACAACATACACCCTCAGAGATTATATGCAAAAATGTAGGCAAAATATGAGATGACATAATGAACTAGACTAGTTCAGAAAGTATTGGCTCCACAACGCCCATAATAGAGAGGTCTAGCAAATCTTTGTGAAGGTCTCCGTCCATGGATGGATAATAAAAAGCTAATGATGATAATGAACTACAATTGAAGAAATCTGTTTGTATCTGTGTATAGACAGCAATTACTCAGCAACTGGCTATTGTAAAATGTTGACATTCAGCAGATATATTAGTAACCATTCAAGGCATTGCAGTGTTGAGTTTGAAGTTGTTTGGATCATCGGTTCTCAAGAAATTTGATAAAAATTTATCAAAAAATGGCTGATTCAAGATCTTTCATTCAAAATTATAGGTGTGAATTTAGATATGAAATATCCGTTTTGCTAACAAAAAGTAACTAAAATACTTTGAAGCCGTGGTTTTGTATGACTGACAAGAAATTATTTAAAATCAAAATTGTGGCCGGCTACTTTCTGCACCATAAAGTCTGGTCCCCTCCAAATAAGCAGTTTTGGGACAGGTACTACCCCAGAAAAATGAACATTTTATAGACTGAGTGAGTCCAACAGCAGTGCATTGGATTACATTTGCCAGGAATTATTGATATGTTTCGATATTCCAGAGCACCCCTGGGAATTATCAGCAGTGCCCTTTGATGCCATGGCACACACTTTCTGAATCTCTGTACTAGAATATCCAGAAGAAAGAAAAAAAAATGTCAAGATTTTAAGCTGTGTTTAGATAGGAATAAGTGGGTGGTTTAATATGTCTGCTGGAACAAGTTGGTTATTGGAAAAGATAAAAATATTATCAGTTGACAGAACTCCAAACATCATCTTAGGAAGGGATTTTTTTTCCCTCTTCTAAGATAGTTTTGGAATGTAGAAACCAGCAACCATTACTGTCAACATAGGTTTCTTTAGTTTTTATGCTGGTCTGACTCACTATATATTTTTTAAAGATGTTTTTCATGATGCTGTAAGTCTGAAAATATTAAACAATTACATTTACTTTCCTGAATTTCGTACTGGGAATACCAAAGGAGCCAGAGGGCTGAAATCTTTCTACATTTACTGTTTTGTATATCTTCAAAAATTGTTTTTTGATATTTTTTTTTTTAATTTTTTTTTCAACGCCCCTCCCCCTTTTTTCAGTGGGGGTCCAATCAACAATGTAAGTGTATGCTAAATTGGTTCCTCAGTTTGTGTTCAGCAGCATTCATACTTGTTTTTTGAACAAGGTAATATATTCATTGTTCACCACTTTTTCCAATTTCGTAATCGATCACAGAGCAATAAGACTTGCTGCCAAAAGCCATTGGTCACATGGCAGTTTCTATTGATTGACTAACCAGACCTATTATATATTTTATCAGCATGGTACCTGTCAAAAATGACAGGATTACAGGCTGCTATGGAGATGTGTTCCTAAAGGAGGCAGAATAAATAAAATCAATGCAAAATAAATCCATTATAAGAACATGCTAGTATAAGTTTTTACTAATAAACATGACACTGATTCGTTATTCTAATATATAAAATGAATAAATAACTCGCTTGATAAAACTAAGGCTGTGCCCATTCCGATGGAAGAGACAGACTTCATGGCCTGTGGATCAGTTTGCCATAATCCTCATGTAAAATGATTTTTTGTCGATCATACAAAACTACGGCTTTGAACTATTTGGTTACTTCTCATCAGTGTTGCCAATTAGGATATTTTTTTATCTGAATTCAGATAACTTTAAATGTTTTACTTCGTACAATGGCCAGTTGTGTTATCTTCATGCACACACATACATACAGATTTCTCCAAATGTAGTTAGATATTTCCTGAATTACCAAGAAAAAAAAAATGTGAGCAAATTTCAATCTGGCATTATTGTCAATTGGCATAAATCAAACTGGTGTTTGAATTGGTGCCTCTGAAGATGAATCTTCCTGACCAGGCTCACACAATTGCTGGGTGGGTGCTGCTGCAATTTCAATAGGAAGTGGAGTTGCTAGCCTCATGTCAAACCCCCTTCCTTTACCAGGGCTCTGGACCAGCAAGATAACTAAAAAATAACATCCTGGCAGTGTTGACCAAATGAACTCTATCTGATTGAGGGTTATTAACTAGTAATGGAAATATATAATCACAGAATTTGAGGAAACCATTTAAAATGGGCTATCCTGTAATACTGCTCTGACAAAAGCATCATTTTAGTCCCGGGCAGAAAAAAAGCCAGAGCTGTAATTCACTGTAGGTTTTTGTCGTTGTTGTCTCTTTTTCTCGATGAGATAACTTTGTTACTCCTAAATATGTTTCAATGAAATTTCGTATGAAGGCTTGTGGAGAGATTCTAGCTGAGGGATGGTGAGTTATGGGTTATGGATTGTTTGTTTATATTTTATATGTAAATAACCATGTCAACATGCAAAAAAATATTTAACTGCTGAACACCCTGACCTATCTATCTCTATCTCTCTCTCTCCCTCTCTCTCTCCCTCTCTCTCTCTCAACCATTTTCTGCTGGGGACTTTCATACTTTTTAGGTTTGTATATTTTTTTTTTTCTTCCTTTTGCTATGGAACTCTAAAAAATGTATAGTTTTTTTTCAATTTTTGGAAATCAAAACTAGAAACCTAAGGGATTAATCATAATCTATCTTTCTTTCTTTCTTTCAAATTAATTGCCCTGATGTATTGGTTCAAATGATGTGTGAAATAATGAAAAATATTTCGGCAGACAACAGCTTCAGTCATGTAAATAGAGTATATGATTCAAGTGGGATCATAACCCAGACTGCAATAATAATAATAATAAATGCTCATAAGTATTGATTTATATAATAATAGAGAATGAAGGGGGAGGTAACCCAGCAGATAATGATAGTGTGTCAAGGTTGCCACACAAACATACACTGCTGCAAGAAGATTAACTGGTCTACTTGGTTGAGTCGGCTGTCGGGTTTTCTAATTGTCAAACTTGTTTGTCCAATTTCAAACATGTTGGTTCTTGCCATCTAACTGCGGTCGGAGAAATCTCATTTTACTTGATTATTATAGCAGGCTGCTCCACATGCCATGAAGTCAGGTGCCTCTCTGAACATTCACCTTTGGAACAGGCACTTCCCTAGTGCTACTAATCTGTAATGGAAGTGTGTTCTCACAGCAGGAAGGAGGAAGTGCCTTTTGACACCATCACGCTTTTGTAGTCCTTTATCTTTTGTTATTAATCCTCGACTATTGTTGTCTCGTCTTTTCTCTAATGGAGATTTTCTTGATATTTGTTCCCTTCTTTTTTTTTTTTCACCCTATATTATTCAGCTCAAATATCTGAGGTTCCCAACCTGGGGAGGTCTACAAAGTTATTACCGGGGGTTCTGTGCGCTTGTTGAGTTGGCAGACCCTTTCAAAATACTAGATACTGTGCGAAAATTCATTTAAATAGGAAAGGTCTTTTGTAATGATAAGGTTGGGATTTTATTATGGACTAAATATCCTGTGTCCGTGGGCATCCGCTGAGGAGAGCGAACAGGATATTTGCCCTTCCCAGGATCAGGCCTTCGCACTGAGGATGAGGGGTTTTGAAAGTTTGAACCTCATAAAGGCTGGGGATCAAGGGTTCCCTTTGAATAGTGACAACTCATGCTCTCTCTAATCCTTTACCTGACAACCAACATCCGGATATATCTAATATCTATATCAGTGGACGCCCAGCGCATACCTGTATCATCTGTCATCAATTTTTGTTCTAATCACTTGGAACCAAAACCTGAACATCTGAGAAACTATATAAAATTTGGAGAAATAATTTCAAAAGAATTTGAGTATCGTCTGTAGTTTCAAACTTTAACATTCAAAGAGTTTTTGAACGATTGAACTATGTGTTGTAGACAATGTTTTGGCTGATCCATTCTACAGCCTTCTGCAGGTGTACTCACCAATTGTGATAGTGATGAACTTACATCAACATGCTGGCTGAGTGTATAAGTCAGACAAGCGAGGATTTCAACTCAATGTGGCTTCTGCTTTTCAACAGGGACAAGGTATGGAAATCCAGGCCAAACAAAGAAAGGAGGGGGAAAACACTCAAATCCCACGTTATGAACGTTACTATCATTGGAGAGAAAAATCTTTTTACCACTATTCGGATAGTACACTAGAAAAAGGTCTTGAAATGGATTGGCTGAAATATCATGTTAA
Source organism: Thysanoteuthis rhombus (assembly GCA_963457665.1). NCBI lineage: Eukaryota > Metazoa > Mollusca > Cephalopoda > Oegopsida > Thysanoteuthidae > Thysanoteuthis > Thysanoteuthis major. The sequence continues at coordinate 4,578,141 of OY735206.1, read as the reverse complement.
GAACACAAACAAGAAATCAAATCGTCTGAAAAACTCTTTGAACATAAGCCCTACTTAGCCAATATATCATGGGCCAACATGGCAAGGTAAGGCCTACCATTCCACACCCCCCAAAAAACACACACACACAATTCATATGAAAGAGGATCGACAAAAGTAGTGACCACCATCTTCATTTCCCAACATTTTGACTATAAGAGGAATATTAAAGAAATTAGATATAATTTGTATTTGTGACTGTTGAAGATTGGTTCAAACTATTGCGTGTTTGATTATATCAAGTGGCATTTTCTACCCCGGCATTTACCAGTTTTCTATGCCATACCTTCTGAAGAGTCGAACTTATCCTTCTCCTATATGGGTGGATGGTCATGGTTGTGGTTGACAGCAAATCAGCTCTTCTACACTGACCAACTGTTTGTTGGTTGCCACAATGGCCAACGTCCAGCAGGGAAGAGAGAAGCATGAAAAATTAGCAAATACATTTGCTCTGCGTCAGTCGAGGCAAGATGATCTCTGTTGCATTTGTGCGTGGGTATTTATTACAAGCCCGGGGGGAATAACTCACTCGGTAACTCTACTCTGTCAATGCTCAATTGGTAACTACCTGTTACTCTGACTGCTCCTATTTATAGAGGTCCACCTCGACTAGTTTCCACTGGACCAACGGTCCGGAGTTACCACGAAAGACCTATTACAATAGTCTCGACAGAGGTGACCGTTATGTCCTAATGAAAATTGACCCAGACTTTTTAATTGTTTTTCATCAGTGATGTTGATTGTCTAATGAAAATGCAGAGTGGCCTAATGGTTACTAGCAAGGAGAGTGAAAATTGGTAAAATGAGTCTAGATTTCTGCCTAGGCAGCTCAAGTTCACTTTCTTTTAATGCCCTCAGTAAAAGCATGAATCCACTTTTTCATGCTATTGGTGAATCGCAGAGCAGTTGGAACCCTGTAATCCTGTAAGGTAGTCCATCTAGGTCGTAGGGGCTAACAACTCCTATAAACCTATTTGCTACTGAAACTGGTTTCTATTTTCAAATAGAACATTTACAAGCCAACTGCCAAACCAAGTCCATTTCCAATACATACTATCTCAACGACTAACATATACAACCTGTTTCTAATATGTGCTCTCTTATATATATATATGTTGAACTTGTTTTGCCGATTCTTGTAATAAATACCCACGCACAAATGCAACAGAGATCATCTTGCCTCGACTGACGCAGAGCAAATGTATTTGCTAATTTTTCATGCTTATATATATATATATATATATATATATATATATAAAAGAAAACGAAAATGGCTGACTACGTTGCGCCCTCTATATGCATAAAATGTACAAGATGGACAACTCTCATTCCAACAAGGTTAGCACTAAGAACACATTTTTATTCCATATTCTTTTGCACTTGAAATTCTCGTCTGGCCTTTTCTTTTCCTTCATTTTTGCCTCCATTCAAGTGTCTCATACTCATGTGCTTGGGCTTAGTTATTTCACCTGAAAGGTATCCACGTGTGGAAAAGGCTAGAGCTCGTGAAAAGAGCCATAAGGTGGGAATAAAAAAGGCATATTCCACTAGGAACCTTTTGTCTTCTTGCTGATTTCGTGTTGCCAAATACATTTTCATGTTTACATCTAAAGTTGTGTCAAAAAATATCTAGAAACATCTAGATTCTTTGCATAATATATATATATATATATATATATATATATATATATATATATTACTTATGATCAATTAATTGAATGTGACTTTAATCTTCAACATTTATTTTATTAAAGTATTACTCAATTTATCAAAAATATTACTTATTTTATTAGTATGAATGAAATTTAAAAAATTAGTTATTTTATAACAAAACATCTAAATAGCGATTCCTTGCATCTGGATTGGTGACACTGCTTTGAAGTGTCATTGTGTGGCTATGATTAAGAAAATTACTCTTTTCTGGTCTCTATTTAACAATGTGAGACTTTCATGAGTATTCAGTTGTAAATAGGAAAGCAATCTATGCGGTTTTCTGCCTTTTTACCTCCCATTCAACAGGTCATTGTGGAGTGCAGAGTTCTTAAGGTAAGGTGTTGGATTTTGAAGCTATTGTCATTGCTTCTTTAAGAATGTATAACGTCAGTCTCTTATGAGACAACTCCCATTGGAGAATGAACAGCCAAGTGACAAAGTCTCAGTTTGCTTTGCATGTGTCAACTTAATGATCCATGCGAGTTTGAAGTCTGAAGTCTGGCCAAGACCGGGACTTTATACATACCTATTTTTGTTGTTTTGTTTTTTTAACCACTCCTTTGGCAGGATGCAAGTACATAGAAGCAATACTTCCACCAAAATCATACAGCTGAGAGTCTACTCAATTAGCACTAGGAAATATGTCCAAATGGAGAATTTTCCACACTCTTAGCTCATACCAGGAATTGAACCTGGGACCTTCTGCATACTAACCATTACGATATTACAGTAGTCTATCGTTTCTTTACTCTTAATTATCCCGTAACTGAGTACAGGGTTGTTGTTGGGGCACCACAAATGATTTTCATCATGGGTGGCTGTGCTACAGGTGAGATAGCCTAATGAAGCCTATCCTTCTCCTTGCTAGTTTGGAATCAATTGTCCATTTCCTAGATTGGTTACCAACCATGGCTAGAGTGCCAATCTGCTCTACTATTCATACATAGCTGGGAGGAGAAGAGATCAATTCATATCTTTTCAAGAGGCATTAATGTGAAATAAGCTGAAACTGCTTCAGCCAAATGTTGAACTTGTTTTGCCGATTCTATATTCCATGCTCTTAACCATTCTGCCACTCCACACCTCAAATCATCATTGCTCCAAATCTGATCTGCAATCATACACATGTATAAATCAATTGCTTTGGGTGCTTCACTATAATAACCTTGTGTCAGACTAAATTTTACAAGCTTGTTTGTTGCAGTGTCAAACTCCACTCCTACTTGTATGTATTTATAATGAATAAAAATTACGAAATAATATTTTTTTAAAATTATAAATGTATTAATCACTGCTATCCACAACAGACTAGTTTAATCACTGTTGCTGGGTTCAGGTTATTCATGTGTTCTGACATTTATATCTATCTGGACTTGACCCAGCTCAAACCGTCCAAGGTAGAAACTTGATTTTGTACACACTCTCCTCTCAATCAGTAGGAGAAATGTTTGTTTGTTTTTTTTTTTTCAATTCCCCTCCAAAATAGGTTTTTAGTATGTATGTGTGTGGGGGGTCAGTATGAAATGTAAATTTATGCTAAGTTGGCAACTGATTTGTGCCCACTTGTTTTTTGAAATTCAGCCATTTTTAGTGATCACAGCTCCGCAAAAGGCGATAGTAATAACTAATTCATTGATGACACCTTTAACTTTTTGATTAATCACCCCCAACACTGTATATGTGGATGGTGGTGATTTATGATTTCTCTTGGGATGTTAGTTCATTTGTTAGTATAAAATAAGCCAGTGCATATCTGTATGATAAATTATATGGATATGTAAGACTTGTCAGTTTAGCTTAGTGAGTAAGATGCCAGCCTACCAATCAGAAGATCATGATTTCAAATCCTTGAAGGAAAATGGTAGTTTTATAAATGTATTTATTAAAATGAAATAAATTCTTGCATATTCCTAACATAA